>JALDNG010000312.1:0-257929 GCA_024349245.1 Neodontobutis hainanensis | reverse complement strand
TTTATGGCTGACACTTCTTCAGCATGCGATAAGTTATCGCTTTGGTTTTTTTCTCCATCAACGCTGGCTGCCATGTGGTGAATCGCCGGATCTGGAGTCAGCAGGATATTAGCTGTTTGGCAAATCTTAGAGACATCACAGACTCCCATGGCCCGAATGTGGACTGCAACTGCATGCGGTAAAGACGCCAATATTCTTTGCGATACTAAGTAATCTCGGTCCGAAGCCGAAAGTGATGGTCGGGCCGCTTTCAGGGAGGCTTCTAAATTCGATCGAAAGCAGGAAATATCCTGTCCTGGAGAAAAGGTCATCGTTGTAAAGTTTGAGAAGTCAGAGGAGAATGAATCGCCGCTACTTCTAAGATTGCTCATCCATGCCTTGATTTTGGCTAATTTTTCTCTGAGGCCGGTAGAGACTATATTGACAAGGAGCTGTACTCTGTCAGGACCCCTTCGTCAAAGAATGTAGGGAGGAGGGAGCGTTGGTTTATTTGAATCCACCTTATGTTTCAGCAATTAGTTCATATCGAAATAGCCAGTAAGACGACTCAGAATTCCTCGAGAATGGAGGAATATTTTCTTTCATCCTCGTCGCCATTGTTAAAGGAGATTAACACACTTACGATTAGTCACAATCAATATAAAGTGTATATCGCCACAATATATTTATTTTTTCTTCAGTTCTTATTCTATTTTTGTTTCTGAATGATCATTTTCAAATTACATTTCATTTGTAATTTATATTGTTATTTTTATTGAAAACAAACCTTATCATTGCTCATTTTACAGAATATATCTCATTAAAAATTAGAAATTCATACATTTTTAACGTGTTTCATGCCAGTTTATTTTTTACATTGTTGTTTCTCTGTTCACATTAAAATAAAATAAGATTAGATTTTAATTAATCTGTAATTGAATCTTAATTTTTTAATTTTGTAGAAAGCTAACTTTTAACGAGTTTTTGTTTCATTATACACTTAATGATATTGTATATATTTCAAATCTAACTGTCGATGTCTTTTGGTATTTATTACATATCTGACATTTTTGCATTTATTCCATTAACACAACTTATCATCTTTATTATTATAATTATCAATTTGTTATCATTTATATCATACTTAATACTTTGATCTATGTTGGTTTTTTTAATCTAAATTTATTTAATTTATACACATCTGTGGAAACACATGAACATAAATATTTATAATTGTGGATAAAAATAATTCGATTAATACGAGTATTATTATAATTAAAATGTTTCAAACAAAAAATCAAAAATTGTATGAAGATAGAAAAATAGTTATCAATTACATTATTTTTTTTATATGAACTCTTGTATCTTTTTAATAATCTTATAACTTATCTTATTGTGAGTTTATCAAATGAATCCTATTTTAATACAGTCATAATTTTTTTATAATATATATTTCATTGCTTACCCGAAACAGTTTTAATAAGATGTAATAATTACCCTTATTTTTATTGGTCATTCTTTTGTAATGATAAAATTTTTAGGATATAATTAAAATGAAACAGTGTATCAAAGAGGTAAAATGGATAGAAAAATCATTTAAATAATAATGATTGTTGGGAAAACTGTGATTCCAATAAATGGTAGAACAGCTCATTTAAAAGATAATATATGTTATAATCTCACTTATACATAGCTTTCACTTTGATTAAAATAACTTTTTATAATTTTAATGCTGATTCAAAATATATTTATGAAATGTATTATAATCCGATATGATTTTAATAGACAGATCAACAAAATCTAAATTTAAGGATGATAATACGATGGCTGCTTCTCCCAACAAAACTAAAATATTTCATCGCCTAACTTAATGAGATACGTATAAATATACAAAATTATCTAGATTTATTTAGTAGAGTGAATATATACGATTTTTAGAGTAAACTGATGCGTAATGATCTCTTATTAAATAGAAAGTATCTAAAATGTATAAACTTCAATTGAATCAGAATTAAAGAAAAATATATGGATGTTTGTTAAAAATTATGTTGACCTAATAGCGACAAGATAATTCAGAATATCGATATTATAAAACTGTAACAATAAAAATTATCTGTCAAAATATTTAGAAATATCATGTTTTCCGAACATATTTTTATTGTTATTACTTTTATTCATTGTAATGATCATCAAGTTAAATCAGAATAATTTTTAAATATTTCACAAAATTTATATCGTTGTATATATCGATTAAATTTAAAAACAATTATTAGTCACATATTTTTCAAAACGATTGAATATACTTTTTTAAATATCACTAATACAAAATGGGATCTTTTAATCTTAAATTTACAAAATTAAATACATTACTCAGTTTATATTCTTAAATTTACAGAAAAATATAATATTTACATTTGTACAATTTAAATATTAAAATATTACTGAAGCAATTATGAGAAATTAATTAATTGAAATCTTACCTATTTAATTAACATAGAGAATGAAACGAGATATTCCATCTTAAAATTACGAATCTTGATGATAAATAGAAAAAATTTTTAATTTCAGATAATATAAGTCAAGTAATTTAAGATTGTTATTTTGTATTAAATATATAAATTGTAAAATGGAAAATACCTTTTATTCTCAAAATATTAAATGAAATATAGTGATAATATTATAAAATCGTTTATTGATTATTCAAGGATAACAACAAAGAATCATCATCGATGTTTAAAATTTTAATTTTTTATTCAAAATCATATCTCGTAAAGAGCTTTTAAAAATAATATGATTTTTTGTGTCCTTTTGAGTTTTCGGCTCATGATTTCTTAAGATTATATTTCTTTTATGTTTGATATACCTTTCTGATAGCATTAGATATTTTATTTATTCATTTATTGATTAAATATGAAATATTATTTAAAATATTTCTTTTATGAACCTATCAAATTCATATCCTATTGTCGTTCATAATCCTATCGGCTGTTCGCGTTTAACCTAAGAGGGTATGCTTGTAATTATTCCCATATGATATTTGAATTAGTTTTACTTCTAGCTCTGAAAAAGTATATTAAAATAACAATTTTATGTATTTTCTATCAATTGTGACTGATACACGATAGCATAGTCTATGTTTGATTTTATAACAATCTAAAAATTTAATGTTAGCATTTTATCAAAATTATAAATTAAACTAAGAAAGAATTTTTGACTAAATTTAAATTAATGTGTTTAAATTATAAAATTCAGTAAAATTATAAATATATCTTTTGAGAAAGTGTGATTAATGTTAATGTAAAAATACTCATTATTGATTACATTATCATCGTTTATAGTATTCAGTTTTTTATCAGTGAAAATATCATAGATAATTTAAAAGGTATAAAAATTTTTAGCATCTAAGAAAGATATATTACGGATAAACGGATTCTAATCTAAAATAATGAATAGAATAGCAAAAAGATATTCGACAGTTCTTTCATTCTTCTTATCGCACTAGAGCAGAGCATCAAATATATATCCTAAAAATTGATAATTAGTTTTATAATTTACTTAAAAATGGTTATTGAAAATTATTCATCCAGTTTTTAATTGTGTAATAAATTAATGAATTAGATTATTATGTTACATTTGTGAAATTTATCAAGCTTATTTTGTTTTAAATTTAATATTCTGATTAAGAAAAGCGTGTAAATGGATAAACATAAGTGATTTTTGTCTGTTAAACTTCATATTTTTTGAAATAACTATCATATATCTGCACATTGGGATACTTTTTTTCACATATATTTTAATATTTTTTCTTAATTTATTAAAGCATGTGCAAAATTGTTAACACTGTGGAAAAACGGGCAGTTTTTCAGATTTGGTTGATATTTAACTATCTAGTATAAAATTAATGACTATTTTTGTTCAGAAAATTTTTAAACGATTCACATTTAGCAATTAATTAAATAAAAAAAGTTCGTTTTCTTTAATATTTCGATATTTAATTCTTTTAAGGAGAATTTTATGTTCGAATTATTAGCCCATAAGTTAATAACATTACAATTTACTTTATTTTTAAGTAAAATTTACTTGTCTAGTTTTTAATAGTGCAACTGATAAATCTATTATTCTTGATTTTGGGCTATTTTTTATTCGTATACTTATGTATATACTTAATATCATGGACCTTTTTTCTGAATTAATACCCAGAAATAGTACGATAATGGCAGATTTCTAATATAATTTGCAAAAGGTGGATTATGATTGATATACTATTTATTACTTTATCAAATCATAATATAACATAATAATTTTTCATATCATTGATTTTAAAAATCATAGTTAATTTGTTTTGAGCAAAATGATATTTTCTATTGAAGAGCATTATGTAAACTTATTTTATCATTTATTAGATCACTTAAATTTATCGACAGAATTAAACAATATTTTGAAAAACAGTTGTTTTTTAAAATTAAATAAATTGATTAATAATGTGATTTTTGTCGATAAATATATTAAGAAGGAATAAGATGTATGATATCTTTATTAAATGTAATGAAATGATTTTCCATAGATGACATTCTCCATGTTAAAATTAGCATATGTGAACGATGAATGATACTATTTTAGGTATTAAAACTATGCATTTTATTTTACTCTATTAAAGTTAAATCTTGGATGAATCTTGACAAAAATCGTATTCGATATAGGTGTTGATTTAATATAATCTGAAAATGAAAAAATTAAAACGTTTTGTTAGACTACAAACTATATATTAAATATTTATGGGGTATCACTGTTAGAATTTCATCATTATAAATCAGTAAAATTTGACTCACTTAATTTGAAAATTAGTCTAGTTTTTAAGCTTGTTGAACTTGAAAACTTATTTCAAAATGGGAAAGTATTTGATTCATCTTAATAAGTTAAATATACTTTGAAGTATAATTTAAAATAATTTGATATTACTATTGTTTGAAATATAATAATATGTTAAATCTGAAAGAAAATACATAGATATCGTCAGTAAACATGGTTTTAAATTTTAATTAGAATTTATTTGATCAAAGATGAAAAATGAACTTTATTTGTACTTTAACGTTGACATTGTCTTAAAATTACGATTTTGCGATGAGTATGGAATATAAGTTCAAAAATATCAAACTGCTAAATTTTGATCTATTATCATAAACAGACTTATAACTCATGAAAAATCTAAAAGATTTAATTATTTTATTTGGTATAAATTTAATTATTTTGGTATAAATCAACATTGTGTTGAATGAAAATACGAAGGGAAATATTTGAGAAATAAAAAATTTTAATGTATGAAAAAAATTCAATTTTTCATTTTATCTGAACATACGTTTAAAATGTATTTTAGACATAGAATGAGTACAAATTAGAATATTATAGTATTAGTTTGTTCATAAGCTGTCAAAACTATTGTTTGAAAAATCTATTATAATAAATATATGTTGTGTTGATATATATCATTATTGTTAAAATATGAGATGATATAAAGGTAGATAGAGATTTAATTTGGGATTCTGATATATTTTTTTCTTTAGAAATCTTTTATTGGTAATTTGTGGTGAAAGAAATATTAAAATAAATAAATGTTGATGAATACTTTCAACCTTGCACAACAAACTAAGTTAGTTATACCAATTTCTTGATGGAATTAAATTTAATAAATTACTTTTAAATGATAAAAAAAACCATATGGCACTGATTATGCATTATTTATTTGAGATGTCTATTTGACTAAACAAAATACATTTGATTATTGATGTGTTTAATTTTTTAGATATTTAATTTATACCTTTATTTTCTTTTGATAAGATCGCCGATTTGTATTTATATTTGAAATAATTTTTAAGAATTATTTTATCATTTGCATTTCTCAATTTAAAAAGTTCTAATAATTAAAATATGGCTTGTGAAATTAGTTTTAAAATTGTTTAGTATGATGCACTTTTGGTGAATTAATAGAAAAGCGTATATGTTATTTATTACTTAAACTAACCTCTAATATTTAATATTGATTTTTTTTATAAATTTTAGACAGATTCTTTTTTTATTATCAATGAATAATTTACAAAACTTGAAGTTTGATAAATCAGTTATTTTCATTTGTGATATATAAAAGATAGTTTATCATAAGTTATATAATACATTATCAACAAAAGTATTTTCTGACATAAGAGTTAATATTATCAAGAAGCGTATAAACAACAATTTTTTACCTCTTATACCAATCAATTTATTCGGTGTAAATTAAAGCTAAAAAATGGTCTGGATATATTTTAAAATTATTTTTTAATATATATAAAGTTAGACTTTTCATAAAATGAACAAATCGTCATTTTAAATGAATTTTGTTTTTGTATTATAGATGAAGTGGAAAAATAATGAAAATTATATATACTAAGAAAAGTAAATTTGATCTATACAAATCATTTTATCATCAACCAATAATTCTTGAAAATATATCTTTGTATCAAAAAATACTTAAAAATAAAACAGAGTAAATTTTATATATTATCTTTCATAAACTGAAAAATAAAGATGTGCAAATAAAATTTCTAACGCAAAATTATAAATATCTTTATTTTATTTTTTTACTTAATCTAATAAATCGGTTTGTTTTTAAGTATTTAAATCTGAATATAATTCTACTTATAAATTCTAATGCATCTTTTTCTTTGAAATGTAAATTTCATGATTTACATAAGATGTCAACATGGTTAATTATTTAAGATTTTAGAGTTCTATTCTGTAAAATAATTTTTGATATTTCTAATAAATCCGAAGCTAAAGTGTTTCAAAAAGTACTTAAAAACCGACATAATTGAACGGAAACAGAAAATGAACAATAATCGTTTTTAAAATTTTCAAATACCTAACTGTACTTCTAAATTGTGAATGCGTCTTAAAATAAATTTAAAATTTTTTGAAATGTGTTATGGATAATAACATAAATATATTTTACAATCGACTCCCCAACGTTGATAAGTCATGTATATCTCACGTACTCAAATTATTTTGAAGAATTAATCGAATGTGAGTCTGAAAATATGTTTTTATAAATTTTAGAACGAGTCTTAAATAATTCATAATATCTATTTCAATTTACTGTTAATTTTATGAAACTGATATAGGTGGCCCCCTTTTTACATAGAATATCATAACCTAAGCTAAATTAGGTTTATCTTTACATTCACAGAAACTTTAGAAAATAAAAATCGAACAGTTCACTTGTAATTTTTATCAATAATTTTCTCACTAAATTTATGTATTTATACAGCTATACGTGTTTAAGTTCATATTTTAAAAGTTAATCGCATTAATATCTAATTTTTATAATTCTCATAAAGTCGTTTAATTTTGAATTATCCATGTAATTATATGTGTGAGATTATTTTACAAATACAACTTGCATTCTTTCATCCAGTTAAAATAAAATGAATTAAATGTTAATTCGAACTCATTTAAGAGTAAGAATAAATTAATCATTTAATATCATGAATAATTAAATTAACTTGTTTTTAAAAATCCAAATATAATATATCAGCCCGCCATGGATCAGTTATAAATTAAATTTATTTTGAAAAATGTACTTAATATCAGGCATATCATTATATATTTAACAATATTGTCAAACATTTTATCGAATTTATTTTATAAGATTAATGATAAAATATATTTTGATTATCACTGAAAAAAATAGTAATTAAAGATATGGATTCTTATATCAAAATAACTTATACAATATTATCGTTTTATTCATAATTTAGTTGAATTTTCAAAAATAATCGTTTATTATGTAGATAATTCTTTAAGAAATATGTATTTAAATATATTTTGATAAGATAAAAATTTTATATTTTTAATAATATTTTCTATTCAATAAAATGATAATGGTACATACGATACAGTTTGACATATCAAAATACATAAATGCACTATATTTTAATTATTTGAATACTTACTTTTGAAAATTCATCAATATATTGAATAAAATTGTGATCTATTTACGTATTAACATTTTTCGATGATAGATGTGTTTAAGTATTATATATATTGTTATTGAAGTTCATAATGCGAGACCAAAACTTTTAAATATCTTCTACGCATTCAGATAAACTCTTTTTATAGTTTTATATGATGTTATCATCTTTTAAAAATTTTTTTTGAAATACATTACTGTTCCATAAACTCTTTAATTACTTTCTTTTTGCAGATTCACAGCGCTAATGTACTAAAAATTCATTTTGGACATATTGAAAGTATTAATTATTGATTATTTTTATTTTACACAATATATCTTGATAAAAAATTACATATCAATGCCAATTTATCAATTAACGAGTATTATTCACCAATTAATTTTTGATTTTATCAATTTATAATATTAAGTTAAGTTTTATTGTCAGTAAGCGTACTCTTAACATTTTTATTATTTTTTTCTTCTCGAATCTATAAGAATAGCAGACCTTTCACATTTTACAGCTATATTTTTCTATTTATAGAATGATTCTTGTCGAAGTAAATCTGAGATATTTTTTGCATTTTGTTTTAAAATAAATTATAATATATTTTACTGTGCTTTTGTTTTGTACCCACATTTGTCCCTGAACAATTGTACATTTGACAAAAATTATCCAACTCTTCTCAAAATATTTATATCCATTTACATCTGTTAGACTTTTTAAATGTTCGTTTCTCGTGATATTCGATGTTAACATTGCAAATTTAATTCGATGAATATATTTATTTATTTGATCAAAATATTACTGAATCTTTTATTTTTGATTTTACAAAGTATAAATTAAAATTTAATTCACAAAATATTCAAGAAAAACGATTAAAATATAAAAATGAACTTTTTAATATCAGTTTGAAATAAAATTTGGATGATCAAAAGACATGTTTGAAATTGATATATATCAAATGAAAAAAAAATTTCATTCGATAATATTTTTGACATTTCATTAAAAACAAATGAGACAATATTTATACATTCAAAACTGTTATTTATTATATTTGGTAATTTATACGCTTAATTATATAATGTAATTTACAACTTCAATTTTTATCTTCTTAATAATTTAAGAGTTGTATTTTAATTAAATAATTAGTTAATATTTTAAAATAATAAAAATGGAAATAAATTGATCGTTTATTATCATTGAAATATAAGTGAACAAAAATTAAGATTTTGATACAGATAAATTCTATTACAGTATATTTCAATATATAAAAATCAATTAAAACTTGAAATATTTAATTTAATACTATTTATCATTTACAAATGGTGTGATTTAACAATCATAATGTTTTCTAGATTAATTATGAAGATTATCACCAAAAATGAGAATGTATGTTATCCGAATATACACTCATTTGTCCGGAATAAATTGTTTCTTATTTTGTTTATAAAATGAATTTTAAATCATTTAAATATTTAATTGTTGAAAAATGTTCATATATTCTGCGTCATTATTCAAATATATCCAAGGAAATTAATTTTCTGATCAACAAATATATTGACTTAATTATCAAACAAATAATAGCTTTATATTCTGATATTATTTTAAATAAGATCATATTAAAATTAAAATTTTTTATTGATTCTTCCTTTATACTGAAATTACAAATGACGACTCAATTTTATAAAGATATTATTTAAAAGATTATATTTATAACATTAGTTATGTAGTTAATACTAGTTTTATTTTGAAATTATTGATAAAATGAATTTTCTCATTTGTAGACATTTTAAGAAAATAAAAATGATTTCCTCACTTTGAAAATTTCAACATATAGATTATGTACTGACATCAATGTATTTCTCTATATTTACCTAAAATTGTTTTAACTACACTATAAATTTTTTATTAATCATTTATTCTAATATGTATTCAAACTTATCCTGACAACATATAAAATAACTTTTAACTGCAAATATGATATTCTACAAAGATTTTTAAACATTTACCAAAAATATTTTAATTCATTTTGTATTGTAAATGACACATATTGATTCCGGTTTAAATAAAAAAATTATTCATTTTATGGCTGTCTTTATTAAATTTAATCCATAGATTTAATGATGAATTATTTTTCATTTAAAAATTCTAAAAGTTAAAATACAATTTAATTTTTCAGAAAATGAAACTGAAAATTTGTACAAATTAAGATATTTTTAAATATAAAATAATCAAAACCTTTAAAATGTAAGCGTTTCTAAAGGTATATTCAAAATTATTAAAACATCTTTTTGGAGATGAAAATGAATATTTCATTATTTTGATGAAATTTATATTTTTATCATACTTACATGCACTACGAGTTGTTTTATTTAACATGATAGTGACAAATGATGAATGATTATTTAAATGTATGTTCGTACCATGAAAATATAAATGTTTATATGGAATATAGAAAGGTTATTTTATTTAAATGAACTTGTGTTCATTTTTTTAGTTGAAGAGAATTTTGAGAATTGACAGAAAAATTTAAAAACTGTTTCAAATGGAAGTTTTACAGACTTGTACAAATTAAAAACTTATCACAGTAATAATTTAAAGAAATTTAAAAATATTATTTTAAAACATATTCATTCAAAATTTATTTTCCATTTTAAAATATCCGTATAACAATATTTACAAAGAAAAATATAATTTTACATCCATCATCTATATATCAAACATATTTGAATTTTCTTATGATGTCAAAACGAAGAAAGAGTGAATAAAAACATAATTATACAATGATCGATTAAGGCATTTTAATAATATATTTACTTAAGAAAGTGTGACTATTTTTATTTAAATCAAAGCCTTTGAAGAATTGATGAAGAGTTTTAAATATCATTCTTATTGTTAAAAAATTTAGTTAATTTTCAATTTTATGAAATTGAAAAAAATTAAACATCATCAACGTATTAAAAATTATATACATAAAAAAATAATCCCATAAAAGATAAATATCAAATAAAACGTTTTTTGAATTAAATTTCAATGAAATAATTATATTTGAGAAACTATCTGTAATTTTTATGAATGTATAAAACGTATGATCATTTAAATGATACCCATATAATTTCTTTTAAGGTAAATTTCTTTTATAGTTCTCAATCTCGAATTATTTCATTTAAATTTTCGATGAAAAAATAAATCTAGATTTATCAAATCGAGAATGTCATTAATATTTATAAAATTTTGATGAATTTAACTGGTATTAATTCAAAAATTACAGTTTAATTTATTTTAAATTTTCTAAATATAAATTTAACTGACGTTTAACTAAAAAGTTAAATCAGTTGTTTGAAAATATTTCAAAATAAATTTAGATTTATCATATTTTGATTTTATTTTCATGAAATATGCAGATCTATTGTTTGACGTTAATGAATAAAAGCTGATGTCAACATTAAAATCACATTTATATTCTGATTGAATGTTCATCCAAATATTTTACAGTTAATAAACAATAAAATGTTTTACGTTATTCTTTTATGAATAATATAAAAACTAATTAAATTTTTAGAATTTTTTACTTTTATGTATATATCTCGAATATTCACGATATTATAAATAAAATTGGGATCAGAAATTTTTCACTATAAAATATTTATGAGCAAGAAAACTAAATTAAGATAGTTTTTTATATGTCCTTTGATTATCTTATGTTGAAATAGTTCCTTTTTTATACTCTCTGAGATGTAAAATATCCAAATGGTATTTTATTTATTCGCAAACACAATAGTTGTTTCCACTCATAAAGAATAAAATAAAAGTATTAAAAATATTAAAAATAATTTTTAAGATAGCTTTTAATGAATTTTCCAGAAAAAATATAATTTAAAATTTCACTTACCTAAAATATTATATCTTTCAAGATGTAACTATAAAATAAATATTAGCAGTAAATACAATCAATATTATTCTACCCTATAGTTTGAATTTTACTTTAAGATGTTCATTTATCGTCTTAATACCATTTATAAAAATAGATAGTTTTATAAAAAAGTGAATGAGATTAATATTACAAAATCTCACAAAATCCAAATATAAAACCATTTTTAAATATTAGATAACTAAAACTTTTCAACTTCAAAATACATTGTATATGTAAATATAGAAATTTATTTTCAATTACAGTTGAAAATAAAATAATTTATCGAACAAAAATATGATTATTATATTAACAAACTAATTTATGTAAAATATTTATCATTGAGATATTGATGTGTCAAATAAAAAAAATTAGTGTTGAAATGCAACAAACATTTGTGGCTACAGATCCAGTCAACGATAGAGATTAACTAATATTAACGATATATTGAACTTTTCAATCTTGATGGTGACGTAAAACGAAGTAAAGAAAACGAATAGTGCATTCACTTTAAAGTTACTTGGTTTTTGGTCCATCCCTACATTAGGTCCGAATTCAACTCCGATAAATATCCTCATTCGACACGAGGTAAAACTACTTACTCAATTCTATTGACCAGAAGACCGCCTATTATGGACAGCACATCTTCAGATGCAAACTTGTAACCAATATATAAGAGGAGATTAAATTATCTCTCCTTGACATTCTCTCAGTTAGCAACTAAGAGCTGCATCAAAGCTCATCGAAATGCATCCATTAGGTAACCTGAAACACCCGATGACGATTTCTGAAATGAGAGCCATCTCTGATAGATACCTGACATGTTTCCTTTTAAACGAGTAGTTCTTGAGGAATCTACATGATAACATACGATAACAGCTGACTGATGAAAATTTTATCGATCATACGTAATTGAGGAAAAATGCTGACTCAATATGGAGGAAATCTACCAAAACACGCCAATCATTTTGCGCTAAGGTTGAAGCTTCGGCAGACAGTTGTTTAAAAGATTGACATCCATATTATTAAGAGTTTCGTCAGTGAACGGGGCTGCTCCCATCAAAAATCTAGAAGTAAGGCAAAAATTTTAAAAATACTAACACCTTACAAAAAAATTTTTGCACACACAAAATCACTGAAATGCGAAATGAAATTGGGACAAAATCGCGATTATTCTACTTCATAAACTACACTGTAAAAAATTTTTTGTCGACACTGGCTCAAAGATTAGCGTCACCATCTTCGCTCCATGCTAAGGCCCAACTCTTATTCCACTATTTCACTCTGCGCTGCAAAAGGATCAAAAATCAAAAAAAATTTAAAATTTAACAAAACGTTATAATTTGGTAATTTTCCTTGACTTTTACTGATTCGTATGTCTCTCGACCAATTCTAAAACCAGAGCTCTTAACAACAAAGAATGAATTAGAATACATCCGTAAAAGTAGGATATTCGGCAGATAAACTTTTAAATTATAAAAAGAAGTCACGCAAGCCATCTCTCTTTTTCTAGGTTAGATCAAGCAGAGATGGCCAAAAATTTATATAATATCTCTCTGAATACCCTCGCATAACTTCGACCACGTTAACTAAAAAATGCACAAAATACGTACATTAAAATCATATAACTTACATCAGGTTATCTGTTTTATTGTCGAAACCTGTCTTCTAAATCTTTCAAAATTTAATAATGTTATGGATGCATTAAAAAGTTCGAAGATTAAGATATACGTATGTCTAAATAGCCCAAGTGCTACAACTCTGAGTATGATTACCATAAACTCATGAGGTAAAAGTCTGTGTGAGTATTATGACCGATTGAAAACCTCAAAAGCAACAAGATCAATTCACTCTCCCCACCTGCACGACTTACATTCAACTCGCCGGATGAACGATCTTTTCAAATATAGATTTTATACACAGGCTTCCATCAGATCTCAGTCATATAGGATAACATTCCAAAAACAAAGATAACAATTCCATTCAGACTTTTCGAAAATTACATGATGCTCTTCAGTCTGAGAATTGAAGCCGACACATTTCAACGCCTAATGGATCGAATGGTATGCTATCTTGACATCATATTTGTCTTTCCTTGGTCAGAATTCTCATTTTCAGCAGTTTATAAGTAAAAACGTGAAAAGCATCTTTGCAAGCTTTTCTGCAATTTAAGAGAATACTGCCTTCTGATTGGGTTGAAATTTTGCATTATTGGAAAAAGTCGTGGTAGATGACCTGGTACATCGAATCTCATGGTATTGTGATTACACAATTACGGTGAAAGTCGAAAATATTCAGAAATTTTTATTTGCCTACAGGTTTAAAACCTGTATGGTAATATTTTTTCACTGATACATTCCACAAGCAACACAGATCATGCCACCATTATATAAAATCATATACAATCTATCGGGTTTGATGGAATGGAACAACCATAAATTCAAAGATTTTAAGGAAATCAGACATAGAATGGCTAATCTATCATTAATTCCACACCCTCAAAGTTTCGCACCTTTATCTCTTACGATAGATGCTTCAACGGTTTCCGAAAGATGTTAAAATCAGCAATTTTACGGAGTCGTTCGGTATTACTGTCTTTTCTGTCGGAACCATTCATCAATACAATAAAAAGGAGCGCATTTAACAGAGAACTTGTTGCAGTGTATCTTGGAACCGGCAATTCTCTGTCTATTCTTGAAGGTTGAAACTTTAATATTGACTGAGATCACAAGCTACTTACATTAATGATTTAAAAATATAGTAATCATTGGTTTAATCACTTTCAAAGGTATCAAACAAATATTTCAGAATTCTCTCTCAATATTTAGCACATCATTGGTTTGCAAAATGAAATAGCGGAATCTATGTCCTAACCGAGTAATGAGAATGTCTTGAGCTTATTAAGAATGGACTATTTCAGTATTGTATAACAGCAACATTCTGATCATTATCTATTGATAAGTTCATCTTATACACGCCTAAAAATCGAAAATGTTCACTTTGTGGACTCTATGACATCAATAATTTGTGACATTTCTCTTTGTAATCAACGTCTAATTGTCCCTCAAACATAGATTATACTCATCTTCGAAATATTTCACCTGTTGTCCCATTCAATCTACAAGATCGACGATAATAATAATCTATGATCGATTGGTCTGACAATGTTTGAGAAAAGATGTTTCTTCATGTGCAAAAACTTCCTTAGTTGCCAGAAAGCGCAGGATTTCCGAAATGTTAAAGCTCTGCTAACAAACTTTGACTTTCTAACTAAACTCTATGTATATATACAGGTTGATCCTGTATGCCCTCTACCAATGTAAACCGGTTATATATACGTGCTTAGTATGTGGGGTCGATTCGATAGATGACAAGAGTAGATTCAACGACGATATACCCCCACGGATAACTATGCAAAACCAATTGATTTCTCAATTGATTCAAAGGTTAAGCGTCTATTCTGTCATTTCATCTGATAGCAGCTTGACCCTTTACATCGAAACCTTGCTCATGTTTGAGTGGAAAACGAAGTATTTGTCTGAACTATATAACTGCCTTCCACCTAAAAACCAACAGATCTATTGAACGCCTACATCTGATTCTTAAAGCGGCAACGATGACAAGAATTGCACACGTAAATTGGACAGACAATTTGTCGTGGGTACTTCTAAGCTTGCGAAACACACAGAAAATAATATCTAAAGAACTCTTCTGCCTCAAAACTTTTTGGATAACAGGTGACGCTCCCTTTGACCTATCAACGTAAACTCCTGACTAAATCACCTGACTGCATTCGTTCTGAACCAACAAAAAACTACAAATGGAACCCTTTGTACCGAAATATATAACCACTATATAATGAGGAAACAGTACCTGCTGAACGATCTCTTTAAATGCAGCATTGTTTTTATTCAAGTAAACAAATGCAGAAAAGCGCTGGGACTCGTTTTTGATTGCCTATTTAGAGGATAAAGTACGGTCTCAAATTATTCGAAGTCAAAGTTATAACTACAGCAAGAAAAATTTCCAGAGCACTTAAAAGTAGCTAGGTGGCATATCTACCATTCATATCAAACTAAATATCGCAGACGACCGAGGAAACAAGAGTCAACGATATCCGTACTTGAGGAAGAGTATGTGGCAACAAAGCGCATGGTGCCTTGTGAGATTAACGATATATTATTATAAATTTTTTAAGTATAATTTTAGTGATGTATTATATGATTTTTATATACTTTTTCTTTTTCGATTAAATAGTGTCTTAAAATGAGGTGATATTTCTTTATAATCATCACGATTGTTAAATCGAAGTGAAAATTATTCAACATAGAAACAAACTCTGATGTAAATTATTTCAAATTATCAAGAAAACTAATGATAAAAATCATTTGTTACATTTCGTAAAATAAATTTAAAACAAGATCATTTGTCAAGTCAAATATTTCAGAAAAAATATTTGAAATATTATATATTACCAAACCTTCAAAAAATTTTCTGAAACAAATAATATTTGATAATATCAATATTTATTTAAGATTTTTTTTGAAATATTGATGAAATTATCAAATTTTCGTGAATAAAATAATTTCAATTAAAATTTGATGAAAATTTTGGTTTATCTTCATCTAATTTTCAAATCTATTCTGCTTGACTTTAAATCGAACAATTTTCTTGATGTATTCTGACCAGGTTAGACTTTACTTTATTCTAAAATGAAAAGATTGAAAATACTTTTCCCATTCTCATACTATAAGCATTAAAAATTTGAAGACTTTGTAGATCAATGAGTACTCCACACATGCAACATCCCACGTTCGTTGAAAATATGGTTTTGCATATCTATTTTAAATTATTCAAAGTACAGGAAACGTTTTCTGGCTTAAATTTAACATTAGCTCAATTACGTCTTTCTGAAACCGATTTTTAACATTGTGCCCATTAGTATTAACTTGATTTTTATTTATGATATATTCCATTACTTTTTTAAACTCTCGGAGAATATCAATCAGCTGATGAGGTCCATTTTTACCAATATTTTTATGATTTCTTATTGATCGGTTTGTTTCGAAATGAGCCACAACGCTTAATTTGATCAATACTTTATCTAGAAATATAATTTCATTTTTATCTGAAATAAACTGTTTAAGGTTGGAAAAAAATTTATGTGGATCAAATTCTTTAATATAAATAAAAGTTATAAGGTTTGATAACCTTTGTCTAAATCGACGACTGAAATCCGTGTAGCTGAAATCTCCGTCTGTAGAATCGCAATTTTTCCGTTGTAGCAATGCGCCATTTTGACCTTCCACTTTCCCTCGATTATCGAAAAACGTTAAAAGTCGTGGATCAGTGTTTAATTTTAATTCATTCGATTCTGTGGTAAATTCTTCATTTTTTTCTTTAAAATTTTTCCACTGTGCTTGCGAATGTTTAAAGCTATTTTGAATTTTATTCATCAGACTTTTTTGTGTTTCATCTTGATTCTTTATCATCTTTAAGTTTCCTTTTAACGAATAAAAATCGAAAATATTACGATTATGAATAATGATGGAGCGCAAACGCTTCTTCCTATTTTCATGATATTTTTTGTCTCTTAATATCTTTTTAGATAAACTAGTAGCTACACCATGTCTCTGCAAATGAATTATAACTTTTGAGTGTGAAAAATTAGGACCATTATCAGCAGTTATAGCATCTTTAGAAGGTAAATTCGCATTAGGAGCTTCAATTTGTGATGCGCTTGAGGATAGCTTGTAATCACATGAGGCTTTTCGTGTGAATTTGCTATTTGAATTAATGTATGACACAGGTATTTTCTTTCTATTATCATCTAATTGTGGACAAACGACAATTGAATGATTAATTCGAAGTATGAACAGAAAATAAATAGTAATCATCATTAACAACTTCGTATATTATCCGCTATGTTCGTAATGGCGGACATTTTTTTTTGAATTAGCTTTATTTTTAACACAAAAGTCTAAGATATAAATTTTCCAAATATTTAAAGATAATATTAAAAATAATGACATAAATATAAAATATTTTCTGAGTTCGACTCACAAATAATCAGTTTATTGACGTCGACGATCTTACAAAGATTAAAATTTTATGACGCTGTAGAGTAAATTAAATTTTTTATCATTTTGATAAATGGCAAAAAATACAAATACTTACCCAAACATTAGCCATGTAAAACAACAATATTATGAGCAAAGATAATTGGTAATTAGCTTTCACGTAAGAAACTCTAAAATTTGTTCATCAGACGAATTAATATTTTCATGTATGAAACTTTAAACGATGTTTTATATTTTGCGTTTTCGTTAAGTTTGTATTTAAATAAGATTGAGTGAACGATATTAAAATCTTATAAAATTGACGAAAGAAATTTACAACAGTAAATTTAAAAATAAAATCATAAATAATTTACAAGCAATCGTACAATTTCAATCATGGTATTTCTATAATAGATTTGAAAAAACATGCTATAAATATTTTTCTATGATTTTGAAGTTTAAACCAGAACGAGGCTTACGGTAAGTTAAGGATCATGCAAATATTAATAATATTGAATCATTCAAGATATCTTGAATACATTCGAAAAAATTTCGAAGATTAAATTAAAATATTTACTCATGCAAAGATAAATATTATTCTAGTGAACCATAGAAGCAGATTAATCTTTATATGCATTCCAAATTTCTCATTCAGATTTTTAACTGGCAATTTCAGAATTTTAATAAATTATATAATTGATCGTTCACTGATGATGAATTTATTAGAATCGCTTTCAATAATAAATAATATGTAGACAATTATAACAAAATAATTTTTCCAAAGTATCATTAATTATGTTTTATTCTACTGATGATAAAACTTTACTTCATAAATCATTTTCCTATTAATTACTTTTAAAATTCTTAAACATTGATATTCCAAACTATTTTTAAATAAATTAAAATATTACACTCATTATTTTCATTTAACGAACACATTAAAAATAATCTTTCAGACAATTAAACAACTAACTTTTGTCAAATATACATTTCAATAAAACAAAAGATAGTATTTCCATTCGTTAGTTGATCGCATAAAAATTTGTGATTATTTTATGAATGAATTTAAGATTTCTAACCATTGATCGAAATGATAAAAAAATGTTAGAGAATAATTATTAATGTTTTGCCGTGTATAACTTTCAATTTAACATTTAGGATTTTTTACTTAATTTTAATAAATCTAATCGAAGTTTTATTCTGTCTTCCATCTATATAATTTATTTTATTTAAATTTGTGTTAAAATATTTAAATAATTTTGAAGGTTAATTTTTTTATTCTATCTTTTAATTATGTTATTATGCGTTTTGTATTCTTTGTGTAAATACATACTATGACGCAAATAATGTCAAATAAATGAGTTTTTATTTATCTATTAAAAAATGTTTTAACCTTTAACTCTTTATTCATTTATGAATTTATAAAAATTGTAGGAGTATCCATAAATATATCATGAGATTTAATATTATTACTAAATCTCTTTTGATTTTAAAAATTTTCTATTTTTCGTCTCAATCCCATAAATTTTATACATCAACGATCAAATTTACATGGAATAAAAATTTTGACTTTTGTAAGTTTCTATGATTTTATAAATGATATAAAGTATGATTAATTCACCGATTAAATTAAAAGGCTTTAACATAAACAAAATATAAATTAAATTACATTTATAATTATTTTATTGAAAAATGTTTAAAAATTATTGTTGGGTATCAATTAAAATATAATAATTTACATTTAGCTTCATTTTACGAGAAAAATCCGTGACGTAACAGTTCGCCGAACTATCAATTTGCTGACATAATCAACTAATTTTTAACCCCTAAAAAATGAAATGAGAACAGTGGTTAAAAAGCGAAAAAGGAAACGTAGTTCTTACAGTTTCTGGATTCATTTTCAGAATTAAAAAACGTACAGCCAACGGTAAGTGTTATTGGGCGTGCAAGACGGAGGCCTGCAGTGTTACTGCCACCACTCTAAACCAAAATTTAGTGAATGTCAGTGGGACGCACCTTCATGTAAACGATGAAGAATTCGTTATATCCTCACAACTGCAGTCTAAGATCAAGGAGATGGTTTCCTTTGATCCCTACAGACCGGCACAAGACATGTATGACTGTGCTAAAACCGATCTTGTACGGTCTTATTCTCCTGATGTTGCTGCTCACTTGCCCTCGTTTGACACTCTAAAAGTTTCGATCTATAGGTGGAAAAGGAAGTAGCACCAATGGGAATCGTTCTTGATAGTGCTTCCTTTAATTATGACTTCTTCCGTCTATCTGAAAGTGTCAACATGTTATTGCATTTATCATTTGGAGAAGATGCGTTTGTTGTTTTAGGAGATTCCACTTTCATTGAACGATTCACAAACGTACGAAACCTTAGTATTGTAATGGATGGGACTTATAAATCCTCTTCAACTTCATTACTTCAGCTTTACATCTTGCACGGTGTCTTTTCTGGTCAAAGTTTTCCTCTTATTTACTGTTTTATGAACAGTAAAACCAAGGTAGCATACACTCAAATGCTAAATATCGTCAAGGAGAAACTTTCTGAGAAGAATATCGATTTTCTCCTCGACGGATTCAAATAGACTTTGAGAAAGCTGCCTACAATGCAGCTCGTGAGATTTTCCTCGAAGCAGAAATTCATGGCTGTTATTTTCACTTTGGACAAGCTATTTGGAGGCGAGTTCAAAGCTTAGGGTTGACTGTTTTGTTCCATGAGGACTCTAATTTTAGGCGTTGTGTCCAATTATGCTCTGCTTTGCCTATAATCCCATTGGAAAGCATTGATGCAGCGTGGGATTATATTCTACAACTTTGGCCAACAGGTAATCCCGCTTTTGACGAGCTTAAAACGTATATCGAAAACAATTGGCTTTTACGCGCAGACGACAGCCTATTCAGCAGGCATACCTGGAATCATTTTGGTGATTTACGTGGACGAACAAATAATGCGGCTGAAGGTTTCCATGCGAAACTTAATAAAAAATAAATAAAAGCACGGCAAGCTTTTGGGAAGTGGGTTCCATTTAAAACAAATTCAAATTTACACAAATATTGAATTGAGAAGACTTCTTGGAGGGAAGACAGAAGGCTAGGAAGAGGATCTATGTCTTACAGGATGAAAAAATCAAGAGATTGTGGGATTTATACGAGAATAGAACGTTAAATCTGCATGAACTGCTTGAAGAACTTAAAGATTCAATAAAATTGATTGTTTAATTCAAAATTATGTGAATAGTTAGTAATACAATAAGATAATTTATTTAAAAGTAAGTGACTATGGGCGTTAACCGTTAAAAATTACAGTTTATGAGTTGTAAAAATTTATTTTTGTTTTGAAAAAGAGGGGTTAAAAATTATTTGATATTGTCGGCGAATCGTACCCTTACCGAGAATTAAAATTCCAATGATCAACGATAAAATAAGGAAAATAATCGAATTATTAAATTTAATAATTTTATTCTTTGAAATATATTATTAAACATTTTGAAAAATTTAATTTTTCTTTAAATGTTGTCATTTGTAAGTTTTTATGTGATATTCCAAATATCTTCATTTTTGGTGCGAATAAAATTTTGAAACATAATTTAGACGATTTTACTAAAAATTTCAGGAATTTTATCAAAAACTAAAAATAACAATGAGCAAACGTGCGTTTGCGCAGTTAATCAATATATAATAATCAATTTTATTAAATCAAAGAACATTTATATTTTTCCACTAAATAATTTCATTTAGTTAAAAATGGACTTACTTTTAGCTTTCATTATCTTTTTAGACTTGTTAAAAGCACAACTCACATTTTTATACTTTTTTGAAGAATTTAATTGTTACTAAAATGTAAATAGGTTGAAATATAAAAGATAACTCAAACTTTGAATTTATGTAAAATTTTATTTAAAATTTAAACTTAAGGAATGTTCTTAAATTTAGAGGTTATCGTGTATTCTCGTGAAACATTCATGATTGTTTTTGCATTCAGATGGTCAAAAATTCTGATTTTAAATGAATTTCTTGTGAATAAAGAATTTTTAAATCATGAACTATGATTTGATTATGTCAAATCTAAAAATTATAACACCAAATTACATTCGACAGCATGAGTAATTTTATTCTAACTGAATGAATCTTCTGCACATCACCACTCATTTGCAAGTTGCTTGATTTTTATTGAAACAAATTTAAATAGTTAAAAATCATGAAATTAAAAATTATTCTTTCTTTTGCCATTTCTCGATATTCATTTGGCAATATATAAAGAAATATTTAATTTGATTTTAGTATGAAACAATTTTGTGTTTTCTTAGGCGGCGAAATTAAAATAAAAAAACGAACAAAAATGAAACCATGTAAACCTATTTTAAGTTGTTTTTTGAGATAAAGTTATTTTGAATTGAATGAATATTTAATGTTTTGGACATCGTTATTTTCCTACTTTCGTTGTGGCGCGAGAACAAATATCACGAATAAAGCGTTCACGTCCTTCCACCCAAGCTATCAAGTAATTAAACCCTTTCTGATTTTAATAAATATATTGGCATCGTTCTGGGAAGGTTTCCATGATTTTTGCGGCTCTTCGAATGACGAGCTCTATTTTTTTGAACCTTCTGAAAGTAGATTTGTCGTTGACCCCTTAACGGCGAGGGGTTCTTCCTCAGAGAAAAAAAGATTGAAAAGTAACTCCAAAGCCAAAATATTACTGTTTATTCTCTTTGATATTCTTCCTTTTAAGCTTAAAAAGCCGGTTGCAATCTTTTGAAGTTTTTGTAAGTCGGATGTACGTAAATCTTGATTGTTTTTGATTTCCCATTCCATCATATCTTTTACGACCCTGCAGAGTTCAACTCGAATCATATAGAGGCTTTTTTAATGTTTCTTCAGTCATTTCACTTTTGTCTTCTTATAGAACTTGTGGTTTTGTACAAGCGGCTTTTGGCTGCAATTTTTATGCTTCATATATATAAAATTCGTTTTCTTTATTTTACTCAGATTTTAATAAATCCGTTCAACTCTTCATATTATAAACTTTTTTGCATCACATTTTATGTCAATCATTAGTAAATTTACGCTTCAATCATTCGTATGCGATCCAATGACAAAAATACCTATCTAGATTCATTGATTGTTTTTTAAAGTTCAAAGATACCTGAAATATAATTCTAAAATATATTTAACGATAACATACATTCAAGATGAAATCAACCCATATAATTCAATGGATAAAGGCGATCCTTTTTCATGTTTCAGCTTATTATAGAGTTGGCTTTTTCGTGTAGAATGTTTAGAAACTGTTAAAAACAGATTCAAAGAACTTTGAAAATCAATTTAAAACTCTTTTGTTGATTGTTCGCATGTATACGGATGTTCTCGTCACTTTGTACTATGGATAAAATCTCTCACAATTTAAGTTTTTAAAATGTTAAAATTTAGATTTTAAAATTTCTTGAAACTTAACATAATTTTGATGTACTTCAAAAAAAAATTTATAATTTAGTTATATGTAAAACTTTCGTATTTACTCAACTCAATCTAAAAATTCCTAAGATTCTGCCTATGTCTAATTAAGTCTTTTCACGATTGCGACAATGAGAACAAAGTATTCTGTTATACATATGGATAATATATCAAATATTATTAAAATGTAAAACTAAAAAAATTACATATCTTAGAAAAATCAAAAAAAATTCATCAAAAATCATTGAGTAATTTATGGACGCTATCGATATTAAGAATAAAAATAACATTTTCGTGTTCAAGATGCCCCAACTACTACTTTTTTGAGAATATCATTATATTTTTCAATTTATAGGCCATAAGAGGTGCCCAATGATACTTGAAAAAATATTTTACTTTTTAATTTATTTGATATTTATAAAAAATAAGACCTAATCAACCTGTTTGATTATGATTTTAGATTTTGTTTGCAGAATCAGAAACCATTGAATTTTTAATTTAAATGTTTGTGATTAAAATTTAAAATTGACCAATAACAAACCATATAACAATGTTTGTAATTTTAAAAATAAAAATTGTTGGAGATTATACAAATAATATTTGTTTTATGAATGAAAACATTAAACTTGGAACGACTCTTTCAAATTTACGTCTAGATAAAATTTAAAAAATGAGGATATTAAAATTTTAACCAATTAAGATCTAATACAAAATACAAAATAATGTTAATTCATTGATATTTATTTGATAAAATACACTAGAATCTTAAAAATACTTTTGAAAGTTTACAATATAATGACTATCTACTGTTAAAATGCCATCTTTGACGAAAACTAAACGATTCTTTTGATCAAAATTATTCTAAATCACATAAATAAATTGAAAATACATCACAGTTTTTGTGATGCATGCGAATGTAAAATTTAAAATATTCGACGCATGCTCCATTTATTTAGTACATTTCTAATGTTTTAAATTTAAAAAATGCACATTTAAATATTCTTCAGAATGACGTTAAAAATATTGAAATATTTTGAAAACTCCTAAAAAATTTTAGGATTATCTATTTTCTATGCCTTCTCTTTGGCGTTATTATATGTAATGTATTTTTAATATTTTAAAATCTCCGAAGCAATTTTA
The DNA here is from genome assembly GCA_024349245.1 of Neodontobutis hainanensis. Lineage (NCBI taxonomy): Eukaryota > Metazoa > Chordata > Actinopteri > Gobiiformes > Odontobutidae > Neodontobutis > Neodontobutis hainanensis. Next base: position 233,390 of record JALDNG010000312.1, on the reverse strand, counting down.
ATATTTTGCTCCATAGTCATTTAGAGTAAATTTTGAATGCTCATACCTTCATTGGATTTTTGTTTATTTTAAAATATATTTCATTCCGATATTAATAAAACTCAAACATTTAATAATTTTTATCCTCTTCTTTTAACTTTTAAAAGTGAAAATCATCATTACTATTTTTATAAATGATTGATATAAGGTCGTTATATGCCAAATTTCGCTCAGTTGCTCACGTATGAGATACCATCAAATATTTCAAAGTAATTCTATTTTATCAACAAAAATTGTTGAATATTTTCAATGATTTTGCAAGTCTTTGTTCCGATTTGATTATATATCATAAATTTTCAATTAAAATTTATCCTTTGATGAAACCATTAAAAAAGACAAATGTCGTTATTATAAGAATATTCTAGTGTGAAAACCATTTCTATTATTACGAACATGATTTTTATAAAACAGTTAACTTAATGTTGGAATAATATATCCCGAATGTGAATTTTATTTTGTTACGAAATGCGCAAGACTTATTCAAAAATGGCGTACAGTTTATTATTTGACACAACGCAATTTAGAAAATTTCTAAAATAACTTCCAAAGTTAATAAATATCACACACCCTGACAATATGTTGTGGCTTCCTTGAAAATCATATCTGTAAAAATCCAAAAATATATTGCTTCGAGGATTTATAATTTTTATTATATTAAAAATTTTTGATTTTTCAAAATAAAAACTCAAATAAATCCATTCGACAACTCTTCGTAAGGATCTTGAAGGGTGAAAATTTACGGTCTTGGTTAAAAGTTTATATTAAAAATTTACGAATTCTTTCGCTTTCCAGAAAAAATTGACATTATTTTTTGAGTTGATATTGGTTTCTTCTTGAATTTCAAATCACACAAGTATTTATAATACCTTGAACACGATATTGAATTGGTTTAATGTTAAGAGAGATTCTGAGTTCGAAACACATTAAAACTTTAGCTAACTCATTTTAACACAAAAAAATAAGTACTCAACGTAAAAAATGTTGTACACTAGGTGCTAATCATGAGATATTCAAAAAGCTGAAACTACGAAGGCATTCAGGTGGAATCTTTATTTCACAAATAAAACAGAAAGATCCCTCATATATAACTGAGGTGACATATATGACTCACCTTAGGTGTAGCAATGAGTAAATTTATAATATTTATGAAGTTCATTAATATGCATCTGATACAAGACAAATTTCATGAGTTGGTCCATATTAAACAGAGAATGTTTGAAAACCACGCCCTACCCAAAGATTGAAACTACAAACCTATTCGTTTGAATTAGAGGTTACTCGTTTAAATTTTATTTTGAAACTTTAAAATATTGACATCATTTCGTTTGATATAAAATAGCAACTTTTTTATTTTTAAATTATTATGAATTTATCTTTGATATTTTAAAGATCTGAATGAAATAAACTCTCTGGAAGCCAATAATAAAAATAAATTCTTTAAACACTTTAGGGTGATACATTTTTCTAAATATCTGTTGTTGTTAAAAGTATTTTTTTTTAAATTACTAATATAAAAATTTTTTTAAATACAGGATATGGCGTATTCATAGTTTAAATAATTGTGTTTTTTGAACTAGCTTTTCTTATATTTATTTTACACGTAAGACAAAGAAAAAAATTTCACATTATTTTTTTGAATTTTTAACAAATATGTTCAAATGAGATATTAAAAACATTAAACCTAAGCATGATTTACAAGTACAGTAAATGGACTATTTATATAAAATTTGAATGAAATTCATTCACTTTTTTTTGTCAAAATATTGAAAAAACAAATAATTTATCATGAAAAACTAAGATTTTAAAGAGTTATTTTCACATTTATTCATAAGATAAAAAGAAAATCTCTTATTTCGATCTTCCAAAATTTTAAAAGTTTCGCTCTCAGTTGGATGGCATGAATTTTTATTGTGAATTTACTTCGAAACCATTCTTGATACCATTCTCTTTTTTCTTTTCGATTTACTCAATTTTGAGAACTGATATTTAATTAAGTGTGAAAACAAAGAAAGCGAGACACGAGTTTTTTATTTTCCATCGTTATACTCTGGAATGTGAATGTTATAAATTTTCTTTTTTCACCATAAGTTGTACGTATGAGTTAAAATAATTAATAATAGTTACTTTTTTTTATCAACACAGACTCATATTTTCTATTTTACAAAGATTTAAATGCAAATACTCGATCCAAAAGTCCATTTCGTTGAACCCAAAATCATATATAGTACCACTAATTCGTAGATAAAGAGTTTTGAATATTTTAAGATACAAAGTTCAGAAGAAGTAAAAAATATTCAAAACATAAGTTATTTTAAGCGGCTAAGCTAAAATATGAAAGATTATGAAATGTTTAACAAGTGCATCACTTAGATAGACCTCCCCTCTTGTGAGAATAACCATTCTCAAATTATCTCTGGATGAGTTAAATATAAGAAATATTATGATTATGCGCAAAAATGAAAAATAAAAGAAAAAAAATCGATGAACTTTACGATATAAGAAATAAATATGGATAAAAAAATTAATATGACTTCATACATGACAAGATGATAATTGACTGGTATTATTTATATGTTATACTTTGGAGATTTATAATGATCATGACATCAACCACTCATTAAATATAAAATAATTAAAAATTGAAAAAATTGCTCTTTAAAAGGTTGAAAAGTTTTTTTCGAAGGACATGGATTTTGTCAAAATTTAGGATAATCATATAAAATCATTTTGTAAAAGTGTATGACAGTTATAAAACTACTTGTTTTCAAAGGAAATAGCTGAATATATGCAAAATTATTCCCTGAAGTGCTCAATTTTTCGAATCAAAAATCCGAAGATAAAAAACATAGAATATTGTGAAAACATAAAATTACTAATTTTTGCTGATATACGAATCTATGACTCATTTAATTAATGTCGAAACGACACAGTATACTAAGAATATGTGATGGAATTCAAAATCATATTATGCTCTCCAAATTAAATTCTAACAATAAAAACTGTTTTCAGAAACAAATCATTGAAATGTTTGTCTTTTTTTCAAAGTATGGGTTGAGAACGTAGACTGATTTCACATTTTCAAGTATGATTATAATAAAAGGAATTGTAAGATTTTGTCCTAAACATCGCGATTTTAGATTTATCCTATTATAATACATTCACAAAAATAAGATCATAATCACTAAAGCAAGAGTGTCTCGCTCTGAGGAAAACTTATGGGAAAAATCTCTGACAGCAATATAAGAAAAGGTTCTAAAAAACTCAGATAAGATCAATTTTTAACCATAAATACTCGAAAATAAACTGTTTATGCAGTGAAATATCAACAAATTAGCATTATTTAATTCAATAAAATAATAAATCATAGCGAATGAGAATTATTTACAATTAAAAATAATTTCCCATCACTTTTAGTATCTTGGGCAAGAAAACGGTTTTAATTTATGGATTAAAAGTAAAAAATAATTTTTGATTGTGTTTTATTGTTACATTTAAAATATCGTGGTGAATGACAACCCAGAACATGCGCCCTTTCCATAACACTTATTTCTTGAAAAATCGTATTTTTATTCTTTTAAAAAACTTTTTTAAACGAGGTAAAATTACAATGAAAAGTTTAAGTATATAGGATAGGCGAGCGATGTACCGTGAAAGGAATAAATTATGAGTTATTTATAGAACGATCGATTGTGGCAATTACATAGTTAAACTGACAATAATACATTTTAAAGTGACACTAAATGCATTTCTGACGAATTTATAGAATAACTAAAGTATATAACAAAATAATTAAGAGATATAACACATGATTGAGTAACAACGATCTTGATGGTAATTAAAAGTTGAATTTTTCACATATAAAATTCCTAACATTTCATAAATTGATCAAAACATTATAAAAATTGTCTTAAACTTGCCATTTCATGAAAATAAATGAATATACTTTCTTTTCTAAAATTATCATATAATTATAAAAACTATTAAATTTTATAAACCATTTTATTTTTCCAATTTTAATTTTTTGAAAATAAACTAAAATTACAAAGTGTACGTGTAATCAACAAAAAACGTAACTTTTAATTCTATTTGTTTTAATTAACCTTTGTAGAAATAAATCAACATGTTTTTACATCGTTATGAAATGACGAGCTCGACCGGAACCTAACATTCGACCCGTCGATGACTCACCAGTGAGAAACCTCGGTTGCTCACTCAGCTCCTATCCGGTATTTACTGGTATAATATACTTATACATGCCAACAATATATTTTTTAAAATATGAAAAAACTAACTTATTTAACAATTTCTTGTTAATACTAGAGCATTAAAATAACTACAGGAAATCGTTATCTACAGAAGTGGAATTGGGGGTGTCTCTATCATAGTTTAAGGAAAAACACTGTTTTATCCATGTTTGTAGATTTATTTGAAAGTTCAAAAATGATGCTATGTTAATCATCAAATGAATGATATTTTACGTAAGTTAAAATGTTTAAGAGAAATTAAAACTAACTCTTCATATCATTTATTAAAATAATTCAATTCGAATTACATTGAAATTTTCATGAAAGTAAAATTATATAAAATCATTTAATTCAAAAATACGACGAAAACCATTATATTGTAAAAATTAACATCTTGTAACAAAAATGTTTTTTTATATTTCAAATATAAATACAACCTGAACTTCATTTCTATACTTTATACTTCAAAGAAATTTAAATTTATTAAAAGTTAATATGTATTCAAAAATATTTTTTCTTATTTTTACAATAAAAACGACTGAACGATAAATGTCAATGTAAAATTTGCAAAATTAAATATTATCATGAAACTGTTTTCAGAATTTTTTTTTAACTGAAGTTAAATCAAAACCTATCGAATATGAAATTTTTGAATTTTGAAATATAAATCGCATGAGAAGATATACCAAATAATCTTTCAAGTTAAGCATATAGATTTTACAAATCAAATTTTTATTATTTGAAATAATAGCTAAAATTTTACAACTAAGGTGGAAAAAATACAAAAAATCTATTCATATCAGCAAGCTGAAAGAATTAAACAATTATTTTGTCATTTATTTGTTTTCAAAAATTAATCAAACTATGGATTAACACATGTTAAAAATGCATTGGATTTGAGCTAACCTCTTTAGATAATAGTAATCTACAGTTTTAGACAGAGATAATATTCTTAAAACCTTACAAACCAAGAATAATTTAAAAATTTTATTCTTCGACAATCTTGATTTTGAATTTTTCGATTTTTAAAGTTTGTAAATATACTATCAATATTTAGGCACGCGTCAATACTTATTGTTTAATAAGCCTCATGTTTGTTCTTTTCATTTCAAAAATCTAGATATTTAATCATTTTGATATACGAAAATGGATATATCGTATTGAAACGAATAAAAGCATACCAAATCACTCCTTTTAACAATATAATGAATTATTTAAATGTAAAATTTGAACATAAAAAGTTTTGTTTATCAAACTTTATTAATGATTTCATTTATAAAATATCACATTGATAATATATCAATTTCTTAAGGTAATTACAAAATTAATAATGTAAAGGTAAAAGGAATGTTAAAAAATTGAAACATAAATTAAGTCCTCCAGACTATTCTCATCCAAGTAATAACATGTTACAAAACGTCAATTTAGCTTTATGGGTAAGAATTCCGCTGCGAATTAAACCAAAAAACAATCATTTTAAAGAAGTTGTTAAATTTGAGCCAAACATTGATTTTAATAAGCTTAATGCCAGATATTTATCAATTTAAATGGTGTAAATCGAAACTTCTTGAAACATTATTTTCACACAGAAAATAATGAACTATAAGGAGATTTTTTTGTCTTTATGACTTTTATTCACAAGAAAAGGCACATCAAATAGAAACTAAACCAATTACACTAATCATACAAACTAAAGTCTCAAAAACAAAATATGACTGATTTTATTATTTTTTATTCAACAAAACACAATTGTTTTTTGTTGAGGAAGGATGAGGTAAATCTATCAGGGCTTCTTTCGAAGAAAGCTAACATACAAGAAGCATATTTCAAAGTGTATACACAAGTAATCGGATTATTTGAGACCTAATCTCCTTCTCTCCTTCGCCCTGAAGGGTAACCTTATCTTGCGGCATTGGTTCTTTGGAGAAAACCAATTACTTTCAAACGAATGGTTAATTTTCAATCATTTCCAAAGTGACGAGTTTAATGAAATTTCTCTTCATAAAAAGGACAGGAATATCATGAAACGAATCGCTATCAAATTGTAAATTCATGACGTTAAACAAGTTCAGGACTACTATATCAAATATAAAAAGAAAAAAATGAATGGATTAATAGTAAAAACGCATGCGTTTAATCAAAGAATCAAGGTTCTGCTGAGTATAAGCATTTGATTCATTAATGGTTTAAATTACGACAAATTACCTATACAAATTTCAATTGTTTTGTTATTTTAAATATACCAACTAAAGAACCATAATCACATTGAATGCTAAAAAATTACATAAAAAAACAAGAAATGTAATTAAATTTAAGCTAATTTAGAGTATTAAAAGATTTTAAAAATTTCTCAGAATAAAATATTTTTTGTCTTTTATATTTCAGAGGTATCAATGGGAATATAAATCTTTAATTTTTTGATTATTACAAAATATTAAAATTTCATCAATAGGTCGTTTTTAATAACTTAAATATCAAATTTGTATTACAAAATTAAAAACAACAACCCATGCAGGAAAACGTATATTTCAAAAATTATTCAACAAAATAAACCTATATTTTGAAAAACGTTCAATTATTTATCGTTGATTAGCTTTAAGTTTTAAAGAGTTCTTGACAAATCTGTTTACCAACAGATCAATATTCTCAGAAATTCACCAAAAAATAACTTTATCAAACAAAAATAGTCGCAAATATGAAAATTTACGAAGTTAATCGAGACGAAAACATTTTTTTCTCTTTCCGGGATTAATTTAACTCACAAATTCGTAAACTACTTTCATACGATTTTGAAACCTCTTTCTATTCAGATTTGTCTCCTTCCTAAAGCTGTGTGTTCAAAATAATTATGGGTAAATAATATAAATTTTGTTGTATCCGTTATCATTTCAAAAGAAGATTTAAATATGACTTGATTTTCGAACAAATGAACCATAAAATCAGATTGAAAAAATTACATTTATCATGGGTATTGTTGATAACAGTTATTCTTTAACTTCAAGATAAACCGAATTTCGCGAAAATAAACGAAAATTTCTTATCTCATATTTATCAAATGAAAAGTCTGTTAAACTAACATATAAGTTAATTGATCTTGTTTAAAGACATACAAAAGAAATTCTGAATTTCTGAGTTATAATTCTTAAAGTGAAAAACTCAAGAATTTTTAAATTCAGAGCTCTATTTATCTTAAAATTTTGAATAATATAAAAACAGATTAAAAATTAAAAACACAAATTATTCTGAAAAAGATGACTGAAAATATACATGAAGAAATTTATTTTGAAGATTTTGTTTTCAATTTATTCTTTTCATGAATAAGTTGAATATCGACGTTATCGACATTTATTCATTCTCCAATTTACATTACTTTAAATTCAGTTATCTCTGATATTTTAAAAAGTTACTATCTTATATATTTCACTCACATAAATAGTTTTTAAAAATTCAAAATCATGTGTTTCGGCACACTTCTTGAATTTTCTAATTATGATGATAAAAGTGTTTTAATAAAGTCACATTTAAATTTTTATTTTTAAAAATTTTTAAATAAATTTTAATTAATGATTTTATTAATGAGTAGGTTCATCAAAACATGACACCTTCATTGTTAAAAACTATTCTATGAAATCAACTTAAGAGAAAGTTAATAAAAACACGGAAGCATGAGTTATGTTATCTTTCTGATGAAAATAAATTCATATAAAATGTGAATTTTTTAATTCAATTAAAGTGATTCAACATTTCAGAAACATAACTACATCGTCGCAAGGAATATGAACCAACCTCAATTTCTATAAATGAATGATAAAATAAAATTTAACAAATAAATAAATAAGAGATTTATATTTTTTTGTATATTAACTGAAATATGAACATGTGAAAGTTTTGCTATGTGTGAATATATTTATATTCACTGCATGCTAAAAATCACCGTTTATATCATCAATTATGAAATAAATTCAGTTATTTAATGATTTTATCTTCATTTCGTAAATATGATCAAATTACAAATCACTAAAATTCTTCATTCTAATATGAAATTATGGCATAGTTTCATCTAAAATATATTTTAAGGTAAAAATTATATTTCTCGATTTTAACATGAATTTTAAATTTATTCCGAATGTATTTAAATGCTATAAATTTAGTTTTGATAAAATTGTATTTAATAATTTAAATAAAACTAATATAAAATGAAATGACATAAAATATACTTCAGGTCATTCATAATTTTACATATTTCTGACAAACCAGCTTAACCTGAAAAGATTTTATCGTGTGATTCTTTTAGGAATGATCTCAAATAAAAATAAAATTTTAAGATCTAAAAGTTATGATAAATCATTCTAATTCATAATATAACACATATAATTTAAAATTTAATCCCATATCATCAGATTTTGAAGAAGATACAATTTATTCAAATGATAAATAATAATCTCAAATGTGTTATTTATAACTGGATATTTTGAATGAATATTTGTTAAAAATTCAGATTCTGATTCCCTAATTTTTATCTTTAAACATGTGAATAATAAGCGACATTATAATACGCTAAAAATAAATACCCTTAATTTCTGTTTGATAATTCAAAAATAAAATAAACTCCTTTGTATTATTTATAAACAAATCAAAAACTAAAATAAAAATTTTAAAATTCTTCGAAAGATATTCTATATTTTTAAATTTCTTTGATTCCAGTTAGATTCAAAATACTCTTTTCTCCTGTTATTTGATCATTGGTAGAATTTAACACCTTTTTAAATTCTGCCAGAAGTTTTATAAGGTTCAAATTATTATGCCATGAATAAGAAAATCGCTCGATTTAATATTTTGAAAATTTGTGTTATCATAACCTATTTCACAGTTGATGTTAAAAATAGTTTAACAATTAATTTGGTGATTTTATGGTAAGATAAAAATGCGCTCTGAATATCTTCATCAATATTAAATTTAGATTTCCATTAACTGGCCAATGTGGAAAAACGTTCAAATTGATATCCAAATATGAAAAATTTGAATTATCTATGTGGCTTAAAAATATTTTGATAATTGCTGATTTTTAATTTTTTTTCAATACAAATCGATGACTTCTTTGTTTTTATGAAATGAATTATTGCGTTTCATAAGGTTATAAAAACTTATTTTTTTGAATCGCTGGCCTTTGGAATGTTAAATTTTAAATCCGTGTTGAAATCATGCTGTGACCAAAAAAATCCTTTTAAATATAACCTAATATTCAGAAGTTAATCATAAATGAACGATATTTATTTTAAATATTCAAACATAAAATGATAATTTAAATGATATAAATGTTTTAAAGAGAGTTTTAATAATTTGAAAAATTTTAATGGTCAGTGAAGAGATAATTTTAATATTCAAAACAACATGAGTTTAGTTTGATCAATTCAAGATGTTTTCATATTTCGTGATATTTGTTAATTATTATTAAATCATTTAACTTCCGATCATACCTAATTTTACACCTTTATTGGATTTTTGATGCTTCTTAATTGATTTTTTATCCATTAATTTTTTTTTGATATAACATTAAATTTCTTTATCTATTCATCGAGGCAATCCTCCGAGAGTTTTATTTTCTTTTTAAATATTTTTAGATCTTGATCAAGAATCATCTGTATGAGATTTTCAATCAAAATATTTTACAGGATTAATTTTTGATAAAAATATTTAACATTATTGAAGATTCTATTTGATTTATTTCTTCCATATTCAGCCCATATACGCCAATGTAACTCTGCTCTCTCATGACATTCTCGAATAAACCAGGAATGATTTTAAACCATTTGCGACGACGCATCGCTTTTGATACATTTCGATTTTCTATTAAGTTTTATCTCAATTTCTGGTGAATATGAGTGTTCACTGACATATTCGAATCCGTTTTTTCAAAATAGTAAAATAAAAACGATAAACTCGAATTTTTAATTCTTTTGTGAATTGTTCATTAACATCTGCTTTTGAATAATCCCTACACATATTTGATGGCGGCTAGAACACCTTCCATGTAAAAATATGTGATCGATTCACAAATATTTGTCATCTTTTGAAAAATAGACTGTTTTTGTGTGAATTAATTAGTTAAACAAATGGTTGCATAAAAAGCAGTTAAATTTTTATTTTCGTATTTTTGTTTGATTTTAAGAGCAAAACATTTTCTGGTATTTGATCACATGATATTTTTTTGCATTTCTTTACAAATAGACACCGTATTATAAAATTTTTTTATGAATTGTATTTTTGATATAAATTCTTAAATCTCATATTTAAAAATTATTTCACATTTTTGTCTCAAAGGGAAATGCTAAAATTTTTTAATCTTGAATCTTAAGCAATTTTCTTTTTGTTTGGATCTGCGCAATAACAGTTACAAAATTTAAAACATATTTTTAATTTTTTTTAATATGATGATAGCTTGTAATTCGAAAATTGAGAGAGATCTTTATTAAATTTTAAAAATTTTCACCAATATTTTATTGTCAAAAATAGAGTTTTATTGATTTTCTAATTTAAGTGATATCCTAAATAATACTTAGTTTCACATTTTGAGATTTACCGTTTTTATTTCATTAAATAATTGTGCATTTTTCAAGATTTCTATAACCGCTTTTTGATAATCATTCATAATTATCAAGTGGCAGAAATTATTTTAAACGAATTGAATATCCCATAATTTCATCGATATATAATATTTAGTAACATTTTATCGTCTGAAAATTTCAAATATAAAAATTAAGCGTAGTTTCACAAGATAATTTAGACGAATACATGTTCGACTTTTGAGTTTTTTATTTGAAATTTTAAAATAATTATGATTTTGAAAGATTTATTGAACTTGAATTTAAAATGAATAAATAAACATTTCCTTTCCTAAATATCTAATAAACTGAATATCAGGTTTTGACAGATACGCATCTCTTTAACTTCATAAAAGCAAGAAACTCAAACGAGCTTCTTTTTGATAATTCATTTAAATGAAATAGGTATCAAAAATGTGCCTAAAATTATTTCATAATACGTTAAATTGTATTTTTTAAACACTTTCAACACAATGAGAAACATATTGAACCGATATTATTTTGTTTGTAATCTTACACATTCTCAAAATTTTATCGTCAAACTTTGATTTCTATAAACAATTAAATTCAGAGTATCGTTTCATATCACCAAAGGTATTTCGAATAATTTAAAAAAACTAAAAAAATGTTTCATTTAATTATGATACGTAAAAATATTATGAAATAAACATACACAGTTATAAAAAACATAAATATCATTCATTTTAGACACATTAAAAACACACAAAATAATAAATTTCAAAGCAGATATTTAACGTTTTTCAGTTATAAACAAAATAATTTGAAAATGAATCAATAAAGTTATAGGTAATTAATAAGGGATGTGAAACAACCATTCTAAAAAATAAATGATAAAGATACATTTGATAGTTTAAGCTGAATAGTTTTTCCATGAATATTATCACATCAAACAATTAACATTTTGGACATCAAAGTTTAAAGAATAAGTGACGTAATAGCAACAAAATTAAAAAGTGGTTAAAATGATTTGAAATTTATTATCGATTTCTTCACATGTAAAGTTAAAATGTAATCTTAATTTTATTTTATATTCTCTGAATAAATTGTGAATTTGTTGATAAAAAAAAGCTTAAATGAAAATAATCAACATCTTGATGTTTTAACATGGCTTTTAGAAAAATCTGAAGTGATACTCTCTTTCAAGTAGTTAAGAACTTGTGAGTTTAAAAATTTGTTGAAATCTGAAACTGAGTTTAAAAATTAAAGGGCATCGAGAAAATTCGCTTGCCTTAAATCTAATAATGTTAATATTTAGAGTTGATAAATTTTAAGAATCTATATGTGACAAATTTCAAGAAAAGTGTAAATCAGCAGTTATCTTCCAACAATCTCACGCTTTATGTATTTATTATTCTTTTCTTTTGTAAATAGTTGATAAAATTGGATCATTGTATTCTATATAAAACAAATACACAACCTTAAAATTAAAAAAAGTGACAAAATATTTTTTTCATCTGACGTGAGGAACATTACTGACCGATTTATACACCAAGGTACTGAAATTCAAGAATATAAGTACATGAAAACCTGTCGTTACCTATATGTCTTATGAGATGTTAATTCATTGAAATAAAATTGTTACGATTTCCTAAAATATGATACACATTTTACACGTGAAGTAATTTTCTCAAAAATGGATCTTGTTTATCATATAAATCCTTGTAAAACAAAATATATTTCTTATTTTTTACAAATTGTGAGTTATAATTCGACCTTTTAAATAATTTGATCACGACTAACCATCTGAGATTAAAATATGATTCTTTCAGCGTTTTCACACAATTTAAAATGAGGAATCATATTTACATTTATCGAAATCAAATTGTGTTTCGAACAAAGCAACGATAAATACAAGTATATCTGCTATACCATGTGTAAAAAATTAAGTAAAATAATAAAATCTTTAATTCTTCTCGTGATGAGAATGACAGATTCGGACAAATAAAATTATCGATTAAAACTAAGCTTAAAAATAGAGCATATAATATTATAAATATTTATTTTTTATTTACCTTAGATCTATCACAAATAAATATGATTGATGTATTTATCAAACATAATTGTATATATTAATAAATCGTGAACACTAGTTTCAATGACGACTTTCGATTTTAAATAATGATGATTTATCATAAAATTTTAATTAGAAATGTTGTTTATTGCAAATCTTATTAGTTAACGTTCACATCATATGATGATAGTAACCACTTATCTTGTGCACGTAATCTTATATTAACCTTGATTTTTACTTTTATTTTTTAAATTCCATGAGCGAAAATATATCTACTTCAATTTTCAAAATCTTATAATTTTTATAATTGCATATAGGTCATAATTTAATGCACATGAACGTTAAGATGATAAGTCATGAATCTAAGCAGATTTGCACGGATCATAAAATTTAAATATCTCATAAGAATATCTCAAAAAATAATTAAGTCCATCTTTGTTCTTAAAAATATCATGATTTACCGATAAAAGGAACGAGATGTAGAATTCTATAAACTAACCAGGTTTTTTAATCAAGCGTGTATTTTATATTGTAATTATATCTCAAAAACTAGGAAGTTCCCATTTGATGAAAGGTTAATTTGGTGTTTTTCTAGATTATTGTTTCGTCTGATTATTTTTATAAATATATCTAAACTGTCCTTTTTTATTTTAGAAAATTGATTCTTTATACAGAAAAATATGTTAAAATATTTCATAGACTGATATTTGTTGCTGTCTTACAACCTTATTTGGAGCGACCACAATAATACCCGTTTGTTACTATTTTGTTGAATGCTTTTTAATATCAATCTTAATTTCAAAGTTAATTTTCTTACTGTTCAATTTATATTTTGAAAGGTTGTAAAGTAATGTTTCGACGAATTCATATATTTTATGATCAATCTAGTCTTAAATAACCTTATTCAAGGTGCTAAGAGTTCATAGATTATTGATGTTTAGACATGCTATTATTCATTCCAAACACTACTTTTGAGCTTATGCAATGACCTCATCACATAGGAACAAATTAATCTGTGATTTCATTGAAAAACATCATAGATTTATAAACTATCTTTTTCAAATATCATAATTCCTATTTCGGAACGAATTGCATGTCTTGTAAAATTCTTATTTTATTTTAATTTAAAAAATCTCAGGTTTATAAATTCAAAAAATGTATCAGATTAAGAACATATGTGGGTATTTAAACTTGATAGAATTTTAATAATATAGTTGAAAAAATTTGTTTATCGAAAAGATATTGAAATATTACTAATCAGCTGAGTCGTAGAAATAACAGTTTCTTCCTCGATATATTCTTAGTTCTTTTATAATATGTAAACGATTTACCATTTGACTAAATAATCGTTAAAAATTATAAAATTGAATTTTAATGGTACTTTTGGGAATCACAAAAGTATAAGCTTCCAATCGATTGTTGATAAACATATTGCGCGTATTGCTCAATCAAGATTTATATGTTCTGTTCCTCTTATTGCAAAATATGAATCACAAAACCAGTTTGAATAGTTGATGAAAGATGTCAAAAAGTTGTATCAGTAAAAGAGAGCCGACCATCTCTCTAATAATTTAAATTTTAACTGTTCTGAATGTGATATAATTTATAAATATATTAGTTAAAACTCTATGAATGATCTTTTTTCAAAATCTGACAAAAAATTAATTTTCCTGAGGGTAATATAGACTAGAGTTTCATTCATTAGTTTATACACATTTGCACTAAGATGAACAAATATCAAAAAATATATCAAATCAATATGGATAATGATAAAAATTTAAACAATTTCATTTTAACTAGATGTTAAATTTTTCACCGCTGTTTTAAGAAGGCTTCCCCTTTGCTTTTGTTTTCATATTTAATCCTTGCTATTTGTCTGCTTATTTTTCTGCGAGGAATAATTTACTAAAATCACGTGTAAACTACGATGTATGTTAACAAATTTTTGTTGTATTATCTCAAGCCTATCACAATTTATTTTGGTTTAATTTTCCATTTTTTCTAACCTCAATTCATTTTAAAAATAATCATTGACATATTTAATTATGTTTTAACTCAATTTGAAAATATGAATTATATGATACTTCAAAAGATGTATTTATTTCTTAATGGTTTAAGGAGGTGCTATTACTTTGGATCATTGAAAATTTCATTTTTATGGTCATCGTTATCAATAATGTTAAAATTCATTCTTAAATATCTTGCCATAAGAGACATAAAAACTTGGTGATTCGTGACAAAGGTAATATTGGTATTCAGATTAATGCCTTTTTAATTGAATTTATGTAAACACTCATATATTCAAAAAAGATAAAGTTACTTTTCTCTTCAAATACTATCTACGAACAACGTGAGGTAATTTATTCAATTTTCATAATTATATTTTTTTGCAGATGTCTATTGAATTTTATTATATTGTTGTGAAATATAATTTTTCAACTTCAATATCATATCATCTTGTGTCACTCCAATCCGAAACCACAAATTTGAATATAAGCTATGTAAAATTACCGAACCAGTTAATATGCGTCTTATTGTTGCTTTCAAATTAACTCAGTTTTTTAAGCAGATTCATTTTTTAAATTAAAATTTATGTCAGAAGTTTATTTTATGTTTATTCTGCAGAACGTCAGTGAGTCGTGCACATTTAAAAGTATTCAAAAGGAATTTTAAATGTATGTAAACCAGCAGTTTCTGCTATATTTACTAGGTTTGGTACTTAACACATCCCTAAGAAGACAATCGTGGTATTATATGCTGTCAGCTAGCGTTGAACTCGCATCTACTAACAAGCTAACATACTCATTGGCCAATTATGGGAACATTAAAAAGGAGATCTTTAGTTGTTTTTAATTTCCACTTCTTATCATCTTATTTTTTAAAATAAAAAAATTTTAAATATTAAATCTATTGATTAAATTTATTTTTGAATATGATTAAACTTCTCTCACATTCGCATTTATTTTCATAAATAATGAAATATTTTTTCATCATCTTTTAAAATATTGAGTTAAATAACTGTGTTGTGGTTTTATCTATGTTAAATATTTTGTGATTTAATTTTAAAATATCTTCGTGAGGTTTATTTTAATTTGTTAACGCATTTCTAAATCGACGAGTGGCTATAATCTATCCTATTTATAAATTGAAAAATTCAATTTTTACTCGAATACTATCTTTCATATGAACAATTGATTTAACTTGTTCTTTCACACACACATATTCAGTCTCAAAAAACAGAATCAAGATATATCAAGTAATCAAAACAAATTTCCACACGTCTGTTTTTTAAACTTGTTAATTTTTTAGTAATCACAAAAAGAATCTTCTTTTGAAGTTGATTGATCAAAACGGTAGATATTCGAATGATAATTATATTATCCAATTAACTAACTAAAACTCAGCCATATGGATCAAATTTTGAGCCTTATTTGATATGTAACGAGTACCAGTAATTTTTACATCAAATTCTATTGAATAAATATTTCATCGTTTTTTATAATATTCACACATTTTGGTAATTTTTATTTTTGGAGATTATATAAATCATATGAACACGGAATCGATCAGACCGAGAAGTGATTTAATCGATATAGTAAGAAGAATTTTAATCGCTCAAAATATTTCAACTCAACTTTGTTTTAACAACTCAGGATAATCTGGAATATTCAAAGTTTTGAGTCTCTTAAGTTTTCTTTCAGATTTTCATAATTACCATTTTTGTTCATCTTTATAGAAATATTTTCAAATAGTTCTTTGTTTAAGAATAATCTATAACAGTACGCATAAATGCATGAAAAAAAGAAAGAATAACCTGTTGCTGAGTTATAATGTGCTTTAGTGAGCTGATTAGTCAATGATAATTTGTTAAAATTTTGTGAAGGTTTTCCTTTTCAATCATTCTATGAGAAAAATTCTTCCATAAAATATAATTTTGTATGTTTTTAGCAAAGTGTAATTTTTCCTAAATAAACCTATATTTATGAAGATAGATTGAGCTCCGTACGATTTTTCACATCAATTTTACTCAATAAAAATAATATCATCAACTTAAAACAACTTTTAAAGTAATGCAAGCATTAATATTTTCAAAGTAATATAAATTAAGCATCTTTCATTTAAAAAAGTTTAATGTAATCGTAAAAATTCGCAAATTTCCAAATTAAAATAAATCTTTCATTTTAAAAATATGATCAAGTAAATTTTTACAAATTGTCGATAACTTCCTTACTTATTTAAATATATTTTCAATGTGACTCTGTCAAATATAAACTTGAAATACTTGGTATATAAAAATAATCTATACGTTTTTTCAAAATTTTAATCCCTAAATCTATGTTTCTAAATCTGTCTTTCGATCTTTAAGGTAAAGCATAATTATGACTTTTTAAGAACCGCAATTTAGCATTTATAAAATCTAACACATTTTTTTATTTGTCATCATAATATTAAGTGATAAATCCTCATATCACATAAGAAACGAATGAAATTTGGTTTTATTACAGTTGAAAAACTCATTTTTCAGCCAAAAATAAAAAAAAATAACATTTTCAAAATTATCGTCAGAATTTTGATGTCCTGTAAAAATTCACAATGTTTTAGGCTAATATGAACCTGTGAAACGATATTTAAAACGATAATGATTAAAAAAAGCGAAAAATAAATGAATAAACCCTTTATCATTTTATTTAAATTTTTTAAAGTGACTATACATTGTTTAAAATTATGATAAAATAAGAACAGAATGATCAAATATTTCATTTTTTTGAATCCTTGCAATTATCAAAAAAATTTAAAACTAATTTATGTTGAATAATTAATTCCAAACATAAAACTTAAAAATTACAATCAATTGTCCCATTTTTACAAAGCAAAAAATATAATTATTCAAAATATAAATTAACGACTTTGAAAAAATCCTATACTATGAATAAAAATAGATGATATTCATAAAAAATCTCTTTTATCTTCAATAAAATTTTTAAAAAATTCTTCAAATACTCAGACCTCATTTGAAAACCATATAATTTGTGAAGACGAAAAACATGTACAACTAAGAAAGATAAAATATTCAAAGAATTTTTTGTCATATTTTTTAAAGTTTATTGCAAATAAATGAAGAAAGAATTCCATTCACAGTTAAATTCATTTATAATGTGGCACCCGGTTGAGTTTATTTGAAATCAACATCTTAAAATTTAAATCAGAATTTGTCAACCTCGTTCATAACCCATTATGAAGATGATCCTATGTGGTAGGTGAACCCAGGCTGGATTTTTTCCTCTTAAACTCAGTAGATGACCTATTTAGACACATAAGTGCTTGCAAACGTCATAATCTCTTATCGCTCTTTTCGTAAATTAGGATAACTTCTGTGTTTAGTTTAACATTTAAATCAAATAACCTTTTATTCTCTCATTTTGATCAAAAATGTTCAGAATTGTTATTTTATGAGATTAAGTCTCGTTTCTCTGTGTTCAATGAAATATCGACTGTAAAACGGATTTGCAAACAATCTGAATCACTTCTGCAGCGAGTAAAATATATGAATCCTGCTTTAAAATAATCCGTAA
Organism: Neodontobutis hainanensis; assembly: GCA_024349245.1. Classification (NCBI taxonomy): domain Eukaryota; kingdom Metazoa; phylum Chordata; class Actinopteri; order Gobiiformes; family Odontobutidae; genus Neodontobutis; species Neodontobutis hainanensis. The sequence goes on along the minus strand of JALDNG010000312.1, from coordinate 214,900 downwards.
TCAGTTATATTGTTGAATAATTCTATTCTCCGCAAAGAAGATAATGATCTGTTCCTGGTTAATTTAAAAATCATTTTATCAGATGCCAAAATTTATTTTCTATCGGATTATTGTATGAACAGCTGTAATTTGGTCTGAAATACATTCATATCTGCATAATTTTGGCCATTAAGTTTATTGGTTCCTTACTTTTTGATTTTAATAGAATTTAAATATTGCGCCAAATCGCTTAAACTTTGCTATGCCATTTCGCAACTATTGATCGTTCTGTTTTGGATGTTTGTTTGATTTATCACTCGTAAAAATATAAAACATGAGTTTTTTTAGCTAAAAATCATTTTATTAATTTACCTCAGTTGAGTCAGCGAACTTCACATATGTATATCACGTCATCAAAACATGATTCAGTTTCTTTCAAAAACCCATTGAAAGTCCTGAGATTCCTCGAACTAGACCAAATAATAGTTACAGAATTTAAAATAATCTTCATTATTTTTTCGCTAGTCAGGGTCTTTTCACTGAGATATAATTGGTTAATTATGAAGTAAAATAGTTAGGACAACAATTAATATTTAAATTTTTGATGAAGATGGCCATCAAATCTGTTATATCGTTCAACCATACTTCTTTTCAACATAAGTTGTCATCCAAAAAAAATCTAGTCCCATTAATCTCAAGTAAAATAATCCCTCATGAAACTTAAATTAAAAAATCTTCAATAGTAGCTGTTCCATATTTGCATCTCATAAGAGTTAATTCTTCAGTTATTTCAATAGTTTTTCTGACGCCACGAACACACCAATAATTTTGCAGTGTAATTTAGGTCTTTAGACTTATAACCGCTCTAGAAAGAATTTCAAAATTGTCTGTTTCTTCATTTAGTTGGATGAAAAGTTATTTTCCACATCTTCAACTCTTCTTGTGATCATAATCGTAGATTGACAACTGTTCAGAAGGGCTTCTTTGTATGAACTGAGTTGTGCAGTTTCGACTTGAATTCACCCTGTTTTTCGTTCTCCTTCGATTAAGGATTTGATATCGGTATCAAACGTATTTTCAAATCATACACTTTTTAATACCGCGGCTTCGTTGAAGTCAATTTGTCATAAAAATTATTGATTGATCGACTGATTTCTTCATTTAACCTGCATATAGTTTGTTTTGTCAGATTTGCAAACAAAGTGTGTAACTTTTGCTTGGACTGGTTGTAAATTTTAGAAAAATATTTTTTGAGAATAGACTTTGACTCTACATTTGAGATATAAATGGTCGTTCATCATTTTGAGCAAAAATGTAAAAATTTATCCACTTCACTTTTAAGAATCTGCATTCTGAATAATTAATTCTAATTTTTAAATCATTTTTTAGAGTTAAAGAACAAATATACCGACGAGCAAAAACTGAAAACATTCTGAAATTTGTTATTACACGCATGTATTTTAAACTAAGTATGTTAATGAAACAATAATAAATACATATGCAATGAAAAATTTGAAATAAATTTCGTTAAGTAGAAGAGTAGGGGTGAATTAAATACATAAATTTCAAATTATTGGCAGAATATTTGCTGAATGACTAGAATCACTGCTTATTACATCACTGTATAAGGCCTTCGCTAATACGCTCAAAGAAGCCGAAACGAATAGCGGATCACAAGAGATCCTCTGGGCTTCCATACGTGAGGAATCTCTGCTCAAGAGTATTAAAACATCTAATTTTTAAAGACGACAATTAGAATACCCACACTATCAAATCATGGGGATAAAAGCTCGACAGACCAAAGTGCTAAAAATCAAAAAATTGATAAACTTTTTAATAAAAAAGGTTGAAAAAATATATTGTGTGATATGTCGAAATGAACATAATTAATCATATAATTAATTTAAATATCGATATTATCAGGCAGTGTATGTGATATAGATCAATATTTAGGTTTTTGAATTATCTTCGTGAGACATTAACACGGGCCCTATTATCTGTGTTTAAAAGATGCTTTTAATGACATATAAAATGTTCCTTTACTCATAATGTGATCCTTTCGTGATACCCTACACGAGCTACTTTCTCCTATTGACACTGCAATTTTATTTTCATTATTATTACAGACACTTTACTGGAATACGCATCAAAGTAAAAATTATTCATTTTAATTATATTATTATGTAGTAAAAATAATTTCATCATATTTTTTTTTCGTTTCGTTCATAATATCGATTGAGTGAATTTCACTTTGATGTATAATTTAACAAACTTACTCAATATTTGAAAACCTATTTCAAGTTTTTCATATTTTACCGCCAAAATCTGAAGCTTACAAAAGAGCGGGTTTACCCCATATTTTAGATTATTTAAAAATCGTATTAATTCTGAGAAAATTTATAATTTTTTTCATTTCATGAATTTGATTCTCGACAATTTAAAATTAAAACTAAAATATAAGCGATTAAGACGCATGGGATTTTACAGCACGCATTTATTTCACGGTATGTTCCCACGACGATTAAAAATTGATTTAATGAGTTTTATCATTAAAATATTTTTGATTAATCCGTCTGTTTAAAATTTTGTTTTATATTACTTTATGATTTAGACTGAACATTCAAAAATGTCCTTAATAATTTCGAAACTTTATTCTGTCATTTTATTAACAGATATATCTTGGTTTCAGTTCTTTTTAAAATGTATCAAACAATAGAGATGATGTCAATCTAACTTTAAATATGAATAAAGATATTTTTAAAATTCAAAAAAGTTTCAGAGTTGGAAAATTTTGTCATTTATGAGGTTTCTTTAATTTTATGCTAGACTTATAATTACATTTAATGCCGATTTTGATTTTTTTATTTTGGCTTAAAATGAAAGTTAGTAAAAATATAACGCGATAAAATCTACCCCAATTAATAAATAGATAATATTGTGAAAATAAATATCCCTAAATAAAATTATCAATGGTAAAACAATTTTTAAAAATATTCTCGCTCATGAGTTGATATTCATAATATTTGTTTAATTCAGATTGTTACACACTTCTAATTTATTTAAAAATAGGTTATTTTAATGAAATACTGTTATCAAACTCAACAAATATTTGGCTGAATAGTATTTTACATAATATTAAATTTTGTTTAAACAGATAGTATCGATTTTTTGATATTTTAATATAAGGTGAATACAGCTAAATTTTATGACATGAGAGAGAAATATTTATGAAAATTCGATCTGAGAATGAATTTAATATTTTACGTTTTGAAAAGACATAAACAAGAACCTTTAATTATTGATGTTATCTCTTATTCTCGTGAGCTAAATTTAATTATTTAAGCTTTTAAATGGGAAAATACTTTAGACTTTGATATTTATAAAAACCATATTCATATTGTTCGCATCAAAGAAATATAAAAATATTAAAATAAAATCAATTCCCTCAAAAAAATATCATTCGACATTTTATTCACAAATAACACGTTTATTTGCTTGTTTTATTCGAGATAAAAAAAGTTAAAATTTGAATTTAATTTAAGTTATATAAAGAACAAGACTTTTTAAGTTTCGGTTGAATATTTATAAAATAGGAGTATTTTAATTGCTTAAAAATTACAAATTATAAACTAGATATTTTATTGTTATTTCTGGATATTTATTTGACAATATTAAGGTAATTTTATCTCTGCATATTTGAATTTAATGTTTCAACGTGTTAAAATAGGCAGGAAATTTTAAAATATAAATTAAAATCATGAAAAACCCAAAAGAAAAAATTATTCAAAGTAGTTTTTGGTCAAAAATACACATAAATAAAACACTATTTAATGCTTTGGATAATCATTTTCTCTTCCTTTTGGTTGCTCTCGAGATTAAATGTTTGAAATTAGACTTCAAGTCTTTTAATCATATCTATCCAGTGATTATGAACTACCTTGAATACACCATATGTAATTACGTCGTTTGGCGAAGGTTTCCAGGATATGGCACTATTTTCACATGATAAGAATTTTTTTGTCGATTTTTTGAAAACCAATTTGTTGTTTGCCCACATTCAAGAGTATTTTAAGAATTGGAGAAAAACCGATCGAAAAGTTTGTACAAATATAAACTGATCATTTTTAGTTGTTTGTTTATTCTCTCTCTTGAAATGTGAAAGTCATTGAAAGCTTTTAAATTTCTAAAATGTTCATATTTTTTAAATCTTGAGGTGTTTGATATTACAATACAATATTTCTTCAAAAAAATCTGAAAGTTTTAAATCGAATGACATCAATTCTTTCTTTAAATTTGTTCTCTGTTATTTCCATCACGTTTCAAACAAGCACGAGAGTTAATTCAAACGCTGCTAATTCCTGCCAATTTATACGCTATTCGAAATAAAAAATAATATCCGGTATTTGACTTATATTACTTAATTAAACCTTCAAATCATAAATAAATACTCTTATTTTCGAACACACTTTTCGATTTTATGGATTCACGATGTCTTATATATACGCTTAAAAAATTTGTGCGTGATATAATGAAAAATACTTATTTTAGCTTCATTATTATTTCTTTTGATAAAAAAATAACTGATATATCATTTTTCACTATTCTGAACAACACATCCAATAATAATACTATCAGAAGAATAATTAAATTTAAGATGTAATTTATCAGCCTCATTTTTCATCTTTAAGTTAAGGTAGTCTTATTTATGTGATTAGTAATTAAAATTTTAAAAGATAGCAAATTCTGTAAATAATAAAATTAAAAATATTTTTTTATAAATCGTTAATTCACGTGAGTTCTCGTAATATATAAATAAAATCAAAATTTCTCAGATTTTATTTCTAATCGAAAGTACTTTCAAAATTACGGTTAACATTTCATAAAAAATGTCATCATTTTTTGGTGTGATCAAAAAATATATTGATAATATCATAACAAAAGATATTTCCTATTTTTAAAGATGAAACGAAATGGTGATATTTTGAAAATTTGTATGATTCAGTTAAATAAGAATTTCTTACAAAGATAAAAACTACCAAATACATTTTAGTTTTACAGGTCAAACATTAGAAATTTATTTAAACTTACTCGATCACAAATAAAATGGAACTTAACAACTATATATGATAAAGTGAAAAATTAAATTATTCTTTATGTTTCGAGGTTTATCGAAAAGAGTTAAAAAATATTCTTTTTAATTTTTATAACATTAGATGCATCGCAATTATGAAGATGTAAAAAATATTAAAAACCAAATTTTATTGGATATTGATAATTACATAAATAATATAAGTAAAACACTCAGCTAGATATTGATTCTGTTATGATTTGTTATGTTTGCTGTTTCAAACATTTTTGAAGTTTTTATTGATTTTAAGATATCAACACAAACTAAAATAGGCAATCACCAACCTTAAAGAAAAAATGATACCTATGTTAAAACGCAAAATAATAATAAAAAGATAACGCGCTCAAATTACACGAATTAATAAATCCACATAGTTAAAACTCTTAATGATTATTTTTTATGTTTTAAGCAACATAAATATTTATTAAAATTACAATATCTACACTGAGATTTTTAATGATTAATATATACGAAAAAACATAACAATGTTTTCGGAAATAGTTATAAATAGTCCTGATAATAACCCTGTGCATGAAAAAATGCGCGATCTATAAGCTAACAATTAAACAAGTAAAAATTTTTGTATTATCATGTGATTCTTGAAGATAATATTAATTAATTTTAATTTCACATAAATTTATTCTAGATCACTTTAATATGCTGTTTCAATTTATCATGATATTTATAATACTACGTGCACGCGCGGTATATTATAGCTTGTTTTTAACTTTTATGAAATATATATTTACTGATGAATATTCTTCTGTTATATCTTCACAAGAATCTAAATATTTTAAATGAGGAATAAACAAACTAAAGATTGAGGTTTCTGTGTGTTACTTCAGTTAACTATAAAAATTTTGTCATCTTTGAACAGAAAATACCAAATAAATATAATTATTTAGCTGTCATCATTGGTTAAAAATGTTTTATTATCTAATAATGGTAAAATTTTAAATAACTTAAACAAAAGAATTCGTGTATTTTCAATCAATGTTATACATGAAATAATAACTCTAATTTTCTTTAGATTTTAAAATATGAAAACTATTTGTTTGACTTTACTTTCTGATAGGAAATATTGTTTCAAAAGTTACAAATATTTTCAAATTTGGTCAACGGCCAGAGATATTAACAAAAGCATTTAAAATACATAACGATATTTTATCTAGTAATATCATACAATTTTTAATATTTGTTCTGATTTTGCATGTTCTGTGCCGAAATGAATTAATACCCGTCAAGTTTCAACACAGATTTATATTTTGAAAAAAACTATCAAAAGTAAATTAAACTATTAAATCTCATTATAGTGACAGTATTTTGATAAAAATAGGTGAATTAATTGTCGATTATTTTTATAAAACGATCCATTATCATGTGGCATTAAAATATTCCCTTTATGAATATTCGCTAAATATGGATATTGGGATTGTGTGATGTTGCAGAAGACATTTTATCGCATATTTCAAATTCCCTTAATATAATCTGAGTATTAAAAATATATATTCAAAAGAAAATAAATTTGTAACATGTAGGAATATATTCTGGCATAGAAGATTACTTTTATCATAAATTTATTTATATAAGTAACTATATGGAATTACATAGTTTATAAAAGCTCATTTTTATTAAATCTCATATAAATTTAAAAACTAACGATTTTATATCATTAATGTTTTTTAATAATTATTTTTATCCTTTGAAAGCCGTTTTTTAACGAACAAAATAATATATAATTTTAATACATTTAACTAGGTTTATCATCGAATAAGTTTTATACCTTCAAATGCAGCACCAGAAATTCATATTTCTCTTAAAACCAAATTAAGATTAAGACGTTTGTCATTTTCATAATTTGATTATCCAATTTCATCAAGAATCTAACTTAAAATTTTTTACTCATTATAAATTTTAAAATGTATTTTAATTTTTGATGTCTAATTATTTTATTTTATCACATCACATATTTCGTAAGAATCGTAAGTCAAAAATTTTTAAGACCATGTGACTACAATTAACATTATAACTTCATATCGATCATACGAACAAAATATAAATATATATTCATGTCAAGAATCGATTGATCGTCGTTCTAATTATCAGATATATAAATACTATAAATTAAAGATGTTCCGAAGAATTTTTTTTTCAAACACGATTGAATGATTTTGAAAAACAGAGGAAACAAAGATAAGTACACACTTAATAGTTAAGAGTAAAATGGTAGTATTTCGACTTTGAATAATATACTATCTAAAAAAAGGAAAAACCTCTCGTATAGTCGAAAGCAATAGAGCGCGTTGGCTTAACAATCTGCGAAAACATAAAAATATTTCGTAAAACAACTCATCAGGAATTAATTATATTCAGATAAAAATCTCATCAATAACAAGCTTTTTACACGTTTTTAATATCAAAAGAGTAATTTAAATCTTAAAATTATTATTTCTGATTTATATCAAATTAATATAATTTTTTCAAAATATATTTTGAAAATTCGGAAAAGATTTTGAAACTGGTTTTTATTGACGGTTTCTTGATTAAAAAAACTTTTGATATTCCCTGTAATTTGATAATTCGGTGTATTTAGCATACAGAATAAATTTTTCATAAAATTCACAACATTATCATATGTTTGACTGTGTAAAAGCGTAATTTATTTTATATATTGGTAAATAAAAATATATCAAATATTGATAGAGTTTGTTTGATCAATAATTTGACAATTAAATCGGTTTTAGAATGAAACAAAATTAAATGTGCAAATGATTGGAATATCTGCCTCATGACATATGGCATACATAAAATGTATCATTTTCAGATTTAAAGAAATTGTTTTTACACGTTAATATCATAAATCCATTCATGGCATGTTTTAGTGGTTTGTTTAATTCAATATATATTATATATCGAAAATTTTAATAAGTTTACTATAAATTAAATAAATTAACTTTATGGAAATTGAAAATTATATTCTGTGTTTAATTTGGATTTACAAATGAATTACATCATATTATTGGTTATTGTAATTCAAAATATTGAATCAGAGATGAAATAAAGCAATGGTCTACAAATATGATATAAAAACATAACATTATAATTGTTCCTCAATTAATTACTTTTTAGATTTCAACATTAAAGAATATGATTTTTGGTTTAATTACAGAAAAAATATATCATATGTATCAAATATTATTTTCTATATAAAAAGAATGATTCAGAATTGAAGTATCTTATAGCTTAAGTTGCATTCCTATGAATCAATAACTTGTGAAACATCGTTTTGAAATTTTGGAGTTTCCTTCTTATATTTTTAATACATCTACTCATTGTTGAATGATCAACATTTACATCGTTATTGATGTAACTTTACCAGAGTTATCTCAATCTTTTATAAGTTATTCTTCGAATATCGCGTTAAAATTCCCGAAACATATTTTTCAATCTTGATATGTGTGAATGAATAATAATGTTAAAATTTTTGTTATTTTCTTAAAAGTATTTTGGGTTTGTCCCCTTTAATGTTCTTTGGTTAGATGCTTCAATTAAAGATTGCTGTTCCAAATCATTTATAACCAAGAAGGCGGATTGGTTTCTGGAACACGATTGAGACTCTAAATATATTCTATCCTTATTTTCTGTGCATATAATGGTACACTCGCATATTAACTTCAAATTATATAGGCATGTGGACTCTAAAATGAAAAATGAAGAAATGTTACCTGGTATTTTTATGTTTTTTAAGAATCGATCAAAGAATAATTCCATATTATTTCTCTTTTAATATTTAAAGGTGGTTAACACTTTCATGGTTTTTAAATGATCTCGATAAATAACTAACTGTGAACTTTAAAATTTTTAAGTTTAGATGTAATTTAATTTATTTATGTCAGTTATGTTAAAATCAATTGTTGATTTAATTGTCATTTTTGTGTATTGTTTGTTTTTATTTAAAATAACGTTGCCTTTAATCACATACACTTTTTATTGTATTATTCAATTTACATTTTGCAAATTTAAACAAGCTATTTTCAAACGACATATAAATATTTTTTACCAATGATCAAATATTAAAAAAAGGATTACTAAGTTAGATTTTGACATTCGAAAGTAATGTGTGCAAGTTTTAATTTCAGAATAATGCTTGTTTTTACGCTTAGGGGATTAAAACACGTGCAAAATAAATGTGAAAAAACAAAGTTTTTGTGTAAATGAATTTAAACTATAAAATAAAGTGCGTCATATGTAATAATTGAGATTTTTACTCCAATATTTTATCGAACATAAAATGATAAATAATCTTAACTTAATAAACTCTTGATATAAGTAAAAAGTGATTTTTAATCCTTTAATTACACGAACGTTCTCATTCTCTTATCAGAGGTTAATTCGACCATTATTATATCAAATATTCACCGTGGTTTGAAATGCTGAAATATAAATTTTTATTCGATATATCTTTAATTTATATTAAAAAATAACCCTGACAATTTATATATTCTTTTAAAACGAATATTCAAATGAACACATGTCTTCGTTAATTTTATTTACTTAAAAGATTAAAAAACCTTTTAAGTAAACACGGACATGTGATTTTACCAAATGTAATAAAACCATAAAATAGAACAAAAATAAATCACCCATTAATTTTTGTCCTTTCAAATAAGAAACACAAATTATTTAACTAGAATACATAATAAATACTAACATGCTTAAAAGCAATCGTTTTGAAGTATAATTATAAATTTCGATTTAAAATATATTATTCTCAACTAGTCATGTAACAAAATTAATACTTTTATTTAATTTATTGTTTATATCGATATTTTCTACGTTCTTTTTCTGATAGAAATATTTGTAGAGTTAAAATAAATTGCCATTCTTTAGCCTTTATCAATATATTTTAATATAATCAATGAAATATCAAGTTTATTTAAAAGAATCATTAAAATTATTGAAATATTCATAATAGTTGCAAGATAATAGATTGCAGAGTATCACAAATCATTTTGTAAATAAAATAGTAATTACTATGGTTGTGCGAATTTATTATAATAATCAAATTTAAACAAGTTAATATACACATATTTATTGAAATTCAAACTTCAAAATCAAACTGAACGTTAGCATATTTTATGGAACGAATAATATTTTTCACTCGATCGTCGTGACAAAAAATATATAATTGAATTAAATAAATTCCCTGATCATAATATAACATGTACTCATTTATTGGCGGTTCAATATACAACCTCTAACTTTATATTTAAAAACTAATGATTTGATTGTATATATTTATGTTCAGTCAACTAAATTTTAATAGTTTTATCGTTGTATTCATTCAAAAAACACGTGAGATATAAATTAACACATAATTTTGATTAAAAAATCAAATTTAAATTCAATGAACAAATATCACAGATATTCCAATAAAATTAATAAAAATGTTAAGGAGTTTTATAATAATTATCCTATTTCTCGAATCGGAGGGAAACGACGGATTTTTTGATAAAACTTTCCACGTTTTTCAATCCAAACTATCCAGTAATAATACATCTCTCTGACTTTATAATATGAAGAGGCATCGTCTTGTGAAGGGTTCCATGTAATTGACGACATTTGAAATGAGAAAAGCGATTGTTCTGTATCTGTCAATTGATATTTATGTCTTTCCCATCCTTCAATGTTGTCTCCATCCACAGAGAAAAACCTTTTGAAAAGCTTGTTCAAATCAGAACCAATAGTTTTTAATTTATTGTTTACCATTGCCTTTAAGTTGTTTAAGTTTCTCTCAGCAATTCTTATTTTCTCAATATTCATCGATCTTAAATTTTGACAGTTTTTGTTTTCACAGTAGGATATTTCTTCTACGATCATGGAAAGTTCGAACTGAATGATATCAAGGCATTCTTTCATATTTATCTCAGACATGTCTCTCTCGTTTTGTCAACAAAAATGTAACTGAAAATTTTGGTTTTGATGGCCATTTATACAAAGTAATCTTGAAAAAAAATTAATCTTTAGATCTTCCAATATTGTTATTTTTTGACTTTCAAATTTTATTAAATCTAATTTTTTGCTACATAGTTTACGGTTTTATGGGTCTATCATATTATATATTCACGCTTGTGTGATTTGTTCGCGATATATAAAAAATTACCTATTTTGATAAATTTATTTTTATTTTAGATTAAACATCTAAAATGATTAAATTTATTAAATTTGACGATAATATAAATTTTTGGTATAATCCATTATTTAGTTGAATGGATAAATTAGATCGCTTCAATGATTTTTTCTCATAATAAAAAAATCCTTCATATTTTAGTAAATTAAATATAACTCATTTTCAACGATAAGAAATTTTTAAATATGAATATTTTATTGACTAATCTCAAATTTGCTCATGCTTAACAATGGCAAAAATGTTATCATATCTCTCTCTCCATTTAGGTTTATGTTGTGAATAATAAAAGAGTTATGCCATATTTTATATTTATTAATGCATCTAATAGTCATAAATATGATCACAAAATGTAAAGATAACACTTTCAAGATATTCCAAATCTATGAATATCAATCTAAAATCTTTTGATTTTTTAAATATTTTTAAGACAGCCACAACGAATAAGAAATAGTATAAAATAAATGATTATATATCCGTAAATGAACGAGCAACTGTGTTGGATCGTTAGATATTTGTATTTTTTGAAATTTACATTGCGATATCGAATGCTTGATAATTCTTGAATGTTTTCAAGGAAAGAATTTTTGAATATGGAAGAAGAAATTTTTCATTGTGCAAATGTCAACAAGTAGGATGTAGAGCATTAAATATTTGTGTTGCCTGAATTCTTAAAAGTCAACCCTTTAATCTTCTATTTTACTGTTTATAAAAGTGCTCCTGTATCGATTAAGTATTGTACAGCTCGTTTGTAGTTAGAATATGGTATTTATCTCGAGAGGTGCTAGGATGTATTTTGGCTCTTCAGAGACGAATTTTTGAAATATTTGAAAATTATTCTTATCGGCTGCATAAATTGGTGAAAATGGCACATTCGTCATTAAAAGAAATGAATAAAGATGTCACAATCATGTATAACTTAGTCATATTTTTATATGCAACACCTAATTGAGAAAGTACTTTCAAACGTCTCCAAAGATAGCGTAGTTAAGGTGAAAAAACCTAATATATTATCAGTGGTTTGAGTATGGTTGAAACATATTCAGAGAAAATAAACACCAAAAGTAATCCTAAGTTGTATTATTTATGCTAAAGTTATATTCCATAACAATACAGCTGTGATTTTATAGCACTGTTCGCCAACACGGAAAAAAAGTTAACATAGTGAAGCAAGCAACACGCGAAAGCACCTATGCACCAAAATGTATCATCAATTGTAATAGAATTTAATAAAGTTAATCAATGGTTAGAGCATTAAAATCTAGTTCTAAACTAAGTTAAAAGTGTTAATTACTGTTAATTTGATTTTTATTTAAAATTCAATATTTCTCTTTAGTATAAAATAACTAATCTGTTAATGAGATAAATATTAGGCGATGGTTATTGGGTTTAGAAAATAAATTCTTTAACATTCGAGAAAGTATAACTTATTTAGTAACAGATATGGTGAGATCTAAAAAAACTGCTTAAAATTCAATCCTATATTTTTCAGAACATTAGATATAGATTTACACATGAATCGACATAAATTAGTAAAGTTTATTTAAAAGATATAGAACTTATCCATATGTATATGGGGTGTTATTTAACATAGGGGTTTTTAAATTTATCCTAACTTAGATTCGTGAAAAGTCAAATCAATAGAATTATGACTAAGTAAATCGGTATATAATTTGATGGAATATCCTTATGGTAAAGAAGAAAAATCTTTTTAATAAGTAAGGATTAAGGATTCCACAGATTCACATATGTTCTATGATATTGTCATAACACACGCAGAAATATTTTCATCATCGTCTGGTTCGACATCAAAAGCGTATCATCGAATCCATGAAATATGATTAGGTCTGTAAGGTTCTCTCTATTCCATTCTCTTTTATTTAAGGGAAATTATGAAATACAAAAATGATACCTTCAATTTTAAAGAATTAGAAAATAAAGTAACAGTCTCTTTTATCGTGAGTTTTTATATTTTCTAATAAGGGATACGTCTAACAGAATTTGTGTGGACTACAGTTAAATCTACAAATTACGGAAAAATATTTCGTAAACTTTATTTGTTATCAGTGAGATCCATAGCAATATAATAATCAGGGGCTCTATTTTAGTTGTATTTTAATTAAAGTTAAGGCATTGGAAGATTCTTTTTAACTTAACATCCTGAATGATAGGCATTTTGTTTTGGCAATGAGTTCGTTTCGAATGGTAACTCGATTTCTCTTTTAGAAGTAATATAACTTCTCCATAATTAGAAATACCAATGAACAATTGAAATAAAGCTTTGGTTATGTATTTGTATCGATATGTGATTTTATCTCTTATAACTAAAAAATCAAGGAAGACAAAGAAACTTAAAATGGATTCTCAATAATGATGCAGGTTTGAAACTGAAATATACGACCTCTAACTACTGTCAAAATAAAATATTTTAGGTTTTTAAAATTTATATAAAAATGGATGATCAGGCGTAATTATCAGAATCCATCCCATTCTGAAAAATTCTTATAATTTAAAATCATATTATTGAAAGTCTTCTTCACATTTAATGGATATTTAAAAGTAATTTCATTATCTTACAGATTTGAAGAAGCAACGCACGTGTTGCGATATCTCAACATATTCATTCAGTTCATCCAAGTAAATGCTTACATTTGAACAGATTCTGAGATATCAAGATATGTCCTTTACTTGTGAAGTTAATTCAGATGCGATATTCGGAAGCATCATGAGATATACTTGAACAAAAAGTAATTCAATATCTAACACTGTCAGGATCATTATAAGCATGATACGAATTTTTGAGCTTACGATTTAAGGCGCATGGCTGTAATTTTTGCAATTAAAATTTTTAACAAATTTGTTGGGATCAAATCTCCATCTTTATTACGATTAAGAACTCTTTAAAAGGTACTTCATGACAAAACATGAGGAGAGAATTGGCAGATCCGTGTTTAAAATGAGTACATTATATTTTGAAATTCCATAGTCGATAGAGAGAAAATACAAACGTGGATACAAAGCTTATTGTAAATACCCAACTTTATCTTTGATTGAAATATGAAAATCACAAGACTGTGGTAATGCAGGTAAAAATCTAAACGATTTTATTTAAAATGGAAATAAGTTACATTATAAAGATGGCCATTTGGTTTATTATTACAAAATAAGAACACAATAAATATAGTGATTAAATTGCGTTTAATATCTATTCCAATATTTTTGCAAGACGATTCAGCTCTTTATTATCTTTTGAAAAAATCAACTTTTTCTTGAAATGACGTAGTATATCTCATTGTTAAACTACTAGTGGTCAATTTTCAAATAGAACAACATATGATAATTCCAAAAGAATGGTTTTTTGCCTTATTATAGGAATGATACATTACATTGTTTTCAAATTTGTAAAAAGTGCAAATAAGCCTTAAGAGAATCTTTCAAAGCCTCGATGATGTCTGCTTCTGTTTTGAACCAATTTGAATCTATATCAATTAAGTTATATAATTTCAATTCAAAAGTGACTTTATATATTTGCAAGAATAAATACTTTTTCATTTAGTATTTGTCAACAAGTATGTTAAATATTCAAACACTAGATTCAAATAATTGAATTACTTTTTATAACAGAAGATATATTTGGTATTCCTATAGTTATCTTGTCGGATCAGGATCGCAATTTCAAACCATCTGTATTCAATACTGATATGCATTTAGTGTTAAGAAATAAAACTCTTCGCCATATAATCACAAAGAATATATATTTTTAGAAAATTGGAAATAATACTCAACAAAACAAGCATACGGAAGATTTTTATTTAACATTAAACTGGTTATCCACGATTACTATTGTCTTATATTCCATAAAAACAACAACACGTCCATCATCATAGTATACACTTATAAGACAAAGCATTGTAGAGATCGAGTTTATCTATCTTATTCTATGTTTCAAAAAATGATTAAACTACAAATTTCATTGATATAAAAATTGATCTTGAAATAACATTGGAACGTATTGAATAAGATTTGGCCTATATTTCGTGGCCTCCGAGAGTTATTTCGACCAAATTAATGATAAATATTATCAATTTAATAAATGTTAAATCACAGATAAAAAAATAAGGATAAAATGCAAGATATGACCACATTATGAAATATTACTCGCATTCGTACTTACAAAAGTAAAGATCGCAGAAATCTCAAACCAGAGAAATATTTGACGGAAATCAGGGAGTGTTAATAAGTGTAAAAAGAGTTTTTAAGTATTTTACCTTCAAATATGGGTAGATTTGGATGTGTAGAAATCAGATTTAAGCCGCTGCCAATGGGTTGAAGAGTGTTAAAAAAATAAATAAACGGTGGAAAAAAAGAACCACTTGCTCAACTTAAATGACTTTGACTATTGAATGCCAAATTTAAACAATACAGACAGTTAAAATAACTTATCAAATAATACGTGAAGAAAAACATATGATTATTCTTCAGAATATAAAATTTCAGAAATGTTTGTTGATGATACATATTAGATTTAAATTAATATCTATGATAATCTGATGAATATTTTTGAAATTTTTCTTGTCGTCAGATTCAATTGCTTAAATATTTTATATTTTTTTACAATTCTATTTATATTTTATCAAGAGTATTAATTTTGATTTGAATAGCCATCTTTTATTTTTATTTCACAATACTAAAGGTAGTAATTATTATTTATATACCGAAATATACATTTTATGTTGATTAAATAAAATTCTAATTTCAATTTTTAAGAAGATAAATGTGTCTTAATTGCATTTAATAAATAAGTTCAAAAATATTCAAAATTTTGATGTAAAAAGGAAGCATAACAAAATAATTCTGAACGATTATTATTTTAAAAATATTTGTTTTAGCCAAGATCGGAATCCATAGAAATTAGATAGAATAATTCGTTTTTTCAATTTAAAATTGATCAAAACATACCATATAAGGACAATACTGATAAAACATTGAATAATTATTATTTTAAAAAACTTGCATTCCATAAAACGTCAAAATCTTCACGTGTAAAATTATTATAATATGATCAATTTTTGTTAATATCTATCAAATATTAAATCTCTAATTTCAAGCATTCTTTCATTCTGTGAGATATTCAGCAGAAGTATGCACTGTTCATTTTGATAATTACCTGAACTATGCTGTATTAGCTATCTAAACTGTTTTAAAATTTAATAAATTAAGTCATGATTTGATATCTTAATGTGTGATTATTTGTTGAAAACCGAGATAAATTTTGTGAAAATATGACCTCAAATTATTCTATATACAATAAAAATATTTCGATAATTCATATTTAATGTTTACCTATTAGTGCGTGCATCAATCTAGATATAACTTAACATGTTTAATATAACCACCGTCATGGAACATTCCTTTGATAGTTTAATTGATTAACTAGATAAATAAAAAAGAATGTATGAACTTGATTGCATATAAGAACAGTTTGAAGTACCATATGAGCAAATTCAACTTAAAATTCTTATAGAATGAGTATTTCTTTAAAAAAATTTTTGAAAATGCAATCTTATTTATGATTAAAATTCAAACGAAATAATTTTAATATTTGGATACATCAGAATGAGATATGATTTATGTTATGTAAATTTAATGACATATACATTTTCCTTTTTCATAAAATTTTCTCTGCTCTTCGTTAATATTCAGATTTAAAATCATTTAAATCAATCTTAAACGAACATATTTAAATAAAATTTCGTTTTCCCAGATGTTTTGTCTTTTATTCATCTCAAACTTATTTTCTTAAAATATAATATTTCAGTCAAATTCATCTTTTGAAATCTATCAAATCTAAATTCTCTAATAATACAACGATGTTCAATTTTCATTTCTACTATCGGAGTTCAATAAGTTGTCTTTAAATTTGTTTTTAATAACAATTTGATAAATAGATTGAAGAATTCAAAATTATATCCAAATAGTTAGCATAAAATAAATTTTAACTGTAAATTTGATGAGAATAGATCCTACAAGTGAAAGATTTTAATAATTAGAATGATTACATGAAGAGAGAAACTTTTCACTCTTGTTTACTCTCTATATAAAAATTATTAAATCTTAAATTTCATTTTAAAATAACTTGAGAAATCATAAATATTTAAAAAGACATATAACAAGAAGATTGATCTATTTGATACAAAATACTTAACGTATATCTGCGATAATATAATACAAGTTATTTATGTTTCAAATTTTCATCAACCAGAAATTATACTGTTTTATAGATTTTATGCATAAATATAAATTTTAATGATATATTATATCAAAATTTACTTAAAAATAGTTTTGAAGCTAATTTGGATGTCTTGATTTATTCTCATAATTATACTATCATCCATGAATAATTGATTAATTGATTATTTTATTAAATTTAAGCTAAGATTCAAATAACATAACAATAAATCCTCAAATAAAATATTTGAAATTTAAACAACAAAATACGTAGAATATATTTTATTGTTGTTTGATTAATATTTATCACAGTTCAAATGCAAACCTAAAAATTAAATGCATCTTAAATTGTGTGATTTATGGATTGTTTTAACTCTATTATACATCCATAGATCAAAACTAAATTTTTTGAAGATTTATGAAAACAAATTATCAAGGATCTGTAAGAAGAATGTTTAGTTAAAATTATGTCATTGAGCTAAACTCGTCGAAATTTTCTGTGAAGTGTCTGCTCAAAGGTTTTTTTACCAATATCAAAATAAGCATTTCTGTAATACATTATATCACTACCCTTATACAAACTTTAATCTAAATGCATTATATGCTCCGAGTATTATTTTTTCTCCTTAAATAATTACGCGGAGTGTGTATTTATTTTTAGTTTTTTATTGAATCATGTCTTAAGCACGTGTCTTGTGAAAAAATTCTGTTTAATGATTCATAATAAAGTTGATACATTTATTTTATAATTAAGTGCAAATATCACATTTTATCGAATATATTTTTCATATCAGGTTATTCTAATTATGAATTGTATCAATTGCAGTGCGATATTAAATCATAGAAAGAAACCTCGAACTATCGGATTTATATTCAAGATGTTTTTGAAATTTTAAGCCACTTTTAAAAATTTATTACATTTATTATGAAGTTCTATTTATTTGTCTGATAGATTGGAAGAATATTAATTTTCTCGTTTGAATAAAATTGATCATTGATATTAACAGAAAACTGTTATTGATTGATTTTGATGTATTCAAGTTTTGGTGTCTTATGCTAAGTTGCTCTAACTTAAATTGTTTGGAGTTCATTATTGAATTATGTCACAGAATAAAGATTTTTCTGTAATTAACTTAAATATGAATTCTATAGTTTGAATGAAATTTATTTAGCATGTTCCACAAATAAAGGTATACGATATAAATAAATTATGTTACATCTTAAAATTTCATTATTTGGAAAGATATTTGAACCATTTCTACATATTATTTGGTAGATAGAATCTATTCGATTATAAAAAAACTGTTTACAATTGAATTTTCTTTGATTAAAAGATAAAAAATAAAAATTATTTCAAACTTACGTCTTTAAATATCAAATGTAAAAAATTTTGTTTAGATTTATAAATTTTTATTTTTATGTTGTTTAACCTATTTTTCATGTATAAAATACTTTAATATTGGTAAAATAATGTTAAATTAAGAAGTTAAGAATAAATAAATTTATGTTTTTAAATTTTAGTCATCAATAAATGTTTATAAATAATTATGAAAAATATTTTGAATTTCCTTTGATAATTAAGTTAAATGAAAAAAATGATAATCTAAATACTTTCTATTTAATCTTTAATAATAATCACATGCAAGCGATCATTTCTGATGTCATAATCGTTCATTAAATTATGATATTTTTGCCCGTCTAAAGATTTATTTAAATCATAATCATGCATGCAACTTAAAATATGGTATTTGAATTTCGTTTTTGTAAAGAACATAAAGTCTTTAATTTAATAATTTATGCCAAAGCATATAAATTAATTCCTACTTTCTGACAGTTTAAAAAATGATGTTGAATCTAATATATTTGTTTTTGAAAAGTATAATCATAAACTAAAATAAAATATACAATTTAGCAAAAATTTTCATTATGTATAAAAATTTTTTAAGCATGTAATTTTGCATATTAAATTGAATTTGTTTAGATACGGATGAATTTCTATATATTTTAGAGATAATTTGAAAAATCGTTGACATTAAATGAACCAAACACGAAAAGAAAATTATACACTATTCTTTGAAAAAAGACCCGTATTTTATTTAGCATAGTTTATCATGATAGATAGATTATTTCAGATTGGTTCAATGTAAAATTCAAAAACACCCATATCATTGAAATGATTTCTATCAATTAATAGAAATTTATATCCGCAAAAACCATAATTTAAATCAATATGTAATCAAGTAATTTTACGATTTTTAACAAATTATACCAAGTTATTTTTAACTATATTATTTGATGTATTCGCGTAAACTCAAGGATTAAATTTAATATGTAAAAAAATATCGCGAATAATATTTATCAAAATAATATTCTGACAGTTATTTCTTTAAATCTATACAATAAATGGAGATAATAATGTTTCGCATCATATTTGTTTCTCTTTTAGTTTTATGGTAAATAAAAATAATATAAAACATGAAATTTACCTCTTATTATCAAATATTTCAACGAATTATACACTTATCGTATATTACTCTTTGCGAAGATGTCGTTCTTAGAATCATAACATGTTAGTTGAGTCGCTTCTAAAAATAAAAGTGAATCGCCTGAATCCTCCTAAAAATTTTTAAAATGACTTATCTGATTATTTGATCCATTCTTGAAAATTAATTCCAAAAATAAAGCATGAAATTTTAATCGCTTGCATATTCGTTAAACTGTGATCGGAATATCGTTCTTATTTCATATCACGGTTTAAATGATACTTCCACTTAAATCGAAAGTTTTTTTCTCATTCCATAAAATATTTTAAGCTAAGCAGAGTTTGGTTCTGAATCATTTTAACTCTTTATTAAGTTTTAGTCATTGACATTTCATTTTCGTAATATAATAGAATTAAATATCAGTGCGTATTCAGCTTTAAAAATATTATCGTCATTAAAAAAACCAATTGAATGTTTGCATCGACATATTATAAACAAATTTTATGGATTTTAATCACGTTGATCTGTTTTTTGTCTCTAAAATGTCTTAGATTTAAAGGTCAATGATTTTTGAGCTATCTGATAAAAAAATTCTAATTTAAAATTCATCAGTTTTTTTCTTAAAATCATAAAATAGAAATAAAATATCTCACTATTTTAAGATAATATAGATATTTAAAGGTAATTTATACTTTTTTTAAATGTCAATTTCAATCAATAATTTGAATTTATTACCTCTTAGTCTCTGTTGTCATATTTGTTTTCAAAGTTCAGTAATTATTTTAAAATAAAATAGCAAATAGTTAGTTTAATGATTGCAATAGAACATATATTCTCTGCATATTAAATGGAAATATCTCCCAAAATTTTTTAAAAAGCAAAAAAATTGGCAATTTATAAAAATATCTCTTGACATATCAATCTAATTTTTATAAATAAAATGATAAATCAATTTATATATTATCTTTGAAATGTGTTTCAATCGAATCAAAGTATTCACGATATGTCAAAATTATTATTAAAAATTCTTGTTAGATCAAATATTCCTCATCAATGCTTCGATATTTACAGAATAATTCATTATTATTGAAATTACAAATGAAATATTGATAAAAATTAAATTATTCTTAATGTAGCGAGTATTGCTATACTTAGAGTTTAAAAATTTACTGTCTCATGAGTGAATATATTCAAAGAATATTTTATTATATCAATGTAATAAGTTTTGTTTTTATTCTATTATCAAAAATAGGCGAATGCTAAAGATTTTATACTTTTATAAACAGAAAAATGTCAAAAATCATTAATATCGGTTATTTTTGATGTAATACATCGTATTACCATTATATTTGGTTAACATTCTGACTCCAAAAAATATTAAATTTGTCATTTACCAACAAAATAGTAAGAATGTTAAATTTGTTAAAATTCAGAATGATAATTTTCAGACTATTAGCTGTGAATGTGCAGATAATTTAAATCTTAAACAGTTAAAATAATAATGAATGTATTTTTATCATCTGTTATGAGGTAAAATATCAATACTACGGGATAAAAAATGAATTTTTCAAATGTATAAGATTCATTAAACCAAAAAAATTTTTTGGGTGAATCATAAGTTTTATATCTACACACCATAAAATATATTTTTTCACAAATTTATCAATAGATTGCAAAACGATAAATAAAAATGTCATTATATTATATCAATGTTTAAGGAAAGATTAAATTATTTTTTCCTTGATTTAAAACTATTTTAAATTATCAAAATATAATTTTATTAAGATAAATAGATCTTCATTTTTCTAATCAGTAAAATTTAAATATAAAATATCTGGTTCAAAATAAAGAAAATATTTTTTTCGAATTTTTTAATATAATTAAGTTGATAAAAAAAGGGCATGAAATCTTATTACAATGGTCTAAATTTTTGAAAATCTGAAAACTAAAAATATTTTGCTTTTAATTTCTATTTCTTCTTCTATTTTTTTCAAAATTTTATTTTGAATAATAAAATTAACCAAATATATTCCCATATTTTACTTATTATCGTTATGTATTATATTATTAATTTAAAATTAATCTATGAATATTTTAAAAATTCAACAATTTACTTGAAAATCTCTTATTTAAACAGAAAATTTCATTTATTTACAAAATTTATTTTTATTTTAAAGATTTCAATTAGTTATTGTACTTTTTGATATTATGTTAACATTAGGTTATATAAAAACGAAATTAAGCTAATTTGTTCAACAGACCGTAAACTTGCCATAATTATTTTTAAGATTGAATATAGTTAATTAAGGCGTGTTAAAATGTTTTGTGATAAATAATAAATGATATTGCACGCTTTGATAAAATTTTGAACTAACATCTCTAACTATAAGATCTAAAGTTATCAATCAGTTCATTTCTCTCTTAAAAATTTTGAACTAGATAATTTAATAACTGTTTTTAAACACAGGATCATAAATTTTTTTCATACTATTCATTGATAAGGAGATCAAATATTCATTAATTTATTTATTTTACTTTAATATTATTTACGAAAGCTTGCGAATGAATTTTTTTAAGGATATATTCATTTTTTAACATAACACAGAACAGTAAATATTTCATATATTCCTTGAAGTAACTACATAGATTCGATCTTGTAAATATATATAATCAGGTTTATATTGTACCCTGTAATCTCTAAATATGTTTAAATAATAAGATATTTTTTACATAAATTTAGCTTTTATATTACAAAGTATCAAACTCACGATTTTACAAAAAAATATATTTTGTAGTTTGGTGTAAATAGAAAATTCGTAATATTTTTAAATTAATAATAATATTTTAAATTATTAGTAGAACAATATTTTTAAAATTTTTGGAATTAAAAGTAAAATTTCAAAGTATGTGAACCATTAGATGAAGATGTTTAAATTGAGTAGGTTCAAAGTTTTGCTTATAATGATTATGTATATAATACATAACAAGTGTTGAGTATGTTAATTATTTTATTCAACTTTTCAGAGATTATATATTATTTTATTTTTAAATATGATATCCAAAAACCGTAACGAATTATGGGATCATAAATTCAACATATTCGTAAATCTTTTGAAATTTTGAGTAGAAATTGGCAAAAAGCTTCATTAAAACTTAATATATATCATCTGAAAACACATAATTTAAAGTTTAAATAATAATATATTGTGTAATTACTTTGAAGTATATGTAAATTTTCATGCTAATCATCAGATATTTTAAAAATATATATTTATGAATTGCCTTCTATTTATCTTTATTCAGCGAAAATATAGATCATTAATACTTTAATTAATGGACATAATAAATGTAATGCTTAAACGCAAAGCTTTTCATAATGTTTTTATGTGTTGAACCTTATAATATCTGGAACAAGAAAGTTAATATATATCTACGAGACCTTATGATATATGATCTCCAAGAGAGCGTAATAAGAATACGAAAAGTAAAACTTCTCGTTTAGAATAAAACATATTCTTAGATTCATTAAAATATTACTAAATGCTTGAATACATGTTTAACATATTGATAAAGTCATAACAAACTATAAATATTTAAAGAGGGTTTGAAATAAAATATTTACTTTTTGGATTAAATATATTGATGATTTTTTTGTGAATGATGTATTATCGTTTTAATATCAATAATTAAAATTGTAAAATAAAAATATCTGAATCATTTAATGTTTAAAAAGTAAAATAAGCATTTGATTATGTATTATTTATTCAAACGAATTCATATT
The DNA here is from genome assembly GCA_024349245.1 of Neodontobutis hainanensis. Classification (NCBI taxonomy): domain Eukaryota; kingdom Metazoa; phylum Chordata; class Actinopteri; order Gobiiformes; family Odontobutidae; genus Neodontobutis; species Neodontobutis hainanensis. The sequence goes on along the minus strand of JALDNG010000312.1, from coordinate 191,114 downwards.
TCATTTATCATTCATAATATTTATTTTTATTTTTAAAGATTGTTTTTTAGCTTAAAATGAAAGATATTTTTCACAATAATAGTTTTTATTATCTTATAATTTTTCAAAATTTACAAAAAAATTAAAAGATATTTTTTAATTTGTTAAACTTATGAAGGATGATTTAATATTCAAAAAAATCTCATAAACAACATTTAAATTTATGTCACTTATTTTATAAACATGTAAAATTTGTTACAAATATCTTGCTGAAAAAATACAAAAATAATATTAAATAATCGATTTCTTAAAAAATATCATTTCTATTTTTTATATCAAAGTATATTAAGGAAGTCTCATCACTGGTCATATGCAGATTTACAATAGATATTCGCTAGAGAAATTATTAAAGATCTTTTGGTTGTTATTTTGTTTAAAAAAATTGTTAGATAAATTTTTAGGTATTTTAAAAAGATGTTTAGATACTTAAAATTAGTTGACATGTTGATAAGATGGAGTTGATACCTTACTTTATTTTTAATCAAAATTAACGAACATCAAATTTACTGATGCCTTTATATTTTGAATTTTCGATTTATATCTTATAATATAATTTTTAATTTTAAATCATAATAAATTTAAGAATTTTTTTACTTGATTTTTTTCACAGATAAAATTAAAATATGAAGAAATAATGGCTTTGAAATAATACTAACAATTATATTCATTGCTCTTTGTGTAGAGTTAAATAGGTAAATGTATTTGAATACTAAAATTGGGATAATATGCTTTACAAATTTTACAGTCTATCTCAATGTTAATGTTTATTCAAAAAAATTCATTTCGTTACAAACATTCAATGTGTTTTTTAAATTTCAATATATATGCTTAGCACACTTAATAATCCAAACAATTTTTTCGATTTCTAAATAAAATTGAACATATAAATTTATTTACACAAAGAAAAATTGATCAACAACCATTTTAGATTGACTATTGGATTTAAAAATATATTAAAAATTGAAAATTTATTAATTTATCAAATAAATGAAGAGTTCAGAAATAGAATTTCGTTTAGATTTATTAGATGGCGTCGATAGAAGTAACATCATATCCTGGATTAAAAATAAAAAATATTTTCTTCAAATAATTGGCCATTAAAATTTTTAAAAATTTGGTATTTAAATGACAGTGTATTTTAAAATGTAGAATTTCGTAAGAATATTAAAATTGTGTTCTTCGAAGCAGATGTTCAAAATATTTCATCTTAAGTTTGTAGAAAAATGCAATCGCAAATATTCTTCTTCTAAATTATTTAATAAATAATAAAAAAAGTTATGTTTTATTTTGCAAGTAAAGCAAGAGATTACACAAAATTAATTTTAATTACTAAAGTATAATAAATGAGATAATTTTTTATTCGAATAATAATAAATCACGAATCATATATTTTAGAGCAAAATCAAAAATGTATACATTCAATATAAATCCAATGAATTAATATTTAATTAAATAAATGTATTAAATTAACGTAGCTATTTGTTGTATTGGATAAATTATAGTGAAAATATTTTATAACTTTAAGTTCAATATGTTTGAGATGCATTCTAAATTACTACCATTTTACTCACTAAATACGAATTATTAAAATATATTATAGGATATAAGATATAGGAATATCAGTTGTATTTAAGGAAAAAAATTTCTGAAAACTAAATATTTTCAGATATTTCCAAAAATTAATATATTATAAATTAATAGGTCATCCTATTTTTAGTTTTAGACGCGAAATACATCACTTCGATTCTTATAATAATTTTTAAAGATAAAAAACAAAAGAAATTGATAAAAAGAGAAAATATTAAAGAAATTTGTTAAAAATGAAGTATCCATGGTTGAAAAATTGTACGAAATATTTTTTTATATACAAAAAAAGCTGAGCCTTTAAGTTTTAATCACGTGCGGCCTCATTCAGTTAAAAAATTTGTTTTTTTGAAATAAATCTATAATTAAAGTTAAATATGTTGACAATAAAACTTTTGGAGTTTTATTAAATTTGTTTCTAAATATTACTTATTGAAACTATTAAAATTATATTTTGATGTTGCGTTTATTTTAGTTTTTATGAATATTTTTTAAACTATTCGGATAAAAATTCAGAAAGTCTATTCTTTACATCCAAGGCAGTACATAGTCTTACATTTTAAAGGCAGATAAATTTTGTTTCATCAACACAAATAAAACTAATTTGCACAACATAATGGTAAACGCAAGCCATAATACTTATTGCTTCTTGTTTATGTCAAATGAAATATGTTTCATAAGTTATTTAACCCAATAAAACAGGTTGGATTTTTCTCCTATGTTGTGTTTCAAATCATTTTGGCATTGTTTTTTAAAATAGGCATATTTAAGTTTTTACTGCTAAGTGCAATCATTTAATATCATGGAATATCATAAAATATGATTGTATTATGCATATCATGAATCTCTGAGAATCTCATTTTATGTTTGATGAACAATTTAAATAATATAAAGGATTATCTCTTAAATAATCATAAAATTGACAAATACTTTTCAATGCAAAAATCATGTTGGAAAGCAAAAACGATTATTTTTGGTATTTAGAATGAACAGTGATATTTTGATCAACTATTCATTTATGTATGAATAGACAATATATTCTTGTTTTATCTTTTTTTGATATTATAACAATCAAATATTGCCTTAAATCCCGTAAAATATATAAGTCAAAAAGTTAAGATAAGTTTCAAATTGAGCTGTGATTTATCAGTTATAAAAGTATATATATTTATTTTTATAGAAAATTATATCTAATTCAAAAACTTAGAAAAAGCCAGCCATCTATAAGTTATTACATTACATCATCATAGTCATGCTACATTTTTAGAGTCAATTATAAAAATATATTAGTTAATAGAAGAGAAAAATAGTATCATGGGATATAAGAACAATCCTTTTTAATTCTATAAATTTTGTTGCTTTTCATATTGATGAAGTAAGTTGGTTATGAAAACAAGCGAGATAAAACAAGGTAATTATTTTAATGTGTGTATTTTTGATGAATATCATTATCGTATCAAATATATATTCAAAATAGACTTCAATAACTATCTTTTTCTCAAAAAACAAAAATATTTGAATTTAGCAAAATGTCTTCAATCACTCATTAAACTGCTTTGATACAGTTTCTTACATTCAGATGTAACATATATGATTATCATGTCAGTGGCATCAAAAGTTGATTTAAAATTGTTTTATACGCTACAAATTTAAAATTCATATTTAGCTGAGAATTTTATGATCGGTGGATTTAAAGCTCTTATATATTATCAACAAAATTTTTATTTTATTTCAATATAATATTTTCACAGATCTTGAACTGGTCTCCTCATCGACATTTGAGATAAAAAACTGTTTCATAATATTATTTCTTCATTTATAGCTATTGTACAGACTAAACTAAACTTATCATTCACAATAATTAAGATATGATTTCCTTACTCAGAATATTAAAAACAAAACAAAATCACTATTTTCATTGAGAATTCAATTTTAGTTTTTTACAAACTCATAAATTTGGATTTTCAACGAATTTTTATCAATTAATTTCAAATAACTATGTTGTCTCAGGCATCAAAAAATTTATCTTACTCATGCTTATTTTTTACTTTATTTTTATTTTGTATTCTTTCAGAAATGATATTTTCTCAATAAATATCAGACAAATGTTTTTTTTCATATTATGATAACATAATCTTGACTTGATAATCAAATAAATTCTTAAGATGTTATCATTATGTTTATTTATTCGTGTTTTGATTAATGTCTGTCTTGACATGTTTTAACTCAAAATTTCTTTATCGTTTTTATTTACAACAATGTGCATAAAACGACTTTAGTATATATGTAAACATATTAATTAACATTGAGCAAAATATATTGAAATTTTTATTCCATGATCAGAAATTTTAAGTGTTGATTATAAATATTAAATCGATTTAACGAAAGTTGATAATGTTTCTGAAAAAATAAGAATAACTGCATTTTATATCTAATTGTAAACATATTCTATGTATGCATTTAGAACCTGAAACTGGCATCGTTTATTACAAAAATAATTTTAGTGCACATGAAGGCTCCAGCATTATTTTGAGTATTCCTGGTTTAACTGATTCAAATATATAGTATGTTAAAAATTAACCTCGTTTTATATAACCATGCGATAAAATCCGATTTTCGATAAAGTTTAATTATATGAATGTTGATGTTCCTCAAATATTTCGAGTTAAATATATTTCACTAATTATAAAAATAAGATTTTATAAACATTTATAGATAAAAATATCAATATAATGAGAGACTTAAAGTGACGTTGCTTTGAATGTTAAATTAAAATTTTATGATTTTGGCTTTCTATGTTGACTTAAATATTATCACATATTTGTGCCCTAAAGTAAATATCATGTTCAGAATTATAGTTGTTGATCTTCTTGTAATATTAGGATTATATTATATTCTTTTTCTGCAAAAATATTATTCAATTTAATCAGTGAAGTTATATTAGAAACTATGCATAAACAATCTAAACTACACGTTCTCAGTTTTGGTGATTAAAAAAACATTTGAGAATTGGTAATAAAATTAAAAAAATTTATTTAATTTAGTCATTATATTATTATCTCTAATATCTTTCAAAAATTCGCTTTTTAAATTACTTTTATACCGATTGCGTGAAAATAATTTGGAATCATAGTTAAAAAACCTCCATCCTTTATTCATCAAAAGTTTATGTTTTGAAATTTAATTTATTGCTGAAATATATGGTTCAAAAACTACAGAATTTTTCTTCTCCATTTTTTGTGTATTTATAAATCAAAAAAATTTCGATAAGTATTTTAAAATTATCATTAAAGTTGATAATCTTTCAAACTAGGGTTATCAATTTTAAAATTTCTAAACAAAGTTCGATTCATCAGTTCATAATATCTGTTTTTTTAAGTTATTTCAATATCATATTTTTACATTTATCATATACTTTCATTAATTTGAATTTTTTGTGGAATATCATTGTTACGTTCTTTTAAATCATTCTCGTTTAAGAAAGCTCTCAAATTTATTGTGTTTATCTGGTAATTTATTAAATAATACAAAATTATTTAAATTCTTAAGGTTTTCAATCAAAAAATTTATTTTGTTAATCTGTCATTTTTAAAGTTTAAATTTTCAAAATATATTCTGTTAGGTAAATGTACACTTCGTCGATTTTTATTTGTCTTATATTTAATACTTTAATGATGATTACAATATACGCTTTAAAAACATTTTTTGCAAATTCATCATGTTTATGAAAAATACGAAAGTTGAAAGATCTTTCTCACATTGTTAATATAAGAATCTTATCAAAATAAATATCACTTACAAATTAATATATTTTTTGAACAACATTAAAAATTATAACGTAATACGTGATGTTTTCGAATTATATTTATATGAAATAGAGTTACAAATGGTACCTTGTTCATATTTTAGTTGTTTTGATGAAATTCTATTTTCGAAATAATTAAAACTAAGATTCAACTTAATAGATTTGTTAAAGCTGTTTGATGATTTGAAACTTTGTCATACTTTAATATTCTTTGCAACAAAATATATAGAGTTAAATATTATATAATGTGATAGAACTTCTAAAAATAAGGAGTGATAGGAATAAACGTTATTTTTTGTAATAAGACATATAATAAGATTATTTAACTATCGTGTAATTAAATATTTATTGTGTAACTGTTCAAAATAAATAGTTTTTATTTGTGTATTTTATCTTGATTTTTCAGGTGATTTCAATCTTATTACTATTTTGATATTGAGTAATACACACAAATTTTTACATTTAGACACATTTCATTCAACACTAAATCGTAATTCTTTGATTAAAAAAATATTTTTATTGGTTTACTTTTGTTAAATAGATGAAAAGGTGAAATTCGAGATAAACAACATGTTATATATTAAAACGTAATAAACTGATATCTGTAAATTTTCAAATGGCGATTTAGTTTATCTTAATGTTTAAAAACATGGTATTTGTTAATTATTTGACAAACTCAGAGAAAATTTATGAATCTTTTTGAAAAGAATGATTTATGTAAAAGAATACACGTTATAATCTCCTTTAATATCTATGAAAAAATAAAATTAATCACTTTTACAACGTAGTTTGCGTTAAATAATAATATAAGTAAAGAAGTATAAAAATTAATTTTTTATCAGATACATTCAATCTTGTTTGAAAGTGAAAATTAAAATTTATTAAAATATTTATTGTTTTATAATAAGTTTTATCCAGCGATTAAAAGATGTTCTGATTCTATTATATACATCTGCGTCATTTTGGGTAGCTCTCCATGTTATGCGAGACTTTTCGAATGACAGATTCGACGGATTTTCATATTTAGGAGTCCACTCCATCGTTTCTGCACACACAGTTATGAGTTTAGTTCCAGAAAGATACAGATTGAAAATTTTGTCCAAATTACAACCAATAATTTTTATTTCCTTTCTCTTTTGTTCTAATAAGAAACGAAAATCTCTCTCCACTTTTTTAATCTCTTCGTGGCTCATAATTTTCAAATTTTGATGGTGTTTGTTTACAAAGTACATTATATCATCAATGATAGTTGAAAGTTTTAATTCAAGTCTTTCTAGTCTTCTATGATATTTATTGTTGTACTTATTACTTTCATAGTCTTCCATTGAGGACATTATTCATACGCGGCGTAAGACCGCCCTTATATATTGAACATGAAATAAAAATTAATTACTTTAATATAGCATATATTATTCATTTTATGCATTCAGATCTTCTAAGGGTAAACTTTCTTGCATCACAAGTTACGGTTGTACGGGTCATTCTCTGCAAATATTTATGCTTCAATGATTTTTGCGCAATATTGGACTAAAATTCATATTTATGATCCCATTCGTTTTAATTTATAAATCATAGAATTATAAAACTAAACAAAATTTTTTTTATGAAAATGCAAATCAAAATCTTTTTAATTCATGGTTCGTTGGAGTAGTTAACTTTTTCAAATTTATGTGAATGTTTTAGGTTTCCTTTCAAAAAAAATATTGTTAAATTTATGTTTTACATACCCATTATTTTCGCATGTTTTAGTTAATGAATAAAACTGAACAATATATTTTACAATTTTAATTTTTGAATTTCTATAATATAAACTTAATCTGATTTGTTTTTTTAAAAATCCAATTATTTTTGTTCATGTGTGAAAATTATATTGATTATTTAATCATGCGTGAAAATTATTTATGAAATGTTTCGAACTATAAATATGGCGACATTTCCATTTATATATAATCATTCAATCAAATCAAATTCATTTAAATTTTTCATAAAATAATAATGATTATTAAAAACACAAATGGTAAATTTTTTATTTGTATGAGTATTTATTAAAATTATTAGATTTTATTGGATTGAACCATGAAATAAAACATTAAGAAAAAATATTATTTTTACTTTTTCGTTGTATTAATATTGGATCAAAAAATAAAATTTTTGATGTAGATCAAGATAATATGCTCAAATCAGTATTCATGAGTTTCGGATTCCCATATATGTTTTTAAGAGGTTAAGCCATCTTTATTTTTATTAAATTTATTCCACTTGTTGGCTTTTACTATTATATATGCATTATTAAACTATTCTATGGAGATATTAAATTTTTTAAAAAGATTTTAAATATTCTGAAATAATTTTTTATTTATTTTGATGTAATTTAAATTTTGGAAGAATGTGATGATATTCAAATTTGCAGTTTTTAATATATTAATAAATTTTATGATCGTTACACATCAGCCAAAAACTCTTAAATAATTATATGAAAAAACAGAAGCACAATATAAATATAATTCTTAAGAATCTATAATATTTATTAAATTTACATATGTTCCTGTTGTAAAGAACGTATGTTTCACAATTAAAGATATTTCGTATTTCAAAGTCATATATCTATATATCAAATGTCTAATGGTTCAGATTTACAAAAACACAAAATTTAATCGGGAATAAACACTTTTTATGTTGTCAAGATTAAAAACTTATAAAAATAAATGAAGATAATATCTGTAATCAGTTAATAACATAAATAGATGGATTCTGAATTTATCATGAAGAAAAGAACATTCATGAATTGAATACCGCTTCAATATTTCAAATATTAATTATATTTGATAAAAATAAATGATATATGTCATGTTTGATTGAAATCTTTTAATTTCATTGCATGTTATTAATGTACAAATTAAACATAATTTTATATTTTACGACATATTAATGAACTGATAAAAAATTCCCAGATGAGATCCAATCAGGGATTGAATTTATTTTAATGTTTTAATATTAACAACATAATATGTTTAACATGTATTTTATCAATAAATATTTCAAAATATTTACATATATGAATGGAAACCATCGAATTAATATAAGTTTTATAACTTCATCAATCATTGTTAATTTTGTACATTCTAATAATGGATCAATATTACAAATCTTTATTCAATGAATTTGTCTTATAACTTAACGCGACCTAAAAATAATATTCATATTATATTTTTTCAAAAATAAAAGTTAAACTCGATATTTTACTCGTATCGAAAATGATAATTCTAGTTCATTATTCTAACTTTAACGAAATTTTTCCCACTTTTGATTTTTAAAACATATATTTCAAATTATAACGTGATTTTTTAGTGGTAATATTAATCTTTTGTAAATATATTTTCATTTTAACCTCGTTTATAGAGATATTAAAAATATCTTTTGATAGTTTCAGAAATGTAATAGTGGGGATATTCTCTCAAGATATATTTCTTGATCGAGTTTCGTCAGCGTATCAAAATTTAAATCTTAACTATATTTTATTAATATCATGATTTTTATCAAACTATCGATTGAATCGTTAATACAAAAATCTTCATATATATTAAATTTGATTTTTATACTGTTTTATAATCTAATTACAGAAGAAAATTAACTCTAATCTCCAATTTTGTATTTTATTTATGTAATACATTGGTATAATCAATATAGACTATATAGTTAATGCATCTGTAATAAATATGAAAATATTATGCTTTCCACAGTATATTTAGCCATATAACTTCTAATATATACTGATTCAGATTTTTACACCTATATTTTATCGAACAAAAAATGATATAATAATCTTAACTCAATAAAATTTTGATATAAGTTAAAAGTTATTTTTAAATCCTTTAATTACACGAACGTTCTCATTCTCTTATCTGAGGTTAATTCGACCATATTTATTTCAAATATTCACAGTGGTTAGTAATGCTAAAATATATATTTTGATTCTATATATCTTTAATTTAAATAAATAAAAAATAACCCTGTCAATTTATACATCCTTTTAATACGAATATTCACATGAACACATGTCTTCGTTAATTTTATTTACTTATAAGATTAAAAATACCTTTTAAGTAAACACGGACATGTGGTTTTGCCAAATGTGATCAAACCATAAAATAGAACATGGATAATTCACTCATTAAATTTTGTCTCTTTAAATAAGAAACACAAATTATTTAACGAGAATACATAATAAATACTAGGATGCTTAAATGCAATCGTTTTGAAGTATAATCATAAATTACGACCGCAAATTTGGATATATAATATTTTATTCTCAAATCGTCATGTAATATATTTAATATTTTTATATTTAATTTATTGTTTATATCGACATTTTCTACGTTCTTTCTCTCATAGAAATATTTGTATAGTTAAGATAAATTGCCATTCTTTAGCCTTTATCGATATATTTATTATATTATCAATGAAATTTTATGTTTATTTAAAAGAATCTCTTTAAAATTATTGAAATATTCATAATATTTGCGAGATAATAGCTTGCAGAGTATCACAAATCATCAGGTAAATAAAATAGTAATTACTATGGTTATGCGAATTTATAATAAAAATCAAATTTAAACAAGTTAATATAAACATATTTATTGAAATTCAAACATAAATATAAAACTACACGTTAACATATTTTATGAGACAAATAATATTTTTCGATCGATCGGCGTGAAAAAAAGATTAAATTGACTTAAATCAATTCTCTGAACATAATGTAACATGTATTCATTATTTGGTGGTTCAATATACAACCTCTAACTTTATATTTAAAAACTAATAATTTGAACGTATATATTTATGTTCAGTTAACTAAGATTTGATAGTTTTATCGTTGTATTCATTCAAAAGACAAGTGAAATATAAATTAACACGTAATTTTAATTAAAGAAATAAATTTAAATTCAATGAACAAATCTCACAGATATTCCAATAAAATTAATAAAAATGTTGAAGAGATTTTAATTATCATCCTATTTCTCGAATCTTAGGATAACGACGGATTTTTTGATAAAACTTTCCACGTTTTTCAATCCAAACTATCCAGTAATAATACATCTCTCTGACTTTATAATATGAAGAGGCATCGTCTTGTGAAGGGTTCCATGTAATTGACGACATTTGAAATGAGAAAAGCGATTGTTCTGTATCTTTCAATTGATATTTATGTCTTTCCCATCCTTCAATGTTGTCTCCATCCACATAGAAAAACCTTTTGAAAAGCTTGTTCAAATTATAACCAATAGTTTTTAATTTATTGTTTACCCTTGCCTTTAAGTTGTGAAAGTTTCTCTCAGCAATTTTTATTTTCTCAATATTCATCGATCTTAAATTTTGACTGTTTTTGTTTTCACAATACGATATTTCTTCTACGATCATGGAAAGTTCGAACTGAATGATATCAAGGCATTCTTTCATATTTATCTCAGACATGTCTCTCTCGTTTTGTCAATAAAAATGTAACTGAAAATTTTGGTTTTGATGGCCATTTATACAAAGTAATCTTGAAAAAAAATTAATCTTTAGATCTTCCAATATTGTTCTTTTTTGACTTTCAAATTTTATTAAATCTAATTTTTTGCTATATAGTTTACGGTTTTATGGGTCTATCATATTATATATTCACGCTTGTGTGATTTGTTCGCGATATATAAAAAATTCCCTATTTTGATAAATTTATTTTTATTTTACATTAAACATCTAAAATGATTAAATTTATTAAATTTGACGATTATATAAATTTTTAGTAAAATCCATTATTTAGTTGAATGGATAAATTAGATCGCTTCAATGATTTTTTCGAATAATAAAAAAATTATTCATATTTTTTATTTAATTAAATATAACTGATTTACAATGATAATATATATTTGAATTCAATTATTTTGTTAACTAATTTAAAAAAATGCGCACGCGTGAACGGAATCCTAATCTTATCTCTCTCTGTTTAGATTTATGTTTCGAAATATACAATAGTTTAGCATAAATTTTTTTGATTAATGCACCTAATAATCACTAAACTCATTGATTATACTTTTAATATTTTCCAAATTCATTAAACTCAATCTAAAAGTTTAAATTTTTAAATTCCTCTATCGTTAATATTAAATCATTTTTAAGACCGTCACAACGAATGAGAAATATTCTAACAATCAATAAATTATTATATCTCAGAAAATAAACGAGCCACTGGGTTGGATAGTTAGATATTTGTTTTTTTAATTTACAGTGCGTATTCGAATGCTTTTTAATATTGAATGTTTCAAAGGAAAGGATTTTGAGCAGTTTGATTCTGTCAATAAGGAGGATGTAGAGCATAAAATATTTTTGTTTGCTAAATTCTTGATAGACAACACTTTAAGCTTGTATTTAGCTATTTCTAAAAAGTTCCTGTATCTTACATGAAAATAACAGCTCGTAGGTTGTCTGAATAAGCTATTTTACTCTAGTGGTGCTAAGATGTATTTGTGTAGTTAAAGACGAATCCTTGAATTATTAGAAAATTATTCTTATCACATGCATTAAGTGGTGAAAATGGCACACTCGTAGTCAAAAGAAATGAATAAAGATGTCACGATCCTGTATAACTTTGTCATATTATAAGATGCAACACCTAATTTAGAAACTACTTTCGTTCGACGAAAACGATAGAGTAGTTAAAGTGGAAAAAATCTAATATATTATGAGTAGCTGAGTATCGTTGAATCATACTTCTCAAAACAAAATATTAAAATTAAGCATACGTCTTATGATTTGATTGAATTTTCAATTCTATGAATAAATAGTTGTGATTATCTGTCACCGCTTGTTACACGGATAAAAAAGTTTACATAGTTAAGCAAATAACACATGAAAGCATCTTTGTTCCAAAATGTAAAATCAATTGTTATAGAATTATAATTGTCCATCGCTGTTCAGAGCATTAAAATCTAGATTCTAAACAAATATTCAAATTTATAAGACAGAATATTTGATTATGATTTAAAATTCCTTATATTTGTTGATTTCAAAATTATTAACTGGTTAATGGGAGGAATATTCGACTATGATTTATGAGTTAAGCAGATGAATTCATTAAAATTTGAGTAAATATCACTTATTCAACAATAGATAGGTTAGATTTGTTATAAACTGTTGAAAATTCAATAATTTATTTTTCAGAGCATTAGATATAGATTTACACATGAATTGGCAAAAATTGATTGAGTATTTTTTAAAGTTTTTGAACTTTTCCATATGTATTTGGGGTTATAATTAATTCTGAAATTTTGTATTGATCTTAATTAAGATTCATAGATAATTTAAATTGTAGACTTATGATGAAGTAAATAGGGATATAATTTGACATAATATCCTTATGTTAAAGACGAATTTTTACAATCTTTGTCAGATGTGAGAGTTATGGATCTTCTTGATTAAATTTGTTCGATGATATCTCATAAAAATCTCCAAAATGTTTCAAAGTCATCTTTTTTTCATCAGAACTAATCACCTTATCAATGTCATGTGATAAATTATGTAAGGTTCAATCTTTCCCATTCTCTTTTATTTAATGGAAGTGTTGAAAGAAAAAAGTGATATCTTTTTCTTAAATAATTATAATATAAAGTAACAGTCCCGTTTGATGAGAGTTTTAATATTTTCCGACCAGGAATACATATATTCTTTATTTGTGTGGATTACAGATAACTCTTAAAATTATGAAAATAATTTGCGTATAATCTGCATGTTATCAGTGAGATGCATGGCAATTTAAACATAAGTTGCAATTTAGTTTTATGGATCTTAAGTTTGTATATTTTAAAATTCCTTATTATCACAATTTCTTGAAGGCTAGGCTTATTGTTTCAGCAATGATTTCATATTAGTGAGTTTTCGTGTTCGATGTTTGCACATACATACTTTCTGGATAATTAGAAATACAAACGAACAATTGAACCGATACCGATAGCTTTGATTTTATCTCTGTATTTATTTGTGATTTTGCCTCTTATTCATAGTTAATCGACGAACACAAAGAAACATATAAGTGATTCTCGCGATCGATGCACGTTTGACACCAAATTTAATGACCTCTAGCTTCTGTAAAGATAAAACCTCTTAAATTTTTTAAATATATATTAATAATTGATTCAAAGTAATAATCTAATCTATCCTATTCCGAAAAATTATGGGGTGTAAAAAACATCCGTATGTAATTTACTCAAAGTATTGAACGTCTTCTCAATATTTTATGGATATATAAAGTTTATTTCTTTATCTTATTGATTAGAAGAAGCAAAAAATGTCGAAAATATCGCATATTTGTTATTTACTTCATCAAAGCATATGCTAACATCTGAACAGATTCGGAGATATCAAATTAATCAATGCCTATTGAAATTCTTACAGATGAGATATAAGGAAGATTTACGAGCCTACTTGAACAGAGTAATTAAATATCTTACACGAGCCTGATCTTAACAAGCAAGAAAATAGTTTTTCAGATAACAATTTAAAATGCTTGGCACTCATTTTCCAATTAAAAAATTTATAAATATTTAGTGCCATCAAAATTCTATTATTATTACGATCATGAACAATTAATTGGGTAATTCATGACAAAACAATGAAAAGAGAGTTGAAAGGGGATGGTCTAAATGAGCGTATTGTATTTTTATGTTCATTATTTATGATAAATAGAAAATAAAAACGAAGTTGCTCTGCTTAACAGTAAACAGCCTAATTTAATCTTGGGTTTAAATGAGAAAAGCGTAAGATTGAGATAACGTAGGTAGAAATCTTAACGATTTAAAAAGAAATTGAAATAAATTTAATCATAAGACCGTCATTTGTTGCATAATAAAAAAAGAAGATAAACACAGTTATAAAATGGCGTATAATATTGATTAAAAAGTTTTTCTCGGACGAGTCTCTTATTTTTTTAGCAAATGATAACGTCGTCTATGAAGCGCGAAGAGCTTGTTTGTCATAAAATATCTACGAGTGGCAACAAATTAAATGAAACAATTTATAAATTTCGAACAACTGGTTTCTGGCCATATTAAAAAAGATATGCATAATTATTGTCAAAATCTGAATGAATGACATGATGAACTACAGAATATTTGAAAGCCTCGATGATGCCTAATATCATGAGAACCTATTGGATACTATATCTATTGAGATCATCGAATTTATTTTCTACGAAGTCTCACGATATTTGTTGGTAATACCTGACATTTTCACAAAGTCGTTTTCTTCAGATACATTAAAAATCAAACCGCAGATTCAATACTCGAATAACTTCAAACAATATTACCAACCTTTGGGATTCCAAGAGGTATCTGTTCTGATCAGAGTTAAGATTTTGAATTACTTTTACACAGACTGATATGCCTGAAGTCTTTTAAGTAAACACAACGGCATACCATACAAATAGAAAATGAACTATTTGAAATAGCGAATAATATAGATTATAACAACCATTGAGAAGATTTGTAATGAAACACTAACTTTTAAAATCCACGATTACCCTTATTTTATATTCCTACAATAAATACAAGACATCCATCCTCAGAATATTCACACTGAAACAATGCCTGGTTAAAATTTTTTTAATATTTTCAACTTAATGGATCAACAATAACAATTAGAAGACAGATTTATATTTTGTAAGGATTGGTATTCAATGATTAATTGACAGGATTTACTCTAATTTGGCATATAACTAGTGGCCTCAGAAGCGTTAATTCGACTAATATTATGATAAATAGACTCAATTCTATGAATTTTATTCGCAGACAAAAAAAATCATTTTTAACGTAAGATATCTCCAAAATATGAAATAAGAAGCGCAGTCTTATTAACATTAGTTAAGATCACAGAAATTTTAAACCAGGCAAATATGAGTATGGGATCAGTGAGTGTTAATAAGTTCAACAGAAGTTTTAAATTTAAATCATAAAATATTGGTAAATATGGATGTGTAGCAATCTTATTTAGGTCGCTACCAATGAGGTTTAAAAGTGTTAACTCATAAAAATTAAAACCTACTTTAAAAACAACAACTTGATTAACTTAAACCACTTTAACTATTGAATTACAAAGTTACATAAAAAATATTTATAGAGTTAATATAATTTATAAACTCAAACGGAAGAGAGTTAAATATGATTATTCTTAAGAATATAAACTTGATGCATCTTGAGTTTGTATCCAACATTTTGGGTTTAACATTTATTTGAAAATAATCTGCTTAATATAAATTAAATTTAATCAAATTTGCCATATTCAAATGCTAAAACATTTTAAAATTATAAAACAACTTTATTTATATTTTATCAAGGTTAATGATTTCGATTTTAAAAACCATCTTTTAAATTAAATTCACAATGCTAAAGGCAGTTATTATTTTTAATACACGATTTATACGATGAGTATATTTATTAAATTCAATTATGAGTTCACTTTCATATTAAGATAGATGTTTCCTATCAACATTTTTAAAAATGATTTCAAAATTATTCACATTTTTTTGTAAAAAGTAAGGTATAACCAAATTATTTTGAAAGATTTATATTTTAATAAAATTATTTTGAATGCTGGATCGGAATTCATAGAAATTAAAAAGAATCATCTGTTTTTTAAATTTAAACTTATTAAAAACATACCATATAGTGATAATACTGATAAAAAACTGAATAATTTTAAATTAAAAATACACTTGCATACCATAAAAAGTCCAAATAGTCGTCTGTACTATTATTATAATATTATCAATTTACGTTATTTTATTCATCAAATATTAAATCTCTTATTTAAAGTATTGTTTCATGTTGTGAGATATCCAACAGAAGTGTGCACGGTTAAGTTTGATCATAACCTGAACGATGCCGTCATGACTATCTGAATTGTTTTTAAAATATCATGTACAGTCATGACTTGATATCTTAAGAGTGATTATTTGTTGAAAACCTTGATAAATTTTGTTAAGATATGACATCAAATTATTCTATGGAAAGTGAAAATACTTCGATAATCCAGATTTAATGTTTAACTATAGTGAGTGCATTAAACTAGAAATAACTATATATGTTTAAAATAACCACCATCGTGGAAGATTTCTTTGAGAGTTAAATTTATTTTATAGATAAACATAATACAATGTATTTACTAGATTATAAATAAGAACTGTTTGAAGTACTATACGAGCATAAAAATCTTACAATTCTTTAAGAATGAATATTTCTATTTTTTACATTTTTATTAATTCAATCGTATTTATGATTAAAATTCAAGACGGATTAAATATTTCGATACTCCAAAATTAGAAATGATATATGTAATGTAAATGTGATGACATTTACATTTTCCCCATTTGAAATAATTTTCTGTGTGAGTCTTTAAAATTCATATTTAAGAACATCAAATTCAATCTAAAACAAACATATTATATTCAAAATTAGTTTTCCCAAATGTTTCGTATTTTATTCATTTTCAAAGGTTTTTTCTTAAAATACAATCATTCTGTCAAGTTCAAATTTTGTGAGCCTTTGAATCTAAAAACTCTTTAAATACAACCATTTTCAATTCATTTCTTCAATAACTATTTAAAATGAATTGACATTAAATTTGCTTTCATAACCATTTGATAAATAGATTGAATAATTCATAATTATCTATATATTTATGACAATATTAAGTTAAATTTTATAAATTTGATGAGAATAGCCACAACACGTGAAAGATTTTAATAATAGAATGATTACTTGAAGAGAGAAATGTTTAACTCTTGTTTGAAAAGATAAATTAATTATTAAATTTTGATTTCCTTTTTAAAATAACTTGAGAGATCTTAAATATTTAATGATACATATATAAGAAGGTTGATAAATTTTCATACATTAAAATTACATTTACCTGTTATAATTTTTGCTGTTATTCATGTTTCGAATTTTCACAAATTACAAATTATTTTATTTTTATATATTTTATTTATAAATATAAATTCTAATTATATATAATATCACAATTTACCAAAAAATAGATATTTAGCAAATTGGAATTTCTTGAGTAATTCTCTTAAAACTAATATATCATTCATAAATAAATTAACTAATTTATTCTTTTATTAAATATTATCTTGATTCGAATAACATAACAATAAATCGCGCAAATAAAATATTTAAATTAAAAAACACTAAATACATTGAATATAATATTTTATTGAATGATTAAATCTTTATAACAGTTTCAATGCAAATCTATAAAACTCACATCTTAAATTGTGTGATTTAACGATTATTTTTCACTCCATTCGATATCAATTTGTTTTAGATATTTTTATGAAATATGAAAAATACAAATCAAAACTTCTTTCGAAGAATCTATTGTTAAAAATATGCAATTCCCACAACTAGAAGAAATTTTTACTTATATTCAGCGTATAGGTTTTTGACATCTTATGATAATTAAATTTTTTTGTCATCCATTATATTACAACTTTTATTTAAACTTTAATCAACGTGCAGTATTTGCGTCCTTTATTTTTTATATGATTTTTAAATTAAACAAATGGTTTTTATTTTTTAATCTCTTTTGAATCATATCTGGTTTATGTCTTGAGAAAAATTTCTGTGTTCTAATTCATATTAAGCTTATACATATATTTGATTATAATGTTAAAATAACAAATTTTATCGTTTTTCATCATTTAATGTTATTATAAATATGAATTCCTTTATAATTGTTTAATTTTATACTATGGATCAAAACTCAAATCTTCCATATTTATTCAAGATTTATTTGAAATTTTAGGATCCAATAATTATAAATTGATAACATTTCTGCTAATGTTTTTTTTCTGATTAGTTTTAATGCAATATTAATTATATCACTATAAAAATGATTATCGATATTAGAAGAAAAACTATTTATTGAATTTATTATTGATTTTAATGTATGCAGCGTAGATTTCTTCTGGTTAGTGACTTTTTCGTAAAAAATTTGGTAAACATCGTTGAAATATGTCACTCAAAGAATATTTTTGATAAAAAAATTAAAATATTATTTTATGGTTCTACTGGCTTCTATTTAGCATGCTCCACAATAAAAGATATACGATATAAATAAATGATGTAACATCTTTGAAATTGCATTATTAGGTTAGATTTATAGAAAAATTTTAATTTCGTCTTCAGATTATTTGGCTGATTGAATCTTTTTAATTATAAATAATTCACGATTCAAATTTCTTTAGTTGCATTAAAAATATAAATTATTTCAAACATAAATTTATAAATTTCAAGGGTATTATATTCTTTTCAGCTTTATTGAAGCCTAAGTTAATTTTTTTAATGAATCAAATATTTAAATTTAGATTTTAATTTTGTTAATTTTAAAGATAATAATTTAAAAAATTATTTATATATATTTCTAGAACATATATATGAAAAACATTTTTTAATTTTCTTTGAGAATAATTTGAAAATGAATAAAACATGATAATGAAAATATGTTCTTCAACAACCTTAAATAATAATCACGCCAAGCCTTGATTTTCGATGTTATAATTTATCATTAAAGTATAGTTTAGACTTTCGTTCGTCTAAAAATTTATTCAAATCATGATCATACGCGCCATTAAGAAGATTCTTAGTGAATTTTTACTTGATTATTAACAGAATTTCTTTAATTTTAGAATTTATAAAAAGCAAATTAATTATTCTAGACAGTTAAATAAAAAATTGTTTATAGAAACGATTATTTTTTGTTAAATATAAGCATCATACAAAATAAAAATTATAATAAGCGATATATTTGGATATAAATATACATATTTTGCAAGCATTGTATTTTGCAGACGATCTTAAGTTTGAGGTAAAATGGTTAAAATTAAGTAAATTTTATAATCACTTGAAAAATCTAAAAAAAAGTGAAAACAAAACTAAGATAAATTTATATACCATAATATGACAAGATCTGTAATTATTCTGCGTGGTTAATTTAGAAAAATAAATTTCTTCAGATTGATTCAATATAATATTCATTACCCTCCATATATTTTGAAAGGCTGTTTCAAGAAATAGCAATTTAACTCAGCTTAAAACATAATTTTAAAAAATATGTAACGCAGTAATTTTATAATTCTAATGCCATTTTACCTTGTCATATTACACTCTTATATTTCATGTTCTCCTATTAACTCAAAATAAAAATTTAATGTAAAACGTTTTTAAAATAAAATTTATAAAATATTTTCATTGTATTTTGGCATAAAATTGATATTATATATCTTGAATATAATATTTCCAAACAAATTTTGAGAACATGAATTATTGTCTTATTGTCGAATCTATCAAGGATTATTCTATTTCCTATATTACTTTATGTGAAGGTGTTGTTCTAAAAAGAATAACATGTGTTAGCCTCTCTTCTAACTCGAAAATTGAATGGTTTGAACATTCCTAATATAAAATTATTCATGAAGATTCAAATTATTGAACCTATTCTTGAAAATAAAAGATTGATATATAATTACAAAAAAATAAAATTGACATGAAATCGCTTGCATATTTGTAATATTGAGATCTAAGTGCCATTCTTAAAAATATAGAACAGTTTTAAATGTTTGATCAACTTAAATCGAACGTTTTTTCTCATTCAAGAATATATTTATGAATAACCTGAGTTGGATATGAATCATATCAATGCTTCACTCAGTTTTTTCTCTCACATAATTTTCGAAGTCTTATAGTTTTTGTATTTCCGAATTTCGGCTTTATAAATATAATCTCCATTAATTTGACATTAAATAATAATTTATATACACGAATATTCTATCCAAAGTGTTAATGTTGCAAAATATTTTTCTATATGTTTGTGTATATTTTCATAAATTTAAGGTACAAGGATTTTTGAGCCATTTGATGAAAATTCTTATTTTAGATTCACCAAGTTTTTTTAAATCATATACTTGAAACAGAATTTCTCAACATTTTCAAGGTTAATCTAAATATTTCATGAAATTAAGAGAATTATTTGATAGTCAAAGTCAATCAATATTCTGAATTTATTTCCTTTAATTTACAGTTTTCATATTTGTTTTTTTATAGTGAGCAATCTTTAAAAAAATATAATTAATTTTCAAAACGTAAATCTGAAAATATTTTGTAAAATGATAGCAACAGTAGGCATATTCTCTTTATATTTGATCTAAATCTTTCACAAATTCGTTTTAAAAGAGGAGACCTCAATAATTTTCATAGGTATCTCTGAATAAATGAAACTATTTCATATTAATACTATGTAAAACGTATTGAAAATATTCCTATATGTAAATTATTTTCAATTTTTTCAAAGTATTAACGATCTGTCCAAATCAAAATTAAATATTAAATTGGTCTCAACTATTCTTCATCATTGCTTCGATGTGAACAAAATATTTAAAAATTTTTGTAATTATAATAAACAATTCAATTATTTGTAAGGTATGGAGGTTTGGGATACGGATAGTTAAAATAATTTTTTTCATGAGTTAATTTTCAATTATATTTTTATAATATTAATTCCATAAGTTTTTTTATGATATTTTCAAAAATAGGCCAATATAAAAGATATAAAATATGAATAAAAACAAGATAATATTTTAAAATCATTCATATATATAATTTTTTTTAATTAACCGTTTTATATTAATTCTATTTTAACTTTCTGAAGCCTGAAAAACTTATAATTGGCATTTACCAACTTTATGATAATAACGTTTCTAATTGCAACATTAAAAATAAAAATTTATGTACTATACGATAAGAAAATACAGCATATTAAAATCGAACACATTTAGAATCTTCGAGAATGTATTTTTATAATCGCCCCTACGGTACAATATATAGTATTACGAGATATACAATGAGCTTTTCAAATGAATTAGATTCATAAATCACAAAAAATCTTTTTGTAAATCAAAAGTAATATATTTATGGATCATAAAATATATTTGAATCAAAAACGATATCATGAACATGAAAACCTAATAATAAACATGTGTTAATTTATATCAATGTTGATGAAGAAATTTAAATATTTTATCTTCACTTTAAAGCTATTCAAAATAAAGAAAAAATATTTTTGAATTTTTTGAAAATAAAAGTTGATAATAATTGCATGAGAACTAATTAAAATGTTCTAATTTTTGAAGCTCTTAATCTATAAAATATGTTGTGATAATTTTGTTGTTACTTCTAAACAAATATTTCTAAAATGTCATTAAGTTTTGAAAATAACCAAATATACTTAAACATTTGACTCATCTTTCGTTATAAATTTTGGATTTTATGAAATTCTTTGAAAATGTCAAAAAATTCATCAACATACTTTATCAATATTAATTTTAACGTAAAATTTTATTTGTTTTCTTATGATTTAAAGAATTCGAAAATGTGATTATATCTTTTGATAAAATGCCTAAATTAGGTTATTTTTGGAAGAAATTAAGCTTTTATTTTCACATTAGTAATATTATCACAACTATTATGAATATGTTACATTCCTTGATAAAGAGGTTTTATAAAAATTTAAGATAATAAATTTTGTATTTTGCACACTTTGATTCAAGACTGAAAAAGTAACAGAAAGTATAAAATGAACATTTATTTATTAATTCAATTCTATCTTAAAATATTGAATCAGAAAATTAAAAAACAGTTTTAAAACTAACAATCATATATTTTTATTAATATTATTTATTTAAATACATGGAACAAAATATTCTCAATGTTTTTGTTTATTGATTAACATTTAATTCAAAAGTTGTTTAGCAAATTCTTGTTGAGAGATAATTCAATTTTAGAATAAAATATTACAGAAATTATTTCATATCATTCCTGAAGTAAGTAAATAGATTTTAAATATTAAATATACTCTGGGTTCAGATTTTAGCTTTTAATCTTTGACATATATGTTTGAGATCATTTGTATAATTTTAATATGTTTGTCAACTTATTACGCTTTTATCTTAAAAATATCAAATAACTTACGATTTTACAACATAATAAATAATGGAAGTTTGATGTAAATATAAACAAAGTAAAATTTTTACCAGAAAATTTTATTTAAATATAAGGACTAAAGGTTAATAATACAACGTATGTGAAACCTTCGATAAAGATTTTTAAATTGAGTTCGTTCAAATTATAATTCACGTGATTATGAATTTTATACTTACTTGAGTTTAATATTTAAAATATTCTTAATAATTTTTGAGAGAATGCAAATTATTTCATCTTTAAATATGATATCCAAATACATTTACTGATATTGGATGATAAGTGTAACATATTCATTAATCTTTTTTTATATTTAGTCAAATATGACAAAAGCTTCATTACAACGTTGAAATAACTAATCTAAACACGAATAATTTATCTTCGAAAAATATAATATATTTTGTATAAAAAAATAAATTATCTGTATATTTTCATGTTAATCAACAGTTTTTATATGTATATATTTTTTAAATGCTTTCTTTTGAGCTTTAATCACTTTTAAAAGAGATCAATAACATTTTACAAATTAAACAAAAATAATGCTATGTTTAAAGGCAAACGTTCTGCATAAATTATAGTAAAGTTGAAAATATAATATCTGAAAAAGAATATGATTATAATTCCTATTATTAAGGATTAATAGACTGAAAGTTAAAGAAATTATCAACGATAAATTGCACATTTTGTGTGGAAGGAAAAATGTGCTCTTAATTCATGAAAATATAGTCAAATCTTTGATGCATGTTTTACACATTTATAATGTTATAAAAAATATTAATATTAAAATTGTAATATATATTTAATATTTATTTGTTGAAAAAATCTATTAATGAATTTATATCATGGTTGATACATGATCGTATTAAAATCAAAAATTTTGATGGTGATAAAAATAAATTTTGCATTAATTTATTCAACTAATATTATTAGACACATCTGATAACGTTGTAATAATTTTAAATTTACCATTATTCGTTTATCATTCAAATTAAATACTTTTATGTAAAGATATTGTTTTTTGCTTAAACTGATTGTTAAATTAAGAGTTATCTTTTTTATTTATCTTTGAATTAATCTAAATTTACATAAAATAAAAAGAGATTTCTTCACTTGTAAAACTAGTGAAGAAATATTCAATTTTAATATATTATCTCATGAACGATATTTAAATTAAATGCGAATTATTTATAAACTTGTTATAAATCTAAATTATGTTTTGCTAAAAAATACAAACGAAACAATTTATTTCTGTTAAATGTATTCTTTTTATGTTTAATTTCAAATTATATTTAAGAAGTCTTTTGACTTGATCTTGCGCTGATATACAATAAATATTCACTATCCGGATTGTTAAATTACTTTTGGTGTTATTTTGTTTAAAAACCATTATAAGATAAAATTTTAGGAATTTTAGAAAGAACATTAGTGAATAAAAATAATTCAAAACCCTGAAAAGATACCTTATCTTATTATTTATCAAAACATAGGCTCATGAATTTACTACTTCCTTTATGTTTTGAATCATTCTGTTTTTATCATATTTAATAATTTTTTATTTTTGATCATTGAAGATTAGTAATTTGTCAAAAAAGAATTCTCTCGATTGTTATTTGGCTCTGAATAAAATTAGAAATCGAAAAAATAATGACCATAGAATAAAACTAACAATTATATTTTAACACATTGTGTTGAGTTAAATAGAATCATGTTTTTGAACGTAAAATATCGAGAATATGCAAAAAATTCACAATGAATCTATTTGAAATGATTATTCAAAAAATTAAGATTGTTACTAATTTAGTAAGTGTTTCTAATATATCAAAAATACTCTTAGCACATGTACTAAACAAAATAATTCTTTGGATTCGTAAAAAACATTGAACATATATATCCATTTACAACACGAATAAAAATTGATAAAAATCATTTTTGTTTGACTTTGGAATTAAATAAATGTGTTAAAAATTTTAAATTTATCAAACAAAAAGAGTTCAGTTATAGCGGATCAAATTCATTTATAAAATTGCGTCTATATGTGTAAAATCATTTCCCGAAAAAAAGAAAATTCAGACATCATAATTTTTTTAAATCTGGTTAACCATTTGGGCATTTAAATGATATAAATATTTTAAAATTTATACATTCGTAGAGTATGAAAATCGAATAAATCTAAGATTGTATTAAAAGTATTTTATGTTAAACTTTGTATCTACAGGTCGGGCATATTCTCGTCTAATAGATGATTTAATAATCAATCTAAATAGTTATGTTTTATAGTTATGGTAAAGACCTAGATTTCTCGAAATTAATTAATTAAATTTTATCTATAACAATAAATTAGACTGATAAATATAATTTGAATTATAATAAATAAAAACCATATATTTGGAGCTAAACATATAATTTAAGACATTCTATTTTAATACTATAAAGGAATATTTAAAATAAAAATTACGACGTTAACGAAATTACTTGTTTTAGCGTGTAAGAGAGAGTTAATACTTATTGTGAAACCTGTCTAACAATATTTTAAAAATGGATGCAACATTAAGACCACTTTACACACCAAATCATAGTTATTTAACTATTTTCTGAAATATTCGAAACAAGAAAACTAGATATTATTTAGGAAAACAATTTCTCAATTCAATATATATCTTTCAATTATAAAATGAACTTTTTTATTCACAGAATCTCATTATCTTTCAATATTATAATAATCCGTCAACTTAATATTGGTTAAGCAAAAAATATATCCTTTACTAATTCTTAAAATTTATTAAAACAGAAAAACAGAAGAATGATAAATGAAAATAAGATCAAAAAGAACCCTACAAAAATGTTATTTCCATACACGAGGAATTTCATGGAATACTTGATTATACTTAAACAGTTGAGCCTGGAATATTTTTGATGTGCAGCCTCATTCAGAAACAAAAAAATTGTTTTTTTATCGGAATCAACGATTTATGTTTAAATATTGAGACTATAAATTATTTTCCATGTTTAATATATTTATTCCATAAAACATATCATTAAAACTCAAATAAAATTATATATTCATGTGGTATGTACATTTATTTCTATGAAACTAAATTTTCACTATTCAAATTAAATACAAGGCTGGATATTATCTGGAATTTGGAGTTCAGATAGATTTTGTTTAAACAACACAAAGAAAGATAGCCTGCAAGTTTTGATATTCGTAATTCATAATAATTCTCAATGCTAGTTTTCGTCAAATATTTTAAGTTTCTTAAACGATTTAACAACAAAATGAATATATTTTATCTTATGTTGTCTTTCAAATGTATTTAGGCATTTTGTTTAAATAGGCTACTCTGATGTTTTAATTTTTCACTGGCATCATAAACCGAGAATGAAATTTCAAATTATATGATTGCATTAAACAATTCATTAAAGTCGGCAAATCTCTCATTAAAAAACGAGGTCAGCAATTTAAATAAGTTTATGAATTCTCTCATTAATAAATAAAATATTGACCTGTACTTTTTATTTGTTCAAACCATGTTGGAAAAGCTTAAATGATTTATCTTTAGTCTTTTGTATGAACAGTTATAATTTGACCAATAAGGCATTTATGTATGAATACACAAGATAAATTTTTATTATTTTATCTTTTTTTCGATATTATGACAATCAAATATTTTATTATATCTCATAAAATTTATAAGTTAAAAATTAAAGATAAATTCAGATGATGGTTTGATTTATCGTATCGTAAAAACAATCTATTTTTATTGATAAAATTATCTTTTATAATTCTAAGTTTAAATCAGCTATCACTATGATAGTATATAAAATCATCATATTGATACTGTGTTTTGAGAGAATCAGAAATTTAAACGGTTTAAAAGAAGAGACAAAATAATATTTACAGATATCACAACAATCATCATTAATTTTCAATATTTTTGAGATCATCACATTGATGAAGTTAGTAGATTATGAAATGAAGCGAGATGAAACATGATAATAAATTTAAATGGGAAGGTTTTTGATGAAGATAATATTCTGATCTTTTATATATTCAAACAAGACTTCTTTGATAATCTTAAGCTTCAAAAATAAACTAGTTATACTGAAGTTAAAAATCTTTAATCATTCATGAAAAAATTTAATACAATCTTCACATTTAGATGTCACCAAAATGATTATCATGTCAGTTTTTTCCACACAAATTATAAAGTGTTTATAACTCTACGAATCTAAAATTAATATTTATAAGGGAATATTAAGGTCCTTAGATATAATGAGCGATTAAAATAATTAACAAATTTTTGATTTTTCCTTTTATATAAATAGAATATTTTCACACATCTATGACTTCTTTCAACATCATTATTTTAGATAAAATAATTGTTTGATAATATTATTTTACATAAATAGCTATGATAAAAAGACTAAACTACACCTCTCAATCATTATTTTTCAGATATAACCTACTACCTCATTTTAAAATCAAAACAAAATCTATCTATTGATTGAGAGTAAATATTTTAATTATAAAAGAATCTTTATAATTTAAAATTAATAATTTTGTTGTTGTGTTCACCACCACATGCATCTTACTCGTGCTTATTCTTGGTCTCATCGTGTATTTTTATATTGTATAATTAAAAAAATCTTGTTTTCTCAAAAAATATGAAACACAAATATATTTATTTCTCCTATGACAAAAACATCGTAATTCTTAATAATTTTATCCTTATGTTTCCTTTCTTTCTGATAAGGTTATTTTCGTGCTTTAAATGTTTTACTTCAAATTTGCTAAATCTTTTTTAATTAACAACCTTGTGCATAATACGGCTTATGTTTATATGTTAGCATAATAATTAAAATTTAGCACAATGTATAATAATTTTGATTCCAAGATCTGCAATGTTTGGTGCAAATGAATACATATAAATATCATATATATTTCATGAAAGTTTCTGACGTAACTGAATAAGCCAGAATAATTGCATTTTGTAGTATAATGTTACGATATCCTAAATATGCATTTAGAAGCTTAAATTGTTCCGAGTTACAAAAGAAGCATATATTGGCAGGATGAAGGAAAAGGCAGTATGTTGAGTGTTCCTGGTTTAAATTATTCAAATATCTAGTATGTTTATATTAACCTCATTTTATGTACCCAGGCGATTAAATTAAATCTATGATAAGATATAAAGATAATTAAAGATGGTTCATCAAATATTTTATGTAAAATATACCTCACTAGTATAGATAAGAAAATAGTTAAACATATTATTGAAAAAATATTAATAGTATGATACAGTTCACTTAACATTTTTTTAAATTTAAAATTAGAATAATAGTATTTTAGTTTTTAAGGCTGACTGTAACTATAATATAGTATGGTATTTGTTACATAAGTTAGATATCAAGTTCAAAATTATATTTGTTGATCTTTTTGTTATTTTAGAATTTAGTTACATTCTTTTTTTGCTAAAATATAATTAAATTTATTCAATGAAGTTAAGTTAGAAAGTTTTCATTAAATAATCAATTTTACACATTCTCTATTTTGGTGATTTATATCAGACCATTTTAGAATTAACACAAAATATAGAAAATTAATAAAATTGACGACTAATATTATAATGATAGATTTTAAAAATTTCTTTTAATGCTAAAACTATATCGATTGAATTTATCAAATTTTGAGTCATAGTTAAAATAGCCTTCATCATTTATTCATTAAAAGTTCAAGTTTCATAACTTAATTTATTGCTTAAATATATAGTTCAGAAACAACATAAATCTTTATTCTAATGTTATTGAGTATTTATCTTTCAAATTAATTTTGAGAAATATAAAATATTATCTTTAAAGTTGAGTATCAATGATATTATCGTAATCAAATTAAAGATAATCAACAGAGTATGATTCATTCGTTCATAAAGTCTGCTTATGCTTAAAGTTATCCAAATATCAATTTTGAAATTTATTAAATACTTTTATTAATTTTAAGTATTTTATTTTATGTATCATATTTACTTCCTTTTAAATCAGGCTCATTTTAAAAACTATAAAATATTTAGAAAATTCATCCTCTCATATATTGTATATTATAGCATTGTTTAAATTATTGATGTCTTTTTTTCAAAAATAAGGAATTATTAAAATCGGAAATATTCAAAAATATAAATTATCAAGATTTATTTGTTAAGGTAAATGTAAGCTTCTTCGTTTGTGATTGTCTTATATTTATAACTTTACTGATGATTACCGTAGACATCATATAAAGATTTTTTTGCAATCTATTTATGTTAATGAAAAATATGTTCGTTGAAAGATATTTCCCAGTTTTTAATATTTGAATTCTATGAAAATAAATATCATTTACAAATTAACATATTTTATGAAAAACTTTAAAATTATTTCTTTATATTTTTTTTGCGAGTTATATTTTCATAAAATATAGAAAAACGTTATCTTGTTTATAAGTTGGTTATTTTGATGAAATTCTATTTTCAAACAAATTAAAACTAAGATTTAACTTGATTGATTTGTTAAAAATATTTAATGATTTTAAACTAAGTCTCACTTTTATATATTTTACAACAATATGGAGAGAAAATTTTTTGTAATGTTGATAGAACTTCAAAAAACAAACAGTAAAGGAATAAACGTTATTTTTACATAACAAGACAATTTACAAGGCCATATAATATCGTTGCATAATATATTATTTTGAGCAATTTTAAATTTATTAGTTTTAATTTGAGTAAATAATCGAGATTTTTCAGGTGATTTTAATCATATTTGTATTTTGATATTGAGTAAGATATACAAATTTTAACACATAAAAACATCTTATTTAACATTAAATCATAAAAATTTGATTACATTAAATATTTTTATCTGTTTACTATTGTTAAAAGAGATTAAGAGGTAATAATCCGGATAATCCAAATATTATACATTAAAACATAGGAAATTGCACGTGAATTTTCAAATGGCTTTTTAATTATTCTTAATACATAATAAGTTGATTTTATAGAAATTTATTTGATAGATTCAAAGAATATTGATCCATGTATATTTGAAAAAATATTTATTTTGTAGAATACACGTTAAATCTTTTAATATTAATGAATTAAACGAAATATTACTTTTAATCGCTTTTTCAACGTTGTCTACGTAAAATATATACATAAGTAAAGAAGTAAAAATTTAATATTTATCAGATTCTCTCTATCTTTTTTGAAAGCGACATTTAATTTTCTGCAAATAGTTATTGTCTTCTAATAAAATCTATCCAGTGATTAAAAGATGTTCTGATCCTATTATATATATTTGCGTCATTTTGGGTTGCTTTCCATGTTATGCGAGACTTCTCAAATGACAAAGTAGATGGATTTTGATATTCCGGAGTCCAATCCATAGTTTCTGCGCACACAGTTATGAGTTTAGTTCCAGAAAAATACAGATTGAAAATTTTGTCCAAATTTAAACCAATATCTTTGATTTCCTTTTTCTTTTGTTTTAATAAGATGCGAAATTCTCTCTCCTCTTTTTGAATGGCTTCGTAGCTCATAATTTGCAGAACGAAATGGTTTTTGTCTCCAAAGTATAATATATCATCAACGAGCATTGAAAGTTGTAATCGAAGTATTTCTAGTCTTTCATGAAATTTTTTCCGTTCATATCACTATCGTAATCTTCCATTGAGGACATGATTCATACGCGGCGTTAGACCGCCAATATATATTCGACTTGAAATAAAAATAAATTACTTTAATATAGCATATATTATTCATTATATGCCTTCAGATCTTCTGAGAGTCAACTTTTGAGCATCACACTTTACGGTTGTATGGGCCATTCTTTCCAAAAATATATGCTTCAATGATTTGTGCGCAATATATTACAAAATTCTTATTTTTGATTAGCTTCTTTTTAAATTTTTAAATCGTTAACAAATAAATACAAAGCCTGCATTCCTTTATAATTTAAAAACAAATTTTAATGAAAATGCTAAATGAAATCTTTTCAATTCATGGTTCGTTGAAGTAGTTAAGATAATCAAATTTATGTGAATGTTTGAGGTATCTGCTCAAAAAAATTGTTAAATTTTAAAAATTATTGTGAACATATCCATAATATTCGCATGTTTTCGTAAAGGAATAACACTGAACAATATCTCTAACAATTTTGATTTTTGTATTTATATTATATAAACTTAATCTGATATGTTATTAAAAATGCAATTATTTTTGTGCATGTTTGAAAAGTATATTGATAATTTAAACAAGCGTGAAAATTATTTTTTTAATGGTTCGAACTCTTAAAATGGAGAAATTTCCAAAAATTAATTTATTAAAAAATTTTTACAAAAATAAAATATCATAAGAAAACATTCTGTGGATAATTTTTTATTCGCATGTGCATTTATTTAAAATTATTATATATTATTGGATTGAAAAATAAAATAAAACTTCATGAAAAAATATTATTTGTTACTTTTCGTTTTCATCAATATTGGATTAAATAAAATATATTTAGGATAGAGATAACATTAATATTCTTAAATAGGTATTTCTTTAGTTTTGGGATTTATATATATGTTTATAAGTTGCGCGTGTCATGTTTATTTATTAAATTTATACCACATGTTGACCTTTTGTAAGAATATACATCATTCAATAATTCTATGATAAAATTAAATTTTTTAAATTTTGAAATATTCTGAAATATGTATTATGATTTAATTATGAATTTTTATGAAGATATTAATATATTATATAATTTTGATTAAATCAATAATCAACTCTTTGGTGATTATTTCACAAAAAGTAAAATAAATTAAAATATAAATTGAATGAAATATTGGATATTTATTAACATCACACGTTTTTAAGTCTTAATGAACGTATTTTTAACTGGGGCAGATTTTAGATAAATATAATTACGATATATATTATAATATGTCACATTGGTCAGATTAAGTAAAACTCAATAAATTTTTATGCATCACAACTTTTTATATCGCCGAGAATTAAAAATATATTTTAAAATATCGAAATATGATATCTATAATCAGTAAATAACATGAATATATGGATTCTGAATTTATCACTAAGAAAAGTACATTCATAAATTTAATAACTTTTCAATATTTAAAATATAAATTTATATTTGATAAAAAAACTCTCCATTTTAATGTTTGATGAAAATCTTTAAATTTAATTGCATGTTCTGAACGTTCAAATAACACTCAATTTTTATTTTTTGAGATTTATGAATGAGTATATTTAAAATTTTCAAATTAGATCCAATCAAAGATTGACTAAATTTTAATGATTAAATACTAACAAAACAATATGTTTTACACGTATTTATATTGATATATATTTCAAAATATTTGCATGAATGAAAGCAACTATAAAATGAAAATATGTTCGATACCATCATCATTATTGTTAATTTTTCATATCTTTCAGCAAAGAATTTATCTTTTATTAAATTAAACGTTATCTTGGAAAAATATTCTTATTCTATTTTGTTTGATGAGATATAAACTTGTAATTTTAATTGTGATGATAACTTTAAGTCATGTTCATAATTGTAGCTATTACGAAGTTTTTAACAACTTATGATTTTTAAAAAATATAATTCAAAAGTTAAATAGTAATCTTTTCAATTTTAAATATATTTTCGTTTTTACTCCTTTTTAGAAATTTTTAAAAATATCTTTTATATTTACAGACATTTACTATTGAGGAAATTCTCTCAAGATATATTTCTTGATCGAAGTTTCGTCGGCGTTTCAAAATTTTAATTTTAACTATATTTTATTACCGTCATGATTTTTATCAAACGATCGATTGAAAATACAATAATAAAATCTTCATGAATATAATTTTTGATTTTTATTATGGGATATAATCTAATTACACAAGAAAAATTAACTATAATCACCAATTTTGTATTTTATTTTTATAATACATGAGTATAGTTCATATTGATTACATTGTTAATCTATCTGTAAAAAGTATAAAAATATTATTTCTTTCAACGTAACATATCGCTATATAACTTTTCATGATATATGTTTGAGCGTATTTTTAAGATATGATGAATGTTAAATATTCAATTTCCTTAAATTTAAAAAGATATAGGAGCAATTATACCCTTTACATCATGAATTTTTGCAATTTCCATCATATAAATTGAAAAAGATCGTAATATGTATTTCAATAATATTTAATCATTTATAGGAACTAGATGTTTCATCAAATATTGTATAGATTCAAACAAATCAAATAAATTATAACTTTTTCAAACTCATCTGAGATTTTGAATTTTTTATTTACTTTGTCGTGGTTGAAAAATTCTTTCAAGAGTAAGAATTTACTTTAGGTGTTCAACGTAAAAGTTAAAAGATGACATCTAATTCATTTTGGGAAATACATTTACACAAAACATTTGAAATATGTAATCAATCGCTCAATATATTTTAAATTGGTTTTTATATCTAGTTATAATTATAATCAAAATAAGAACTTTAATAAAAAGAAAAAAGACAACAAATTGATATAAATTTACAAAACAGGGTTTATTACATTTAATTCATATCGAGAAATTTTCGAACGCCATATTATTATGACGTATTTCTGAAGAAAATCTTTTATTATATAAACACAGATAACCTAAACAAAAAAATTTTCAAATCAATGACGCACTTTACAACAAAAAGAATTATGCTTTTTTGAATTTTAATCATTTGAATTCTTACAAAATGCCACGATTAAAAAATGGTTGATTGAAACCAAATAAAAATGGTGAATCTATCTTCAAATATGCAATAGTAAAATAGATTTCTTCAAAATACTCGTACCGAGTATAACACATTCTGAAAAAAGTTATATTAACAACATGCTAGTAACAGCTTTCAAATATCAAAATGGTAATTCATAGGATTGACTTTATTTTTTTTATTGATAAAAAATAAGAAGCATTTAATTCTGAAAAATACATAATAAGAACTGTAAATTCATCTTTCGAAAATTTTATAAAAAATTCAAAAATTTATTTTTGTTGAAAAGTTACAACTTTTTGATTTATTAGAAAACTGTTATTATCTAAAGAATGAAAATTCTAGATCGATTTCAGAAAAAGACATTTTTAGATTTACTATTGAAACATCATAATCTGTTTGATTTTGTTTTAATATGTTGTTTGTATTCATTTTTTAGAAAGTTATTTTTACATAAAAATCGACAGTTTTGATACATAGATTTTATTTTTTAATAGATTTTACAATGTTAAGAAAGGGAAATTGTTCTTATCACATCTATGTCACGATATATATCATATGGATATAAATTGAATTAGGGTTCACGTCAATAAGAAAATTAATTCAAAAGTTCACATTTTCATTTTTGTATAAGTGTGTAGATGCATTGAAAATATATTGTTTTATGATAAAATTGAAAGCGAATGATATTTTAATTTTTTGAATTAAATGAATTTGAAAAATTACGAATTGTGTTAATATAACGTTAGATTATTGAACAATGCAGAATTTACGTCTGTTATCACATAAAATTTTGGATTAGAGATAAAATAATCATTGACACAAAAATAGGTCCAAAATCAACTTAATACTTAAAAAGTTCCTCAATAAATCATATTTACTATCAGAATTTGATTGACATATCTTAATAGTTTATTACATATGAAGGAATACAAATCTTGTTTATATATACCAAAAGAACCATACATAGACACAGTTTATATGATAATTTTAATCACTAGAGTTATGAGCGATTGCTGAGTGTTCATTTTTGAATTTAAATTCTTAATTTTGATTTAGAAATATTTAAGATTATATTTTTTTACAATTATTTAATCATCTAATTCTATTATATTTTCATCTTCCATATTTTTTGACGTTTGCAAAGCTTAATTTCTTTGTTGAACTCGATGAACAACCAACTGTCAAACATGATGAAATTTACAGAGTTATAATATATTAATTGTTTAAAATATATTTTTGTCAACATTAAAAAAATTTTTTATCATATTTGTTTATTGTTTGCTTAGACCAAATTTATAATCTCCCTTAAATCACGTGCTGTTTTTCTTGAGTATCCCTTAATACATTTTACATATTTAAACATCGATTTCAAATAGATTATTTTCAATGATTAAATTTAAATAGAAAAACTTTGGTTGATTTTTGTTTTCGAAAATTAGAATTTTATGTTGTTAAAACCGAATATTTTGCATGTTTACATTTGTTTGATCAAAACACGCACACAGTTAAACTATAAATAACGGTTTAATCAACAATTTATTCAAAGTATATTTACAACTGTTATTTTTTTAAGCTCGAAATTTTTACAAAAATGTTTTAACTTACATAATGGGATAAAAAATATATTTTGAAATGTTCGTGTCTCATGTTTTAATAACGTGAACACGTTGATAATTTTCCAAACAATAATGCATCTCTTTAAATAAAAATTTTATGATTCTAATTAATTCTTAAAAACACTGTAAATTTCATTTATCTAACCTATACTTAAGGGATATCTCTTAAAAACGTTTTAAATGATAAAACGCATCATAAACGAATAATGAAAAAAACGTTGTTCGGAATTTAAGTTTCAATAATTTTTCATAAATGGTTTTAAAATATTTTTCATTTAAAAATTTGCACTTCAGTTATTGTACCTTTTATCGAGATTGTACCAGAAACTAAAATTATGAGATATCAAACTTAAGATATGCGTCAACTTAGATAAAGGTAATAAAGTTACAAGATATAATCGACAAATATTATACACCTTAGAATATCTTTCTGATGTCTTTCATCGATATGTACATCGTCAATTTATTTAATTTTTAGGTTCTATTGAATTTTTTTATAAATTTTATTTTTTATATATTAACTTTTGTTTATCATGTCTCGATCAGATAAGGATTCAGATTTTAACATGAATTTCTTCAGTGAATATATTGAAAAAATTTTTCAAATATTATTCAAGGAAAGAGTACAAAGAACCACAAATATAAAGTCGATTGTGGTGAAATAAGTCTCTTTTTAGATGATGACTCTTGATTTTAATACGTATTTCAAAAGTTCATCTTCGATTTCCATCTCTTTAATCTAAATCTAGAAGTAGAAACATTTCTAAAAATTGTAATTTTAAGGATCGGGTAGCTTTAAAAAATTATTGAACATATGACATTTTAAAAGTATTTTAGATTTATTTAAACATAGAAATGCATCTCTCGAATAAACTATTACTTTATAATCAGTCTCTAAGGTAAAGCTTTGCTTACAAGTCTTCGCCGTTTTGGGGCTATCTCCTTCAGTCACCCATTTTTCAAATTGAGACACTAAGTATCAAGTATTTTGGATTTGCATTCTCTAAAAACACCCCCCCTCTTAGGGTTACAAGGACAACAGTGCCTCTGGAGTATTTTTTGAGAGATATACTGAATAATTGTAATTTTTTGTCCTTTATCTACATATGTAAAACACCATATCAATTAGACTGATCAACGGTTATCTGACTGAACGGAAATAGTTTAAAACCTTAATGAATTTTGAAGAAAATAACAAGTTATAATTCTTCTAAAATCCTCATCGTCTAAATTTATTAGACATTTAAAGTAATTTATCTCATAAAGAGTATCTCACAAATTCATTAAGGTTTCCTTACTATGATTCAGATATAGTGAGCTGTCTAGAGAAAAGAATGCACACTGCACTTCAAAAAGTCAATTTAGAACAGAACGGTTATTGAAAGCGCAGCGCAGAAACGGCAAAAGTAACTGAGTAAAGGGGTTAAAATGGAAAATATTTTAAACTCTGTTTGAAACATTTATCTATCACTTAAACAAGTGATGTCATTAGAAAGACTAAGCATAAGTATGTTTTTTCGATATTGATTTTATCATAAAAGATAGATTGCAAATATACTTTAAAATTTTCTGTGAAGTTTCGTACAAATTTCTGAAGTTAATATGGTGCTTTTAAATATTTAACAAAGATAAATTAACTAAAACCCTTAAGAATAGATTTTGTTTCTCGTATACATCAAAATACGTTTGTTGAATTTACAAGTGTTTAGAAATATTAAAAATAACCATTATTATGAATGGATAAATTTTAAAAATGTCCGTTTTTATATTAATTGTAAAATTTGTTGGAAATGGTCCGTCGCTGTAATAGTTGAACCAAAGACCCGTCACAGCTTAATATTGATCAGCGACAAAACCACTAATCTAAGTTTTTTAACCTAACAAACACTTATATTTGCTTACAAGTTTTAAAAAATAATTTGTCATGTTAAAATTTAAATTTTTTGGTTAATATCTTATTTGTTTTAAATATTATCAATAAGTATAAAATGTTATTTATCATTTAATCCAATCAACCTTTTTTTGATAAACCTGAGGTAATATCTGAAAATTAACTGTTTATATTTTTATAAGATATATCGTTGATATTTCTTTTCGAAGATCGCAATCGATCTACAGATTTCACGTTTTTAAAAGCTGCAAACCATTATTTACAGAAGTAATACATGACATTTAAATTGTCTTCTCATGCATATTGAACGAAATACGAATTCATTTTTGAAAGTGTAAAATAATTAAAATATATAAAAATTATTTTAGATACTCTTGTTCGTTTTTTATGTAAAATTACAGACTAATCTTTTGATTAAACTATTACAAACATTTTTGATACTTAAATGTTTTAATAGAAACCAAAAATGTCGAAATTCACATAGTTAAAGATTGACATAAATATCATAAATTTTTGACTTTCATAAATAATTTTTAATTAAGAATTAAATAAATCAACGTTCCAGAAATTAAAAATAATATTTAACACCACAACAAACACAAGAAAAACATGCAGTTTGAATTATGATTCAATCATTTTTATTTGATAAAACGAAAAAAATTTAAAAATATCATTCTTTCTGTGTATGATCAAGGAAATACCTTCAAGTAATAATATAGATAGATTAATGTAAAAGTTCCTAAAATATCAGATGTGGATTTCATATC
This sequence comes from Neodontobutis hainanensis, assembly GCA_024349245.1. Lineage (NCBI taxonomy): Eukaryota > Metazoa > Chordata > Actinopteri > Gobiiformes > Odontobutidae > Neodontobutis > Neodontobutis hainanensis. The sequence continues at coordinate 153,551 of JALDNG010000312.1, read as the reverse complement.
TAGTGATGAGGGCGTGCGTAGGTTAGAATTTGACTTAACTTTCGATCATAGATATTTTAGTAAAATATTTCGACTTATAAAACACGAAAAACGTTCTTTTTAAACAATTTAGCATTTTTACTAACCTTATAATAAATAAATATTTGATTATAATTTATTTAACATCATATAATATAACTTTTTCATTGCGTTTAAAGGCTGAGAGTATTTTAGTTTATTTTTCAGCACGCTCTTTTTAATTTATTTGGAACTTATGCGATTTCGGTAATTTGATAATTTTTGAAACTGTAAACAATCAAATAAATATAAGATCCAAATATAATTTATTTCTATTATTATTTTTATTTTTCAGATTAAATATTCACTTGGCATCTTTAATGAAAAGAGAAATTTTGATCACATTGAAGTGGATCTATGTAATTATGGCCGAACCCCGAAAAGCTCCTAAATTACATATTTTCGCATTATAGAAGCACACTAAACGGTGTTTGAGTATCTCGGATATCAATATATCAAAATAAAAAATCTAGAGGAACTATATATTAAAATTTCTCATAATACCATTGCAAAAATTCTCCAGTGAGTTAACAATGCATGACGGTACATAAGCTTTAAAGAGATCACATATAGGTCTGAAATACAAACGGAATCAAACCAATTTTTTTCAAACGAAATAACCCGAGATCAATTTATAAACGATATTATAAATTAATAATTGGGATAGTTAAAATATTATACACATTAAGTCTACAACCAGTAGCTTTCAGAGTTAACAACTACCTATCAAAATTTTCCGTATCATATCCTTTCGATAAAAAGAGTTTTTGCAAAAGTTAGAGCAAAGAGACATAATGTTGAATAATTCAATAATATCCGCTATTCGGGGACCACTTAGAAATTTATCAAAAGGAAAACTATTTTTTAAACGATGTTGGTATGATGAAATTCAAGAAGACTTTCATGTATTGATTATATGATCTACAAACGAACGTCTCTTTTTATGGCGTTATAACGGTCAGATTATCATTGATTGTATCATTCGTTCCGTGCAATTGGTGTTTATTCCATTTCTCATCGTAAGGGCATTCCACTTTGATGCAGAATAATATATCAAGTGTGAGTTTTGCATTGTGTGTGTAAAAATGAACACCTTAATTGAAGCGTTTTACAAGAGATATTAGTTTTATGAGAGTGTTCTTGGATGAAAAATCATATTACTTCCGATTTTGCATAAGAGGTTATATCTGCAGTTTAGGACGAATTTCAGAGATGTCATTTCCACGGTTCTTACATTAACCTAAATCAAGTCACGTATCGTAAAATGCGTAACTATCAAGTAAACGATAAAAATGTTATGCTAATTCTTTCAAATATGCAGCTTCTAACAGTCGTGTCGACTTCATATCAACCGAAGACTGTATACTTCGTCAAATTAAAACTGACAGTCGGTGAATCTTTAAATATTTTTTGGTCACATTTGAAAAGAAATTGGGTGTCGCGTTAAAATCGTAATTTATAGAATGTATCAACCAAAAGACAATTGAATACAGAAAGAAGAACAAATAACGTGTTTAAATGTTATAATAGATAAGCGCACCGGAGACTAATTCATGAATGCTCACCCAAACATCTGTGAATTCATTTCAGTTATCAGATCTGAATTTTCTTCTGACCGACGCAGAGATTCGTCAAAATTTTATCAGAATTCGATACGGGGGAAGTTTCGAAGCTGCGCATTTCAAAATGGTGAAATTTGATTGGTTGAAGCGGAAAAAATAAAATGAATATTAATTTTTTCCATTTTTTCATTGAAAAATACTTTTTCGGCATTTTGCGTAGCTTAATTTGATCTCCCATAAGTATTGATGTACTTCATAAATTTCATGTTCATGGTAACTATAAGAGTTAAAGAATATCAAAATTGTTTAAAATATTGAAAAGTGTTTTTAAATTTATTTTCCTATTTACAGATAAATAAATCAAGCAACATTGAGAAATTCATTCATACAGATTTTTAGAAGTAAGTTGTGTGATATATTTCTTATCCGTTGTGAATTATTTCAAAATATTTGCAACTGAAAATTAGAAATAGCTCAAATAATAATTTATTTCAAATTATCTTACAATTATAATAAAAAGGTCAAAATTATTATATTAGAATTTGAATTAAACTATGAATTGGATCCATCAAGTAATTAATCCAATGTTCTGAATCTTGTGTAGTTTGCGCATGTTATACTCTGTTCGGAATAACTGAAATTTTTTTATAATCTTTGACAAGTATCCTTCAAAACGCCTTGACACGACGAGATTTTAAATCTTTTAATTCTATATATTGAGTATAGTCCTGATGTTTTCGAGAATGCGCAGTATTGAAACAATAAACCGAGTATCTTGGAAAACCATTTTAATGAGCAATATTATGGTGTGTTTGGACTTTTTCTCAACATATATTGAAATGAAAATCCACATTTAAGTAATCTAAACGTTATTTAGGTGATAATTTTAAATAACGAACCATTTATGTTTATAATATGGGGATGAGTGCCATAGAAGACCAGAAAATTGGTAATCTAAGTTTTAATTTAAAATTTGATAATTGCTAGAGTATAAATATATAATTGGAATTTATGTCGCTCTTCATATTTCTCATTACGAGCACATCTCACGCGAAAGATAGAAAAGATATAAATGAAGGTGAGTTATAGGTTTTAATTTTATCAAAGTTTTATAAACTGTAAAACTTTTGAAAGAATAAACATTTACATTTTTTATGCTTTGAAACTTTTTAGAAATCATAAGCAGTCACATTTAATTTAAATAATATATACTTATCAAAAGCCAATTTAGTCTGTTTTTAGTTAATTAGGCTATTAAAGGCATCTTATTTCCAGAAGAGTCGTTTTAATATTAATACAGTGAAGCAATCATAAATCAGAATTGAAATATGATAAAGTGTTCACAGTTCCATTTAACAATCATTAATACATAAAAACAATATTTAGTTAGATCCGTGTAAATAGCATTGGTCAATATAGATAACTATACCTCAATGCACAAATATGTTTTGAGTGTATGAAATTAATATACTGAAAAACAAAAATAAATAGAAGTTGAAACTTAGGCACCTTTTTTGCATTTTTCATCATTGATGTTAATAAAATTAAAACTAAATTGAATAATTTACCTTTCTCACTCAGTCGTATCATTTCGTTAATTTGTCACGTGGCATAAACAAAATTAAATGACTATATACTAAGAAATCGCCAAAAATGTCATCAGTTATTCAGTATTGATACTACACATCCTAATGAATCATTATATTAAAATTTGGTGTTGACATTTTAATAAGCCGCGTGCGTATTTAATAAACTCCCAAGGTAATTTCCTCAATTTAACGTTAAATGTGAAAAAAAAATATTTTCAAATTCTTATCCCAACCATTTATCAAGATAACATTCATGTTTCAAAGGCCTTGCTTTCAGATAACGAATTAATATACTCAGTAATTACGATTATTTAATATAAAAAATGAATAAACTCGTGTGTGAATTTTGATTCTCACGTTATAACAAAATATAACAATCGATTATTTTCAACCGCATTCGTGTCAATAATTATTCTTTTATATATAATGTAAAAATAAATTTAAAATTAATTCATCGATTAAAAGTGAAATTTACATTCAATTTATTTCATTCATAAAATGGAATTTTTGATGTTAAAATAAAATCCAAATATGGAACATTGAAAGAGTATTTAAATAAATTATTCTGTTGATAAAAATATAAAGAATGCCTGAAGAACTGAACACTCCTGAAGTACCAGCCCCAGTTGAAACACCCGCCGATGTCCCAGTTGAAACACCGGTCGACGTCCCAGCCGAAGATGTCATTGTTAAGAATACTCAATAAACTACCATATAATACTGTTTTTTATAATCTGAACTAAAGCCTAAAAGTTACAAAAGTCAACAAAATATTTAGTTTGTTAATTTAGCTTTTACTTTTTAGTTTTTCTACTTTTTCATTTTCAAATTAAATATTTTCACTGATCATTATAACGATAAGGCGACAATTTTAAACGTGAATCGGTCGCAGCTGCCATCGGTAGAAAACGGATATTAAGGACAGATATTTTAAACTTCATCATAAATAGATAGCTATTTGGAATCATAAAATTTTCCGTTTCAAAAAAAGCGCAACAATTCAAAATTTTTAAATTCACATAACTTTTTAATGCAATCACGACATCGTACGAGTTAATATTTTTCAATTGAATTCAATTATTTGAATATATTTTATCAAACTGATCAAAATGTAGTGAAACTTAGAAATTATAAATATCAATAAAAGGCAAAAGTGACTTATACCGAAGTGAAAAAGATTTAATTATATCATAAGATAAACCTCTTTATATAGATATCGTCGCATAGAATAGTTTTTAAAGTCGAATTTATAAATTTAACATATTTTATTCATATATTAGGGCGCAAAACCATCATATTTATTCTATACCTCAAATAGAATTTAATTGAGAATAAAACACGGCATTCTAAATTTTCACAAGTTTATCGATTGAAAATAAGTTACCATGAGAATGAAGAAGAAATAATTATTATTTGATACATTTTCACAAAAATAATTACTTGAGATGACAAAAATCTAATGGGTGAAATACAGTTTAATTACATGTTGATAAATTTTAACGGTTTTATTTTTTTCTAATTGCCATGTCCTGAAAGATAAATTACTCGGATAATGTCGTTTTGGACATTTTATTTATCAGAAAGTTAAATTAACCAATTGAAATTTATTGGTTATTTCAATCTGTTTTTTTATAAAAACCTGTCAACTACAAAAATAATCGATTTAATTCACGTCTATATTTTATATTAGATACGACTAACCATTTTAAAAATTTTAAATTAATTACTACAAGGAGAGAAACATGTTTTCCTTTAAACTCAAACATATAAATATAACTTTTCATTCTATTACAGGAACAGATTTTAAAAATTTCAACTTTTCATACATTTTCTTAAATCATTTAAATAAAAAGCAACCTGTGTGTTAACGGAGTCAAAATCCGCCTCAGAGCTCAGTTACCGCTTCATCTGATGCATAAAATCATAAGTTGTATTTTTCAACAAAAATGGACAATTTTTCATGTTTAAAAATGTTTGGCATATTTGTTCATGAAAATTTTCAAGAAATGTTAAAATATTCGTTTTCTCGAAACTTGATGGAAACCTAATAAACCTCCAAGTTTTAATCTTTAAAACAAATGCCTATCTTGTTAAAAAACCAATTCCTTGAGAATTTGCTTTATTAAAAGATCTCGTATAGGGTATTTAATGCATTATCAATGAGAAATAATAATCCATTAATTGTCTGCAAAATTATCAATTCATGAAAATTTTTGGATTTTGTCAAATAAAAATGATTTATTTAAAAAAACATTTTAATTGCTAAAAGTTACGTCAAAATCCGAATAAACGCGCAATCGCAAATAAAGTATTGTATAAAACTTGATGTAAAATACATAGAAAAACCATCAAACCCCTAATGATGCTATGAAAATAAATATACAAGAAAACCGTCAACGTGAGTGTTAATTTTTATCTACACTAAAGATCATTTATTATATAAACATGCGCAATATATGAAATTTCTATAAACTGTTAAAATTTATCTCTAAATAGATATTATCCGACTGTGAATTACCATGCGAAACAATTGACTTATATTTTCATTAACATCAATAAATCGTTTAAAATTGTCATCTTTGTTGCATTTTAAAATGGCATTATCTTAAAAAATAAGAGTAAAATATAAGATAACGACAAACCAATTTTCCACTGTAATTGTATTTTATCGTATCTTATGACTATAAAATATCAAACTTTTGTTATGGCATACAGGGAGAGGAGCTAAAGTACACTTTTCTCACCTTAATTATCTATTGCGCTTGCTCTATACAAAAATATTTGTGTTAAGGTGAGGAAATTTTTATTTTTGATCTCAAATTTATATGTATCTGCTTCCTTCAAAAAATATGAGGATTAACGCAGACTCATGATAACTTAAGGCTAGTTAAAGATATAGATGAAGACAGGATATATGTAGGCGATGTTTTATTCGATATTACTTGATTTTTAACTTATTTCACATTTTTTGAACTTAAATCGACGTTTTATAATTTTCTGTGGAAATATTTAAAATATATCGTGAGCATAATTCGCTTTCATTTCAAATAACCGCCATAAAGTACATGCGTCATCACAAGGTCAGTAATAATCATTGAAATGATGTCATAAAAACAATTTTAAAGAATATTAAAATAACTAAATTAAATGAGAATTATCAAAAGAAATGTTATGTGTGCTTCCATCTTTAATTAAATGGATATTTTATTTTTATCAGGTCATGAAATTATTGAAAAAAATCCTTATTTTGCCATCTGAAGAAAAATTCTGCAATGTGTTCGTTCTCATGTGAGGTATTACGTTTACCATGTTTCTCAAAAACATTTTAATGACCAGTCACATGATCTCAATGTTTTGTTTGTGAACGTATGGTAAAGAAGAATCCACAAAATTATCTTCATAAATTACAGCATCATGTACAAACAGTATTCATCTAACATTGAATAAGCCTTTTATCCATCGCTAACTATCCTTTTATGGGTCTTTATTCTTCTTTGTATGGTAGGGTGCAGTGTGCTTTAAGTTTTATCCTCAACCATAACAACAAAAATTTTTATTTCACCATTCTAGGTTTGGTCAACACCTCCAAACATCCACTTTTGTTGGAGTGGTCTCCACTTTCATATATTCTTTTGAAAAGTAAACTTTCGTTTATTTTCACAATTTTTTTATTTTTCTCCTATTTTGGTTGACATATTAATCTCGAAGTAATAAACTTTCAAATATCTGCAAAACGAGACCAGTCAATCATAGTCGGTACAAAAATTAAATGTCCTCTTCCATGATATGGGATTGGTACATTTTCGTCCATAAATGTACAGACAACAATTTTTTACTCGCATTTTAAACGAGTCAAAAACGAAACATATGTCTGATAGATCGAAAATTTCGTTACTTTTTTGATACAGCTAAATTTTCCTGGTCTGACAATTTTCTCGATCGAACATTTCTAGTTTTAAAAGAAAAATGGTAGGTTGGGTACTTCATAATTTCGGAAATTAAATGACTGGCTCTAAGTTATTCAATTTCGAATTCTATGGTCGCAAAAATTTGGAGCAATTCTGGCAACCTCATTCGAAATATAAAATGCGCATGTGCGTTCATAGTTTTAGGGCCTTGTGTTACAGTGATTAAGTTCTAATTTTAAATTATTTTTTCATATATATGTTATAATTAGCATATATTTCTCTTAATGGATGTAAAAACGGTTGTCGTTATCTGATGTTTAACCATTATAAGATTAACTATTAATTTAATTATTGTTTTTACATTTTAGAATTATATTAAATATCAATTGCATTTTATTCCATCTATAGTTGTGTGCTTTTGCAAAACAGTTCAAATTGATTCTGTAAAATGAATGAATTTGCAATAAAATAAGAATATTTTGTTGTTTGACTCTTTCAATTACATTTTAAAATGAATTAAATTTGATCAATTTCAAAAATTGAAAAAGTGCGACATGATGTAACAGTTATTTTAGATCTATAAGGTAATATGAAGTCTTAATTTACTTATTCTTTTTTGAAGAATTTAATAAATGACTTTATTCACCTAATTGTATTAAAAAAGTTTCTGTTGATTTCAAGAGAAATAAAATTGTTTTAAAGCCTTGTAGTATATTTATTTTTAAGAATCAATGCGATATTTAAAGAGGCTACTTTTACATTGATGCCCTAAACCGAAGAGAATTCAGGCATTGGCATCTAAATTGCCATTTTATATTTTTATTGAAAAAACAATGCGCACACTCAATTTCACACATATAGTTTATTAGATTTTCTTTCTGAAGTTTAAAAAAACCGATAAATTTTAAAATTTTTTGATTTTATTTTTTTAGATTCAATATTTGAGATTTACACTTGATAATTTTAACAAGCTATAATTTAAGTCAATACGATGATTGCCGAGTTTTTTCTTAATAATTTCATGTAGATTTAAAATTTTTGTAGTTCGTGAGGTCCTCAAGAAGAATATATTTATACATGTTGAGATTTTTAATTTTGAATTTCGTAAACAAATGAGAACGATTGAATCAAAAAATCTTAAAATGTTGAACATGTATAAAATTAATATTTGTTTGGTATGATAAAATGCATCGCACAATATATTTCGTTTATATACTTTTTTATTTTCAAGCTAATGATCATCAAGGAAAAATAATTTGAGAGAAAATAAGATCGCTAATAATTAAATTAAAAAATTGTGTTATATTTTTTCATTTTTTTCGGTTTTCGGATCAAACCCAATTAAATTCAACAGATTAAAAGCTGGCCCTGAAGGCCCTGTCTGACTTTTAATTGATTCAATTAGATTTTCGACTTCTTTTTTCGGAGAAATATCTTCGTTATCCTGATTAAAGAAAAACATGAACGATTAGATCTTTTCCGATATCTTTCATCAACTCTTTTAGGTTTTTGAACTCTTCTTCGTCTATATCTCCCAAAGACTCACAACTTGAAGAAGAAAATTCTTCGAAATCATCTGAATCGAAAAAATATATCTGACCTATCAACTTGGCAACTGAAGAATCAATAATTTCAGGGTCTAGCTTTAAAGGTTGATGCACTTTAGGACTGATCATAAAAATTGGCAAACTCATAAAATTCTACACCCTCAAGCATGTCACTTTTGGTATCACTAAAGTTTGTGATTTTCGCTTCCGCCAAACGAGAATTAACATCAACCTTTTGCTTATAAAATGAACTTACATCGTATTTGGTTTTAATAATTTCTTCAACCTCATATAAATACGCTTCGAGCCAAGATAGATCTCAATTATTCAACTGATTACCTTCAGGGGAATTGTTTTGAGGAATAATAAGAGGGAAATCTGGCGAATACTCCTTTATAAGTGCCGGAATCAACTGCGACGGAGCATAAACAGAAGTTTTTTTGTCCCCACTTAAATGATTTATGCGATTACAAGGGAATAATATGTTCTTTGAAGAAAAGACGAGCAGTTGTCTCAAGTTCTGTATATTTCTCTGATCCATTAATTTCATCCTAGATATCACATAAATAAAACCTTATAGTATCCACTTTTAATCAATTATTTTTGAAATTTTTCCATTTTTTTGACCGGAAAAGACATGAGTCATCAGATGATTTTTGCATGAATTCATTAAAAAGATGAAAGCCAATAGTCTATCAAAATAAACTGGTACAATTTTATAACCAATCAAAGATGATAAACGGTCATTTTCAGGAATACCATTCCACCACGTGGAACGTCGAGGTGGGACGCAATTGAAAGAATAAAGTTTGGAAAATAAACTCTTCGTAAACGTAGCCTTACTCGTAAAAATATTACCTTGAACTTAACTAACGTTTTTGAGTATGGTTCCATGACGTTTAGAAGAAACTTATTTGATACAATAAATTACGTCCTGGGAGAATGGATAATTTTCCTCGAAATTGTCAACTAGATCTGTGATAAATTGTGGACACTGAGTCAGCAGATATGCCACAATCCGAGGGACAAACATGTTAAAACCGATAATGTTATTTCGTAAGCCATTTATCCGATTTCTGGCATTTATATTCATCGATTGAAGTATTCTAGAATGTAGAGTACCATTAGATTGAGGTAAAACATTGCAAGTAAGTGAAGTTCCAGAAAAACTATCTTTCATCACAGGTACAAAATTTCCATTTTGTATAAAAGCCTGTTTTTAGAAATATTCATGTACATAATATTTTCGAGATCTTTTTCATTTATAAGAGAGTCATTCGAGCAATCAATAAGAGGAAAGTCACCATCTGAATCATGAATTCTGCAATGGAATCGTAAAATACCTTATAAAAATATTTTTTTGATTTCTACTAATATCTAATAACATGGAAATAATGAAATATTCATCATCTAAACACCCTCCGTGGTAATGCTTGCCACGAATGAACGAAACATCTATAAATTCACACTTTATACCATCATGAGTTATGACTTCCAGAGAAATAGAGTTATGGTCCCAAATATAGTCACGAGAAATTTCAGATATATAAGTTAGAATTGTATTTTTCAATGACTGAATATCAATCCCATCTCGATGAGATTTTTCGCCATATATATCAAAATATACAAAGTCAATTTCCATGTAGTAGATTTTCAAATTATGGTCTATATGAGAATATAATAATATAAACTACGTTAAACGCGAGGGATATCTTGTTCTTAAAGAAACATTTTACGCATGCTCAAATAAATATAAAATTTTATAGCGGTTTATTTTCACAACAAAAACGTTGATAAATGTTTTTTAAATAAAGATAGCGCAAAAATTATATAAGTGAAAAGATATTGAATAAATGATGTCATCTACAAAATTAAACGAAGCGCATGCGAAAAATGGCTATTTATTAAATGACATCATAATTTATAGATTCATTTAAAATTTTTATGTCATAATTAATCCTCAAAATAATTTTATTCCTGGATTGTTTTAAAATTATCTCAAATGGTACCCCAAAATGATTTTTTTGATTAAACCAACAATTTTTCTGATTTTATGGAAAGGAAAATTTACTTCATTGTATTTGTGTTTTCTGTTTGAAACAGAATCAGAATATATACAGTACATGATTTATTTAAATCAAACTCACTTTATTTGGGTAGTATTGGGTGAGTAAAACTTTTAATATTTTCATGTCTATCTACAGATTAATAGATAACAGGTTAATTTTCTATTTTATTGACAAAATAACTGAGCATGTATATTTCTGAAAAATTTAGAGTTAACTGCTGTTTTCTATCATTATAAGTAACGATAGATCTTATAAATATTCTTTAGTTCTGGTTAACATTTTGATATTTCAAAAAATCAGCTTGTAAATTATGCATAGCTTCTATTTTAAATTCTCGTAACTAATAAGTTCTTTTCTTGATGTTAATTTAACATCTATCACAGGATTATAGGTTTAATTTAATTTTTTCACTACCTTTAATGCATAAATTTACCTCGCAACAATTCGCATGTGTTCGTTCTTCGCATATCAGATATTTATAAATTCATCTTCCTCATACTTTTCTTAAATTTTATGGAAAATATAAGAAAAGAGTTTAATTTTCAGCATAAGTAGGGGTTTTAAAATATTTCAACTTAAAAAAAGGAAATTAAAAATTAATTGACTTATCATTTCTCATTCTCAAGGATCTCTAAAAAATTGAAGAATAATGTCCATTTAAGGAAATCTAGTGAAAATTACCAATGTTAAAAGCTATTTAATTATTTACATACAAAAAGACAGCTAAGTTTACTCATAATATTTTTCTGAAAGCATTTTAGAATTTGAAAGGATGAAAATAGTTGATGTATAAAATCATAGATTTTTTAAATGAAAATAGACAATTCAATTAAACGCACACTTTTTAATGTTTGAATATTTTTTTATCAATTTTTTAAAATTATTTGAATAAAACCTGAATTTTCAATTCTCGATATAGTTCTTTCCATCTCTTCATTATTAATTCAAATATTCACCTGTGATACATGAACGCATTTTTGATAAGATATTTTTAAAATTCCAAAATTCGTCAAGATTCGTGAAGACCTGATACAAATTCTCAATTTTCAGTTATGAAAAAATTAAATATATCTTTACTCCATGTTTTATTTCGAGCATTCTAGTTGCAATAACAAGTTTTTGTTTGAGAGATGTTAGCAGTGATGTTAAATCAACTCATTAATTTTGTGAATATTCTTGTGATTTCTTTATGATGTATAATATAACTTATTGATTGTAGATTTAATTATTTCAACGAACCTCTCATTTTAAATTCTTTTATTAACATGCAGAAATCTTGAATTCTATATATTGGTCCCATTTGATATATATCCTCAAGAATTGTATATTTATGCTTCAGTATACCTGTAAGTTGTAAAGTTTTGAGATTAATGATTGTCATCCCTTGAAGTATAAAAAATTAGCTATCACTGTATACCCGATAATTCTAAGGTGGATGTTTGTAATTAAAAGAAGAAAACCAATGTGAATTATGTTAAATGTTCTTGGGGATATTATTTGGATCTGCTGATGCATCAATTTATAATTTGAACAACAAGCACGAGTCAAATCTATCTGGGCTTATTATAAAGTAAGTATGCGTCTGTTTTACACCCTTTGGAAAATCTCTTATCACTGGGTTCTGAAGTTCTAGCTTTAACCAAATTTAAGCCCCCTTTCAAAGTGTAACTGCAATATGTCGAGTAGTGTAGTTCCCTCATTCTCTTTTAGGGAAAATATAGAAACCTTTGCTCTTATACATTTGTTTCTTTATCTTCTGAAAATCAAAATGATTAAAATACAAACATGAACAAAATTTATCCTGCAATTTTGAGTAGATTCTAGGTTTTATCCAAATTTGACATACTATTGTTTTAATTAAAACAGATATCGGCCATTTTTATAAGATTTAGATAATGTTTTCAAGTTATTTTTTTACTTCTTTTTCATTTATTTGAGATTGTACGTTTAAAAACGTTAATTAAATGAAATTTTGCGTTCTAATCCACGTTTTTCTGAAGATTTTATATTTATAACGTCTTATCAGCATTAAATCAAACATCGGTTTTCTGTGTTATACAAGTTGAAGTTGCCGATTTCTTTGAGAATATACTTTGTTGTATTTCTTCAATATTTAGAGAGAGTAATTTTATTCGTTAACCCCAGGATGATGTTATAAATTACTTGATGATCCACCAGAACTTAAAAAGATTCCTCAGGGAAGCTTAAGCAATGTAAAATAAACTCATTTTGAATTTAAAAAATAAGAATTCATGTTCTGAGAATTCCGTTATAAAATAAAATTTTAACATAACTACCAAATCTTTCAGATAGATCATGGGTTTCGTTGAAGATTTGTACAATTCAATGCGACATAATTTTAGTTCTGATCATTGATACAGAATGACCTAGCTAGGTAGTTTCTATCCCTTAACATAGGCTATTGTTTTTAAATTATCTTATAAACTATTTTCCTAGATCATTGAATTATACTTTTATATGATTTTTTAAATCCATCATAATTTGCGCTTTTTTAGATAAAATAAATAAATCTGTTTTGTATTTTCTCTCGAAGGTGAAACGTCGTTGACTTGATAACAACAGTTCAGCGAATTATCACTTTTTGTCACTTAATGTCAAGATTGTTTTGGTATGAAGAGGTGTAAGTCTTCCTCATTAAAACTCTAGTCCATGCCACTGGCATATTAGAGAATTCATATAACTGATACATTGGTTTATTTAAGACAATTTGACAAGAGATAGAGTCCTGTTTAAGCCGTATTAACTCGGGAAGTAAGAAAATAATTGATCTCTCTCATAGCATTAAAATTTTTTAAATTTGACTTTACCATATGGAATTTTAGAAATTTTTATGCCTGTAATTTAAGTATCTTTTTTGGTTTCTTAGATTCTTTAAGGTACTCGTTGGCTCCCAGTCCCTTTTTTCCCGAGATTCGAGTCGATTAATACCACTACTAATGTAAATAATGATCATGAAACGATTTTTTAAATTCTCATTCAATTAAGAGTTTATAATACCAACCATATTTTATTTTGTCGCATTGTAAAAAATAAATTCCCCTTTATTTCATTGTTTATCTAACGTGCTTTTTTCTTTATCAAAGTATTTTTAAATATCAACAGATAGAAGGATGAAAAGAGCATCGTACATTTGCATTACGAATATGAGGTAAAAATTGTTTTATTTTGTGAAAGATTTTTCCATTGACTGAAAACGAGGCAAAATTTATCAAAGAAAATTCCGAAACTATTCAAGAACTTTTGAAAATATAATTTGACGTTGAAAATAGCTTTTAAGTTCTTCCATAACTGTTCATAACCTTTGATTATTCAAAGCTGCTATTTCCGATAATATGATATTCTATCCATGTGAAACATTCACAATATTTTTCCTCTATATGAATCATATATGGTACATCGTAATATATTTTCTGTCTCTTTCGACATTAAAATTTAAATCTACGGCATTTAAAAATGAGTCATATTTACATATTTCGATTTTATCTCAACAAACCTGTTTTTAATTGCCCATATTCCAAAAATCGTTAAAAGTCCAGCGAAGTTTTTCAGGTTTTAAATATCGTATTACTAAAAATATTTGACGACTTCTCAGATTGAGTTTTTATAAAAACACTATTTAACAGTAATTGCGAAGGTCTATTATATTTTGTTGAAAAGACATAAATTTGTTCATCTGGTTGAAGTCGACTCACTTTGGCAGAGAACCAATTTGGGAAAGTTGTTTCCTTACATTACGTTTAAAAGTGACAATAAACGATGATAAAATTTATAAATTTAAGATTGAAACGAAACACAAAAATCGCTTAACGTTAACTAAAACTCTTATTTGCACTCAAGCGGGCATATAAATCTTTATTTTTCATGCTAAGACTAGAAAACAGTTTTGGTACCGATTAAGTTCGTAACCCTAAGATTTTTGTTGTTCGCCAAACAAGCAATAAAATAATAATTTTAATAAATTTTTTTTCTAAATTCCATTGAATAACATTAATTTTATTTCAATAATCACAAAAATTGAATCATTGATAATTCGAGTCATAAGAGTTCACCCGCTTATTTCATCTGAGTTCATGATACTTATTTTGAAGTTTTATAAATTAGAATTTTACATCATAAAAATTCAAATTTTTAAATCTTTGTTTAATTAAAAAATGACACTATAGTTGACAACTCAAATGACACAAAGATAGTAAATTCATAAAGTTCTGTTGTTCAAAAGTTTGTAATCATCAAAATTTTTTATGAATTTAAAATCAACCTAACTATTGTTTTTACATATTTTAACGCGTGCTACAGTTTATTATCTAACTTAAATTAAAAAGGTATTTGTATATTGATAGTAAAAGAGATTCATTCGATTTGCATCAAATTCAAGAAGAATCAATTTTATTATTCTATAAATCGTAAGTAAAACATTAACATACATATTTTCATATTCTGCAGAATATGCATTTTAACTGTGATAAAAATAGCGTAAATATCATTCTCGAGAGTTTTGTTATTTATACCACAAGTTTAGATATCGTCGCCTTGAGAGTAAGTAAATAAGGTGTTGACTCGGTTTTTTTCTTAAGGGTTAACTCTGTTTTAAATATCCATAATAGTTAATGACAACATATGATACTGTTAATTGTGAACAGAAAATTCTGTTCAACTAAATCATATAACCTAAATGTTTAAATGATTGCAAATTCAAATATTACAAGCATTAAAATAATTTAAATTCAATTAAATTTACATTTAGTTTCTATTAAATATTAGAATTTTTGATTTGAACACCAATTTAAAAAGTCAACAAAAAACAAGTTTATACGGCTATGAATATGCTCTAGATGAGCTCTGAAAAGTGAGGTAATTCCGTACAAATACTCATTAATAGACTTTACATATTTTTTATTCATTTTTTTCTCAAATAAGTGTCTGAAGATTACAAGACTTGAAAACCCCAATTCTTGAAGGATGTTTAACTCTCAACTGTCGTATAAAAAATAATAAAAATATTACGTATAAAGATTTTTATATTAAAAATGAGGTAAAAAAACATTTAGATGATAATTTTGATGAATTCGATGTGTTTAAAAAATTCAAAAGTTATACTAGAATTATCTATGGCACGTTTAATAAATAAAGATAATTCCGTGAATATTTAAGTTAAAAAAGCTGAAACATAATTTCGTTATTTAATTAAAAAATTATAAGATCAAAATACTCGTTATTAAATATGAATTTAATGTGATGAATTTACCACAAATGCGCAAACTCAAATATTAAATAGTAAAGAATTAAAAGTCGTTGATATTGAAAAATATGTTCACAAAATCCACAAATTTCTAATTATTTGAAAAAATGTTCAAAGTGAAGTATCGTCTTTGTTTTAAAATGTTTCAATAACTTTCATAAATTTTAACCATTACAAGTTATGACAAAAATAATAAAAATAATTTCAAACTTAAGTAACTCTTTAAAAATAATATGTGAATTCATAATGTAGAATTAAAATTAAGTGAAAAAGTGTTTTAAATATTCGATTTAAAGCTGAACATCAGGCCATTTAAAATGATCGTTATACAGTTTAATAATAAATTATAACGTAACGGAAACACACGTGTGTTTGGGTGGGATTTATTTTGGCGTGTAGTATAAAATATTAAAAATTCTGCTTTAAAAAACATAGAAATTACAAATGTATTCATACCGAAAACGATCTATGTAACATTTTACTTAGGCACTAAAAAGATCAATGGAGGAAATAGCTGAAAAAATCTCGAAAAAATGTAATTAGTTTTTAACATTTTGTCAAAATAACATTTATGCATTTTACATTAATTTATTGAGAATCATAAATTTTTAAAGTTAAAATTCATCTGCAAATAAGGTATTAAATAATTATAATTTAACTCAGATTCTAATATATGTCTCTTCAAAATTTCCTACTCTCAGACCTGCTTGGAATAACATACCTTATTAGAGTCTTAATATTCGACTTCAGGTATCATTCGATCGATTCCCTGGCTAATTATTTAATATATGATACCAGAGTCTCATTTTCATGTCATAACCACCAGTCCAGCATTTAGAAGTTAAAAAACATATCATTTCTTTAAGTTCATCCTGATCGTAAATTCGTATCTTACAAGATGTAATTCAGTAAAACGAATATAATGATCAAAAAATAATTTACATGTATCAATCTTTGATAATATGAAACACAACATCAAAACGATCTCCTTTAATCTCTTTTTCAGAAGAGATTTCAAAACAGTAGTCGTATCCCTTTTTATGAAGGCCATATGAATAAATTATCCAATTATCGGTTTCGCTTATATCTTCCTAGATGTTAAAAAATCAATACCACAACCATTGAAAGGAATTCGAGTGTAGTTTCAATGTCGATTTCCTCATCGGCAAAAATAGTGAGCCTTTCTTGTGTGTATTGATTTTTAAATTCTTTTTCTCTACCTCGGCCAACTAAGAGTCCTGAATAACTTTCATCTTCAAGCGGGTCGAATTCACCTTCGATTGCTGCTCCAAGAACTTGTAAAAGAACAACAGTTTTGAGCATTGATCTCTCGTCCTGTATTTTAGTTTAATCGAGATAAAAATAAATTTATTTGATTGTAAAACAATTACCCTCCCTTTTGTAACAGTAATAAACTCGTCTGATTTGGTGTGAACTAAAATAAACACGAAGAAAATCATGTACGCCATTAAAGTAACGTTATAAATAAAAAGGTGCGCGAAAAAACGACACGCCCTATTTCCCCTGAAACCACAAAGATGATGTATGCAAATATGATATCAAAAATTTATAACACACGTGAAAAATTCATCATTTTTAAATATTTTTCCCCTTCGTCAAATGGGAAAAGACAATTATGTTTAGATTACTTTTCATATAAATTATCCAGAAATACCGAACCATCGTTGAAATTTTGCACTCCGCAGAGTTTAATTATCAGAGAATATTAAAATTTTTTTTGATAATAACTCAAAAATTTAACGAATATTATTTGAGAATAAAATTGCTAAATTCTTGTTTTATTATTGTATTTACGTCATTTGATAAGTATTGTCATCATTTAAAAATATACCTTTTATTGAATGTAATTAGAAAATAATTTATCTAAAAATAAAATTGTGTCCATATTTTATATATAAAAAAAATATTTCATTTTCTGATGATCAAGCCTGCGTACAAGATGATTCTATCATCAATGTAAAATATTTTATTCTTTTATTTAACGTAAAAGGAATAAAAACTTCGATCAAAACCATTCATTTTAAAATTGAGCGTGTGGCACTAAAAGTTTTATCCTCTATAATTATTCGAAAAATTAATAAAATCATTGGTAAATTTTTAAATTTATTTTATGTAATTTTAAACAATAGTTTTTCACAGTTTTATGAATTCGGCAAGTGAAATCTACCAATTTTCGTCGTTTTATTTAATTTTATAGTAATCACGAAGTTATTCATTTTTTACAAAATTAAGTTTATCAAATCTTTCATTGTTTGCAAAGATGTGAATGTCTAAATACCCTAAGTTAAAAAACTATAATTTATATAGAGATCTATATCATTGTTTTTAGGATAAGTAGATACAAATTTAAGGATGAATTTCTTTGTGAATCAAGTTTATAATTGAATAAGGAATTTAAAAAAAGTATACGATGACATAGATCATACGAATGTATTGAAAGTAACAGAAATAGATTTGTGACGTATCAGCTACGAAATATTTAACTTAATATTTGTAAAGATATATAGATTTATAATTTTTATTTTAATATAAGTGCATATATTTAAAAATAAAATTAATAAACACCCAGAAGCAGGTTTAATGCAAAGAAAATATATGTTTGGAGTTACCAGTATAAGATGTCCGGTTTATTAAGTATACATTTTCAAAATGTTCTAACCTGGTAATTTTAACCTGTTGTATCACTCCAATATGAGTCAGAAAACACATTCTTATAAAAACAATTTTAATATTTGTTCCAAGATCAACGACAATTTCAAAATATCTATTATGTTCTGAAGGTCTTGACACATGCAAAATTTGTTTCAACTATAAAATCAAAACACATCGTCGGTTTTTTGATAATAAAATGAAAGGCGATCTTTAAACCTAAACAATGAATAAAAATATATGATCTATTATTCTCTTATGTCAACGTCAGAACATCTAGGGAAATAAAAATTAAAAAATTAAAAATCCAAAGAATTTTGTTGATATATCTAAATAAAATTCGGCAAGGTATAAGTATATGTATTTTTTAATTCTAGTTTTATATAAGGTTTATTCGATTATATCCCAAAACATTTACGTTTATTGAGATATGTTTACATGTAAAATTTATAAAACTTTTCAAAAAAATGAAACTTCATTAAAATTTAAATATCATCCTTTCAATTTGAAAAATGCTGTAAGGGATCCAATATTTGTTCAATGTAGAAAAAAACGCATGCGCGCTAAAATCGAAATAAACATCTAGTAGCTGAAGAAATCAGACTGTATGCAAGAAAATTTTTCCATTAACATTGAAAATATTCAAGTTAATGTAATTATAAAATTACACAAATATAATCACTTTTAAATGTGCAAAAAGTGTATTTGATAAGAAATCAAAAATAAGCCTTGTAAATATTTGATTTAAAGTTAATATTGCTTTTAAATTGAAAAACTGTGAAATATTTTTTGAACATCATTTGTGTAGTATGTTTTGTTGCTAAAGTAATACATGAGTGATAAAGACAACTCTTATATGTAAAAACTGCATAAAAGACTGTAATTTACAAAAGGCCATGAGTTAATTCAATTCTATATGACCTGTGAATTGAATGTACAAATATTGAGTGGATAACAACATAAGATCTTTGTTTTCATTCATATTTGAAAAACATAAAAGAGTGTATCCTTCATTTATATCACATTCTATGAAGTATAAGAAATCATTTTCAAAGCTATGAAATAAAAAACTCATTAAAATTAGAGTTGTATGCCATATATAATTAAAATTCGTGTTTATGCAGTAATTAAACCGGATTAGTTATGAGACAATCATATTCCGACATGATTTATTTTCGAAATAAAAATTAAATTAACAATAATTAAAATTTTTAATATTCTTTGTCAAAAAGTGATATATCCTGATTGGTATTTTTATGGCAATAAATTTATTATCAGGGTTAACAATTATTTCTCTGGCATAATTTTACAATTTGTCATGTTTTGATAAATCATGTTTGTTGTTCCTTGTTAAATTAGTATTTGTTAATGACTAGTAAAATACAGTTTAGAAAAATCTGGGTAGAAAAAAATATGTTGAACAAAAAAGCTAAAACACATTATATATGAATCATAAAGATGTTTAGCCCGTAAATAAATGAATTATTCTGATGTTTATCTTATGTTTTAGAATGTCTTTATCAGAAGAATATCTGTGTTTGAAAACTTATCTATTTATGTCTTCTCCTGATAAAACTCGAACATTTCATCTCTATTATGTAAAAACCAATTATGGATAAGTTACTTTTATTAAAAATTCATTTTATACTTAATAAATTGACACAATTTTTGTTTATTTGAACGATATTCTTGTATCATTCACTTTCAGTTTATTGTTTGAAGTATCTAAAGTCTTAATGTTCCATGTTCTAATTTATACCAAAGTGTTTATTTAATTAAATTTCCTCAGATATTTTTCTTAAAAACCATATTAAAATAATCGGCTATGAAATATAACACCTTTTCGATATTTATAACCGGCAAGTAGAACTTGAAATTGTCAATCATTTTGCATTATAGCATCTATTTCAAAAGATTAGTTTTAGTCTTAATCTAGAAAGATTTTGTATATTTTAAACTTATGAAAATTAAAAATACTCACTATTGGATTAAACTTAAGCAGGAAGCTTCCAGTGGCAGAACTGCTTTATCTAACGGATGTGCTCATGTATTTATCAAATCGAAAATTAAAAATTCTGTCGTTAATTTGTAATATTTTCGATCCTCTATCCTATCTGGGAGATTTTGTCTTGTCACTGTTTCATCTCGTCTTTATCAAAGTATAAACTTAATGAGTTTCTCTCAAAGGTTAAATATTAAAACAAATCGACTTTATGTGTTGATGCTCAACTGATGCTGACGTTTATTAGACATATTAAGTTTAATATATGATGAACACCTTGTAAAAATATTCTAAAGATTTATAACCAAAATTATCCAATATTAATAGTTTAAAGAGAACACTCAAAAATATATCATTAAAAATTCTATGCTTATCGTCGTTTAAACCTTATTTACCATACAGACGGTAGATAGAATAAAAAATAATAAAACTTATGACGTTTGAATGAAAAAAATGAATGAATACCTCTCAAAAACATTAATATACACCGTATCGAGCAATCGTAAATATCCCAGTTTTGTTTTTTATTCGCCATATTTTATTTGCAAACATGGGTAAACTATGATAATATTTTTTTAAGTATCATTGGCTTTGGAAATTTTTATCATCTAAATTTGAATTCAATATTACGAATTCAAACTATTCAAAAAATGATTTATTAAATTCTGAAATTTAGAAGAATAATGTTAAACTAACTTAAAAAATGAACTATACAAAAGGAAGTAATTTAACACATTTTAAGATAATGAGCATTTAATTTTAAATTATATTTTTACAGGTTTTAAGCTCTACATTTTAAGACATGATACAACCTGAATTCAAAAAATAAATATTTGAGATAACAATTCATTCAAATTGAAAAAAGAATTTACAAATCAAAAATTATGTGAATACATTTTGAAAAAAATTTTTCTCATATTTTAAAATAAAGAATAATTATATAAACAGATTATTCTTGTCACTCTCATGCATCTTATTTAAATTTTATTCCCAATATATTTCTAGTTACTTGTGAAATGTAAATATAATTTTTTAAGAGTTTATTTTTATTTGTTAAAGGTATCTATAACCAACTTATTTCAAAACAAAAAATAGTTTATTTATGTATAATGTGGATAAAAATCTCAAACAATCATCGATTTATATAAAATTCCTATTATCTGATTCAAAATGGTTGTATTTACTTTGAAGATCTTTATCATTCATAAAATTTTATAACATTTTTAACATAAAATTTTAAAATAAATACTTTTAGTCACATTTATTTTAAATTTGAATTAATGATCAAATTTAATATCTATTTTATTAAGGGGGATTAATACCTAATAACCAAGAAATACATCATGGTTCATTATTGTAAAATTTGGAAAAATTAAAAATTTTGATAATGATATTTATTTAATAATTCAAGTAACCATGTTATATTTATAAATAAAATCTCAATTCTAAAAAAGAGAAATGAGATTATAACTCTAAATTTATATATTTTACAATTTATAAAAGTTATAAACTCATATATATTAAACAAATCATTAAATTTTTCTTAATTTTTTCAAATTTATTTTTTGGAATAAAAGAAAATGTTTTTACAAGTTTATTGATTGATCCAACCTATTTTAACATCATTCGAAGGATGCATGCATGTTTGTAACCACTTTTATGCTCATCTATTCGTTAGGTTTTGGAGTTACACCTTTAGACAGAATTGTAAAATAGATTTGTGATAACTTTTGTATCTGATAATCTGAAAATCTCACCCGTTCAAAATAAAACAGCTTCCTATTTTCATGAAGACGTCTTTACTTTAGAGTGAGAAGTTTTTAAGTAAAGACGTCTCTCTTATTTGAGATAAAACTACTAATTGAGCCATTATTTTTCAATCATACTTTATTAAAAAATATTCTCGGCAATCTTTTCTTTTTCAAACGCAAAATTATATAATCCAGTGAAGTTCACTTTATGTAACACGTTTGCTAATGTTTCATGCAATATTTAGAAATATTTTATGAAAAAATTTTTTTGGAAAATGGTCAATAAAATAATCATCCTATATTGGAGAAAATAATTTAGTTAAATTGAAATAATTTTAAAAATATTATTTCCTTTCTAATTGAATTGATATTAAATTTCAAAAACATGAAAATAAATTTTTATATAATTAGTTATTATCTATGAGATGAAGATCGGAGATATAAAATTCAAAAAAGATAACTGAAACATAGATATTATTTCCATAATTACGGACTCCCTTAAAATTAATTATTCTTGATGTTTGTAAAGAGAATAGCTATATTTTAATTGACGAAATTTTCATTTTGAAAAAATAAAAGTTAAAAGTATTTTTTAAAACATTATTTTTACACATTTTAACGTGATAAAATGATAAATTAACAATGATAAATATTTTCCAGTAAGTTGATTTTTATAAATTGAATAAACTTCTAGCTTTATCATCGATCAATTATTTTGATATTTTGAATAAAAAAGATTGAATCTAATCTCTAAAGATGATAAACTAAAAATCATTAAATTGAACCAATCATTTCAACATTTCAAAAAAACAATGAATAATTTTAGGAGTATTTCCTCAATAATGAAATTAATATCACTCAGTAGTGAATAGTTTTATAAAAGTGTCACTATCTTTTCTGCTATCTATTTGAATAAAAACATCTAAAAAATACAATATCTTCACAATGGCTTTAAAAAGAAGTTTGTAAAAATTGATGTCATACTTATCAATTTTTGTGAGCTGAGGCATAAATTAAAATTACAAATGAATCACTCTTTAACTTAAAACTGCGTTTTTTATTTATTCTAAATCTCAATTTATTGAAAAATGTACTTTCCATTTAACATTGTGAACATTTTTTAACTATACGCACATATAAAATAAAAAATTGAGGATATTTAATTTGTTCAATTTTCATAAATATTTTATAACAGAAAAAATTTTTCTCATTTAAATTTCTAAAACATACCCTCTCGAAGATAGTTGTAAGGCAATAATTTCTTATGTCAATTAAAGTGTTCAAATTGTCAAATTTAGAAATTCAAAATTATTGATCAGCAATGTTTATTCTCCTTTTTAAGCTTTCGATCTGCTGGTAAAAATTTCATTTATCAAATCTTCAGAAAAAATCATTTAAATTGTAAGAACAAAGCTTAACAAATTTATTTTAAAATTTTACAAAGAGAGAAATATTTTTCAATTCCAAATATCGTGAAAATATACTAAAGTAATGTTTGGCTCATTTCTCAAAATTGCGAAATAAAATAACCAAGTTAATAATGGAAAATTAAAAATTTTGGATTAAACGTATGAATTTTTTGCGGAGTATTGCACATCCTTAATAAAATGGCCTACATTAATATTCAAATTGAAATTTAACTTTGAGAAACTCAACAATCTAAAATATAAAGTATTTAATATAATTTATAAAATTAGATTCTTTATCACATGCATTGTATCATTTAACAAAGAAATATTATTTAATAATTGGTTTATTGACACGAGAAAAGCCTATTTCTCTCCTATTTAAAAACAAATAAATTGACAAAATAAAATATTTTTATGAATTTTCGAATTTATTCATAAGATTCAAAATATTAGTCAACACCTATAAACAGATTATATTTTAACAAATATTTAATCTTTTTCTTAAAGAAATTACCAATTTAAAAAACAAAAATGTTTGACTTAAATGAATATATTTGTTATATTCTGTACCATATGTGATTATAACTACGGCCAGAGTTTCCAAAATTTATTTGAACTGTTTATAAATTATTTTAAATTAAAAAATATGTGTTTAATCTATCGAGGTTATTTTCGAAAAAATTTAAAGTCTGCGCACGTACTTTAGGTTAGATCTTCTTGCTAGGTACTTCCGTACACTGCTTCATCTCTGGAAAGAACTCTTTCGCAGTGTAAACACAAGTAATTTGGTAGTTTTCAAAACTTAATCGTTTGTAATCCAACTAGAAACACCCTAATTCAGAGGCGTTGGTTTATTGGATTAAAGGAAGTCTCTTATTTAATTTAAACTGCGATAGGGCACTTTCTGCACGTCAGCGCAGTAACTACGAAACATCCCTTCACTTTCATAGTCTCTCAAACGCTCATGGTCTCCATCAGGGATATGAAAATGAATTATATTACTTCTAGTCTTATAAATAATGGTATCAACTGCTGCGAGTAAAAATTAAAATATTTTATCTTTTAAACCTATATACTGAGTACATGTATGAATAAGAATACGATGTTGTTTCAGGCTTGTTCAATATCAGGAAACCATCATTTATGATAAAAAGTTGGAAGAATAAAATATAATCATTTAATTATTAAGATTTAAAACATTAAAATTTTTATTTTGTTCTGATTAAAAGATTAAAGATGTGAAACTGATAATTTACTTTCTACAATATATTAGTCAATAATTTATTAAAATTTTGGATATGGAAAAGTTTTTCTTAACTAGTCGGCTTTATTTATAGGTGTCACATCAAAAATATATTTTTTATTCCCAGGATCATGATTGAAATTTTTTTGATAAAAATGTCTAAAAAAGCTTATCTAATGAATAAATGATAAGATTCGTATATATTATAAACTGAAAAATACTGTGATTCAAGAAAGTTAACAAAACGTTGAAAAATTATTTTTTTGAATCAAATCAGAAATGGAAGATTTGATGTTCGAAACATTTTAAATACTAGCTCTTTTTAATCACTCCAAAAGCACGACGGTGACGAATAATTTTTAGTTTTATAATTATAATTTATCAATAATACAGATAAAAATATATGAAATTGTTTAATTTTCTTTTTTAATTTATTATAATACTTTTAAAAGTATTTACTAATGATGCCCTTATGTTCTAAAGAGATTGCTAGTCGCACACACAGATATTATGATATCCTAAACTATCTAGAAAGAGAACTGAAAAATAAAAATAACAAGAAAACCTCATCTAAAAACTTTAAAACTCGAAAATCTTCTTCAGAAGACATATTGATAGGTTTAACTTGTTCTAGCATCACGAAAATATGCTGAATAGGACACAATATATATTTTATTCATGCGCATAAATTAATACATTATTTTCAAAAATTAATTTTTTCAGTATTTTTTAAAACTTATAAAGATAAGAAAATTTTCTAAATTGTTTAATCGGAGAATTCAATAAAAAAGAGACCGGAATGAAAATCTTCCATCGTTTTTAAATAAAATAATTTTAAACAGAAGATATCTTTCAAAAAATAAAATTATTTTAGTAGTGAAATATTTATAATAATTCAAACATAATATATTTATAGAGGTTTAAAAAATTTCATGTTTAAATGAACGTTCTAATAGTCTTAAATGAAAACAGAAAAACTTCGAAAAATTATTTTATAAAACTTAAGTGGGAATCATTTGAGAATATCAAACAAATAATAAACATCTTGTCGTGTTGTTTGATTTATGAAATAATTAAACAACTTAATGGACAATTGACAAAGGATAAATGTTAAAATCATTTGAATTTGATAAATATATTCTAAACCAAAAATTTTCAAATCTAAATAAAAATACTCAAACATGAAGGAAATATTATGTATTAATTTTATAAAACTTTTCAACTTTGATCTTTGATTGATTAATTAAAAACAATTTTCAAAATCAAGAGTATAATTTTTGTAATGATTAAGGGTTTAACTTAGCTAGGAATTCAATAACTTTTTCATTTGAAAAATTTTAATATTTCACTTTCTGAAAATTTATAACATTAAGCATATTACACAACTACAGTGATGATTATTTAAGTTTAATCATTTTATATCTAAATCAATGAAAAAATTACTTTAATATGGCAAAAATAGCATCGTTGATTTTAGTTAAAGCCAGATCGATTCATTGGCATATAAAATACGTTTTTACCAGTATTCTTTCTTCATATAATATCAACCAGGCCAGATGACAGATGTAAAAGTGTGAATAGCTTGTTTCAATTCGCTCTGCTATCAATTCAAAGGTAACGAAATTAGTTTGACCAAAACCCAGGTATTAATAAAACATCATCTCCAGGGAGTATTCTTATATAAATTAAATAATTTACATGAAACTCTTTTGAGTGTTAGAAGATGGTTCTTTTTTCATGAAGAAGTTTGATATTTGTTTCAGTAATTAATCAAAATAATTTACATCAACCAGCTAAACACAGCAAGCTTAACAATGAATATTGTTTCAACATATTTTTTGCTTATATTATTCGATTTAAAATGATCAAAACCATCGTAAAGAACTTAAAAGTTGGATTCTCTAAATCACGATTCTTGAAATGTAAATTATTACCAGTTCAGGCAAAATGTGCCATATAACTAGGGTATTCACTTTCGTCGACTCTATTGTCCTTTACTACTCAAATGACTTGACTAAGAGCTTTCATTAAAATAATAGTATTTACATTCTGGGTTTTTAGTTGCCTCGATGTAAAAAAGATTAAAATTTTAATGAAATTTCCTCCAGTTATATAAATAAACTTGTCATGTTCTGTCGAAACCAAAATGAAAAAAAAGTAAATCAAGAACATTCACTTGGGTAAGCCAAAGAAAAGATTTACAGAAAGTAGAACACCCTATGTTCCTAAATCTCAAAAATTATAGTAAGTTAATTCTTATAAAAATTTTTCCTAAAATACTTAGAAGATTGAATATCTGCAGGATAGTATCAATTTAAAAGAATTACATTTTGAAAAAGTTAAATTTTTATTGTTGAGTTTCTAAACGAGAAAACATTTATTTAAATATACACATATAAAAATTGATTTTTACTTTCAATTTGTGTTAAAAACATCCATATTTATATCACGCGCACGTGCGAAGTTTATTAGCGAGCGTAATTAAACGTAAAAATCATAAAAAATTGAAAATTGAATAAATTTTTAAATATTTATTCCCCTTTAAAATTATATCGACTCTTTAAATTCTACCTCTGATATATTTTATCAAATAAATTGTTCAATTCAGTATGAAAAAATATTTTAATGTATTCATCTACAGGTATATATCTATATAAGAATGAGGATGTTTAGTATATTAGTATTAATATCGATAAGTTTTTTCGACATCATAAATTTAACTAATATATAAAATATCTAATTTTCCCGATTTAAATCAAATTATTTCAAGCTTTTCGTATTTTAATGATTATTCAACACTTTATTTTACATCCGTCGATTAACCTAAACATAAACAAATAACGACAAATATAGAAATGTCTTCTAATTTAAATGAAAGATATCAACAAAATAAAAACGAGCAATAATATTCAAACTCTAATATCTCAAAGGATATCTTTATCACCACCTAATTAATCATGGAAGCTCATAATAATAAGTTGTTATGAAAGTTATTATCTAAGAAATTAAAAGAATCATATTTTACTATAAGCTAAGGGTTATTCTATAAACGATAAATTAATTATTAAAGAATATAAAATTGTTGAAATTATAACATATGTTCAAAATATTGAAGGTGTACATGAAACACCGAAATTTTGGGAGAATGTATAAATTTAAAAAGTAATGTAATTTACCAAGAAAATTCTAGCTTTATAAATTATTCTCATTTTCCCTTCTAATACAATGATTTTGTAGTGCTGCTTTGTTAAGTCTTTTTAAATTGTTACAAATTACACTTGAATTCACACGTTGCTTGTTTTTATTTCTCAGATTACACAAATTCTGTTTCTATGACTGAAATATGTCCAGCAAAATTTTGATGAGCATTATTGATAAGATCACAACTCTTTCTTGAATTCTGTTCGACGCAGTTGCTAGTTCATTATGGCAAGATGATAATCTCCATTCGAATTATTTTTCCTGAATGAGGGTGGAAATCTTTTTAACCATATCATCGAAAAATAATTCAAAAGTGGATAAGAAGGTTCGTCTTAATGTAGTGAGAATTGTATTTTATGAAAACATCTGTGATCAAGTATTTTCAAGACATAAAAATATTACAGTATAATATTTATATTTAAGGCAAACTTTGAATTTTGGGAGCCTTTGTAATAAGACTGTATTGTAATGAGAATAGCAACCTTGTATTCTAATTTCTGTCAAATTTTATCTGGATACTGATAAAAATACTTAAAATAAAAAATGAAAATCATTTAGCAGCCATTCATATTTCATGAGAACGATAAGTTCGTGTTTTACATTAAAATATACGTGTTCGTTCTTTAAAGTTAGAAAACAGTCAACAAAAGGAAAAATATTTCTGTTTCAAAATAATGCGCCATGATTATAAGGTGTTAAGTGAACCATGCTGGGACACTACTGAAGATAATGTCAATGACACGCATTCTCATTTTTGACTATTAAAGATAGATGCTCCTCTGTTACCCATGTTATAAATTTTTAAAATTATCTGCAGATATCTTCACTCCAATACCTCCTGAAAATGATTTCGTGTCGCTTGATTGTTTTCATTAAATGAATGGTTGCTTGATGATACTTTTTAACAAACATAGATAGCCTATTATTACTTACCATATTTTATATTTCAGATTTAGAATAACGTAAACAGACGATGTGTATTTGATTCTGTTGGTTGAGATTCATATATATGATCATAAAAGAGGAACAAAACAGATGTCTCTGAAACTAAGTGTAACCAAGATAGTATTTGACGGCGATAGATTGGTTTTCGAATTTAAATATCAACGTTGAGCGTTTGATTACATGGATGCTTCAATTTAACGCTAATATTGTCTTTTTAAATTAATTTTACAAGAAACGATTTCGATTTGTATTTTGAAAACCTATCGTAAATGGTCAATTGATAATTTTAATTTAACTGGTAAATTTATCCTTTAAATATAAATATTTTCTTAGTTTCAACAATGAAAAGAGAAACCCGAATATACGCAGAGTAGCTTCGATGAATTTCTGAGTTTCACTCATGTAACCAAATTTTACGCATTATTGTTATTTAATGTTAAATATTAAATTAATGAGTTTAAAATTTTCAAACAGCTGAAAAATAAAAATAATATGAGGTATGTAGATATCGTATGTTAATTAAAAATATTCCTCTTATTTTCGAGTGAAGAAAAATTAAAATTTCCCCATATTTATTAAGCACCTATAGCGATATACAAGATGGCGACCATGTACTGCAAAGACGATGCAAGTGGAAAGGCTGAAGATAGAGATGTATTTATAATAATATATTGAAGTCTTCAATAAAATCTAAAGATATGAATGGTAAAACGTTACATATGGCGTGAAAAGCGAAATATCTCAAATTGGTGACTGATTAAAATTGGTTAGTCCTCTTTTAATATCTTGGCTTAGATGTTCTAAATTTGATGCAGGAATGAAAATGTACCGGATAAGAGTTCTTCATAGTTCATCTTTCTTTCAATGTTCCAACCAATATTTAAAGAACTTAAAGATATGAAGCTGATCGATGATTATGAGGCGTGTGAAGTTTCTGAAGTTAAAGTATCTGAAGGCGCGGTCTGTGACCTCATAGACAGGAACGTTCTCTTAAAGCACCGGTAACTGTGGGTGAAACACTCCCTCATTTTGCGCTGGAGTTGTATTAGCTGGCTGATTCAGCCAATTGCGAGATATGTAATACATGGTTGAAACTATATCTGTGTACGCCACAGAGAATCCAAACAGCTCATTAAATTTTTGAAGTCAAGACAAAAGATATATGAAAAGTAGTAGAGATAGTGGTGAACGCATTTTTAACGATAGCCACCAATGAGAGTATGCCATAAAACGAGATTATATGGCTCTTAAGAAATAAACAAGATTCATAAAATATAGAATTTCTTTTGTAAAAAATTAAAAGCATTTACAATTGTTTAAAATCACGTATACTAGGATAAGAATGTGGTCTGTTTAATACGTGGTTTTGAGAGACACATTGCCATTACCTGTCGATCTCGATATTAAAGGATGGAGCAAACATGTCTTCTGAATCTCGATATCTGAACCGAAAGACTGATCAAACGCTTGTGAGAGAGTTAAAAAATTTCTACCACATTCTTCTGGATACTGGCCATTCGACTTCAGTTATCAGATCCGGCTTTATTAAAAAAATAATTAGCAACATATCGCACAACCTGTGCACCTTAGATGGTAGCATGGTGATATCTATAAGTATGACTACCCTGAAGCTTTCTATTGGCTGCTATAGATTAACCCAAATATTTCAACTGTGTGACAACCTATCTTTCAAGATTATTTTGTGCGTCAGCATTACGTCTTAAAATAAAGCTCTCAAAAACATCGAATCACATGTCTTAAATCTGTCGATGAATGGCATAATCTTGAAAGTACTCAAGATTTAGGAAAAAAGTTATCCACACGATCAAAGATGGAACCGTGATTGACGAAAAATTCAACGCACTTCAGAACTAACTTAAGACATGTTATATGAAGCATAGTCGTCTAAATTATTATTCTTGTTTTTCTCAGTATTTGTTGTAATTTTATTCCACAAATGTTATTTACCTCTCAATCGATACGAATACTTCTTAAGGTATCAAAAAACCTTTTATGAAATGTCCAAGTGCATATTATGAAAAAATATTCAGAATTTAATTGAATATAACATAATATAAGTCACACTCTGATGGGCCTTTCCCTCTCATATTATTAAGGCATAAAGATTCAAAGATTCGAATTTGTCTGAATTATCAAATACTTAAGAGCCTAACTTTCCGTGATTCAAAAGATATCCTAAGAACCGATGACTGACTGAATTTTTTTGGCAGTTGCAAATTTTATATAAGATAGACATGACTAGTGGTTACTGTTCCTAGCAAGTTCTATACGCGAATAAGATAGATATAAAACAGCCTCATATATACGGTTTGGATTGTTTGAATTCATCACAATGCCATTCAATCAATGCAATGTCTCAGCCAAGTTCTCGTGTTAATACACATGGTCATATCTACAATTATCTCATGAAACATGTGGAAAATATTGATAACATCTTTCTTTTAAACAAAACTATAGAGGATCACACATAGCTGATCAATGACACTTTTATAGCGCCTAAAAATTCAGGAAATAAGGTTAACTTAGGATAAATGGCATTTATTTAATGAAAAAATCAATTTCCTAAGTTACATCATGAGTGTCGATGAAATATCTCTTGACCAAAGTAAAATAAATGTCTAAAATTTAAAGACCTCCAAATATTCTTTGGTTTCTGTTGGTACAACAGACATTGTAAAAAATTTCGATCAAGATGAAGCAACTTTACAAATTTTTCTTTGTAATACACTTTAACCAAGCCTAGAAAAACGGCTGTTAAATGTATTTCGAAAATTTGATTGCAAGTCTCATCAAAAGTACTATTCTTAACTTTCCTCAATTCTATGGTGATTTTATCGTCTATACTGATGCTAGCGGAACAGCATTTGGCACAGTGATGTAATAAATAGGCAATAATTTGGTTGAGCCACAATTTTAATGAGTAGAAAACTATTACCACAAGAGAAGAAATATTCGGCAACAGAATGTGTACTTCTGGCAACTGTATGAAGTCTTAAAAAATTTAAGCCATATCTTCTGGGTTCAGTCTACAATACGAATCTACCATTAACCTACTTAAAACCAAAAACGTTAATAACCAACTCGGTATGTGGATCGATACTATAAAAAAATTTAACTGAGATATACTCTATCGAGCAGGTACTTGCCACACATATGCCGACACCCTTATTCGTATATGTTGATCAAAAAACTTTTGGAAATAAGACGAATCTCTAGCTAATATTGAAATGACCCAAATACAGATTGACGACATAGGTGTCATGGTGATCAAAAAGTTGCTTGATGACATAATATCTAGTTAAAAATATTTAAAAAGAATAAGTCGTCGGAGACAGTATTTAAGTCAAGACTAATTTCACAGTGAAAAATAGCACACTCAACTGATAACTCAATAATAGCGATCGCATCAAACTCCGAGTGATCAATTCGAGAGATATGTCACAATGATGATGAAAAATAGTCATAATGAAATGAAGAACTTCAGTGTGAAAAATTTTAATCGCTTTGTAAGTAAATGTTTCTTTAATTCAAGACAGAGGTTTGACATCTAGAATCTCTGAAAAATCTGTCTAGAATGCCAACAAAGAAATTAACCCTAAAAGAAGCCACAAATGACGATAAATAAGGATAGCGTGGATCTTCCTTTATATATGGTGACACGGATATCATTAACCATAAGTTTTATGTCGAATATGCAACAAATATATATCGTCATTATGGATTATTTTACCAAATTAGCCTCTGTTCGACCCCTCAAGATAATATAGAATTTAACCCTCTATGCTAAATATTTACCGAAAACTTCATCTGTGTGTATTGTGTATCAGCTATTCTAACTTCTGCCCAAGATTTAAATTTGAGAGTCAAACCAATAAGAATGTGTGCAAAGCTTTTTGAATTAGAAAACAAGCACCCCACTTAGTCAGACGACATCTTAGAGAGTAGCAAAAAGACTTAAGTGAATATACTGAATAAGTTATACAACGACCAAGGCAGGACAAATTTTTGGTAGCTCAGTTTGTATTGGGTTAAAAAATATGTGATCAAGAAACCACAAGAAACTTTCCATATTCTTAAGTATTTTAAAATCATCTTCGAATCTCGATCGACTCTAAAGTAGAATTCTATCAGGTAAATTTCAGGAAATTTTTTTAAAGAAGATTTTTATCAGCCTTTGAATGAAAGATTGGATAATTATTGAATCTAAAAAAAGTAATAAATAAATTACAACAATAAAAATTGAATGCAGTCAGAAATTACAGTGGGTGAAATTTCTCATTCCTAAAAATATGCTGATATCCGAGATAGATGCAAGAAGCTATTAAAGCGGTGGATAGGGTCTTTTGATGTTACTCCATTGCTTTAACCTCTGATTAAAACAAAAAAATAATGATGAAGAAATCAAGCCCGTGCACGTAAATTGATAGAAGTGATTTCTTTGCAAACTAATTCCAGCTTCAAAAAAGAAGCGCACAAACCTCACTTCGTCTTATCAGACGATGAAATTACTGATTATAAAGTACACAACGCTGGTTTTCTAGACCTGTAAACATAGAGCTAGAAAAACTAATTAGATTGACGCTCAACAAGAATTTTTCAGCAGAAATGTGGCCCAAGTTAAATGACTAAGGGAATGAGTGTAACGATATACAAGATGAAAACTGTGTACCACAGGTATGACTCATGTGGGCGGATAATAGTTTCATTTATTTTTATATATTTAAGTCTTCAATGCAATCTAAAGATATTGATGAATGAGCCTTTACACCACCTGATCACGATTGATAAATACGCATCCTTCATTATTTAATCTCGAAACAAACTAGGAAGCATTATTCAAAATATCTTGAGAAAATGAGTGATAATAATCGTTTATTTCGTTTTATTATATAGGTGATGAATTATTTCTTGAGTATCTGACAATCATTTTCCAAGTTATTTATTCGAGGAAAAAATAAGCAGAACTATTATAGATTCACAAACTCTGAAAACATAATTCTATGATTAATCGATATCCATATTTTCTTTGTGAAAAAGTTTGTAAAAAATTAAAATTATGGAAAAAATATATTCAAATAATAAATTTAGAAACGTTAAATTTCATTATATATTTAGATAAAAGTTTATCTGAAGAATGCTAAATGGCATAAATTTCCCTGTATCTTCTTACAACATGAAGCATAACTTTTTATAAAAGAATTTGATGGATAATATGTTTCTTATCGTCTTTATGTACTCTTTAAAATATTCGAGATTAGTTGATCTATGAGCGTTCAACACTATAAGCATGAAATCACCGTTGAAAATATGTTTCTGGAAATCTAGATTACATTATAAAAATACTGAAAATGTTTATTGGTTGAAGTTACATCATTCTGAAAGTGATATTTCAAATAACTACTTTTATTTAACTTGATATTTATAGATAATATATTGCGTAACTTTTAACTCTCTGAATTTAAAATTCATCTGTTGAGATAGATATTTACATATTTTTTTCTGTGGTTTTTAAGCCACAAATTTCGAAATGAGGTATCACGCTTAACTCCATCAAAAGTTTATCTTGAAACCATATTTCATTTTGATCAAATATAAGAGATTTTAGATTAAATAAAACCCTACCGTGGTCACATTCTTTAATATAACCAATCGTTAGGCGTTTTGAAAACCTCAAATGATTTTTCGAATCAAATCTCAGTCGAAAATATATTCTTATGTCTAATCTCTATTTTGACATTCTTATAATACATTATATTGAAATTCCACTTTTTTGTTAAAATTACAAAATCGTTTAAATATGTTTTTCAGCCTTTTTTGAATTCTATTGATACTGTAGTAGATTCATCATTTTTTCCAATTTAATACTCAGACTGTGCTCTCAATTTCAAATAGCTTTTATGAATTGTGTTCATCAACGTTATTTTATTTTTCTCTTTTTCATGTTTATGAATCTTTTAAGCGAATAGAAAGAGTATAAAGATTGGCAACTCTATTAGATATATGCGCAGACGCTTCATAAGATTTCATTATAACTTTTTTAAAATATTTTTTTCTATGAACGAGTTGCAATATTATTTCTCTGAAAATGGAATGAAATTTTTTGAATTTGAAAAATTAGGACCAATATAAGCTGTACTGGCAACGTTGTAAACTTATATTCTCAACAGGAGTTTCACTCTGGGGCGTATACTAGAATAGCTTATTATTACCTAAATACATTGTGTAAATTTGTTTTAGAATTAGCGTTCGATACGCTATTTTCTTTTTATCTTCACCAATTGTGGAGAAACGAAAATTGAATGATGAATATAAAACATGAATAAATTCTATGTATGAATAAAAATTAACCACTACGTATATTATCTTTGATGTTTGTAATGGCAGACATTTCTTGTTTTTGAAGTATATTTATTTTTATCACAATGATCTAAATCTAAATTTACATAAAACTAAGTTATAATATTTAAAATATAATTTTTTGAAATTAAGAAGAAATCTTAAATCATTAATTTCAGATGAAGTTTCAAGATTTAAAATTTATGACGGGAAAAGGTAAATTATACTTTATATTTCATGTTGATAAATGCACAAAAACAAAATAATCCTATTAGCTTCATTAAAACAATAATACATGACGCACGGTATATCTTAGTCATTCGTAACATTTACAATTATAAATCTTTCAAAAGATGAATTTATATGTTTATTAATTTTAAAAACATTTATGGATTTTTAATATTGCCGATATTTGGTTTTATAAAGATATTAGATTTAGAAGGGCTTACAGATATTTAAATTTCACAAATTGATAAAAACCTTAATAGTTTATTTTGTAGAAAAAAGGACAATTTGACACAAAACCTTGTAATTTCAATCAGGATATTTATGTTATTACTTTTAAATGGAAATGCTAAAATATTTGATGAAATTTTTTTCCGTCGAAGTATTAGCTTGTTTTTTTAAATTTCATTTGCTTTAAACTTAGTATATTTTCGAAAAATGCTAAATTACAATAATTATTTATACTTCAAAGTTAATTGACAAAGTTAAATTAAAAATGAAAAGTTTTAAATAAATTTTTCATAATCTAGTATATCATACGGAATCGAGGCTTATAATTGTTAATCTGAAAATATTAAAATGGTACAAAAGATGGACTATTTTGTGATATCTTGAAAACATTCTGAACATATAGAAAATCACATTCAACTTAATGTTCAAAAATGATGGTTGTTATTTGATTGAATCATACAGCTGAGTAATCTTTATACGCAGGCAGAAATTTTCATTCAGATTTGAAACGCGCCATTTCAGGCTTTTAATAAATTACATTTTTGATTATTTGACGATGGAGGGGAATTAAGGTAAGAGACATCAATCATAAATAATATGTTGACAATGATCACAAAATAATTTTTTCTAAAATGTCTTAAATTATGTATAAATTATTATGCAATGATAAAACTTACGTCATTGTTACTGCAGATTAATTTCTTCGAAAAATCTTGAAAATTGATATTTTTAACCATTTTTTTATCAAATGAATCGCACATATTATTTTCTATTTACCAGAAACGAAAAATTATCTTTCAGACAATCAAACAGCAGACTTTTGTCAAATATACGTTACAATAAAACGAAAGTTAGTATGCCCATTCATGAGATGATAGAATAAATTTATGATTATTCTCTCAAAATATATATGATTTCTAACCATTGATCGAAAATATAAAATTATGAAGTTTAAGAATTATTCTTTTTTGATTTAGTTAATTTCAAAATTATAATTTTTTATATATTTTGATAAATCTAAGAGTTTTATTCTGTCATAACCAGATATTATTAATTTATTAAAAATTGTGTTAAAATATTCATATATTTTTGAAAATAAAAATTTCCCCTTGAATTTTTTATTAATTTATCTTATGATACATAATGCATTCTTTGTATAAATGCCTACTATGACGCCAGAAATGTTTTTAAAACAAATTGTTAATTATCGATGAAATAATTTAATACCCTTTAACTTTTCATTAATCTATAAATTAATAATGATTTGTTCGAAGATATACAAATATATTATGAGATTTAATATAAATACAACATCTCTGTTGATTAAAAAATAATTTCCACCTTTACGCCTCAATGTTGTAATTTTTACACATCAACGATCCAATTTATACACAATTCAAAAATGTAATTTTTTGAGTTTCTACACTTTTAAATGATTGAATGTATTCATAATTTATTGATTCAATTGACTAGTTTCAACACTATCAAAATATAAATTGAATTAATATTTAGAATGATTATTATTTATAAATTAAAATATCATAATAATTTACATTTAGCTTCGATAAACGAGAATAACGCGAAAAAATTATAAGCGGCGAGTTATTAAATTAAATGTACAAGAATTATTCTTATTCATCAGGAATTAAATGTTTTAATTTTTAAATATTTTTCTTCCAAATCGATATCCAAAATAGTTTGATATGTATTTCATTTTTCTTATATACGTATAAAGGCTTTAATTATAGATCAAAATCGTAGTAATACATATATATTTCAGATAAAGATTTTTATGTATGATTTTAACTTAATGTTTTATGAATTTACTTCAAAATTTAATCAAAAAATTGAGGATAAATTAGACGTTTTTTGTTAAATTTGGCATATTTTCTTAATTAAAATAGAAATATTGGCCAAATAATATATATCCAAAATAGAGAATACATTTAGTTTAAATTTTTACATAAATATGATATTTTGCTTAAAAAAGAAGCTAAATAATTTGAAAATTAGACTTTTTTTATTGGAATTTCGACATTATCTATTTTTATTTCACAAGAATTAAAATCTTTTATTCATATTAAATATGTTACTATCATTTTTTTCAAACTATTTTTTATTCAATGAATAAAATTTATGCATTCAATATGAATGAACACTACCTATTATAAATTTACATGCAATCAAATAAAAACGTTTTTTCATATTTTAAATTATATCAATGAAAACAATGATTTACACATAATTAAAAAAAGAATTATTTTAAGTTTACTTTTTTATAAATGTTTTGATTTAATGATAAAATGTCTGATGATTTGATTCAATCAAAAATTTAGTTGTATGACTTATATAAATGCATATTTGTTTAGTAATTGAAATTTCCTTAATTTATAATATAAAATCGTCATTCTCAAAAATAGAATTCAGTCAAATTATGAATCATTTTAAAAATAAAGTGATTTTAATAAATCAAACTAATACCAAAATTTTGATGGAAAAATAAAATTTCTTCAAATATAAAAATCAAATCATATACACAGCAAGTAATAAATGAAAAGTTTGTTACGATTCTTCATTTTATAAATGATGGCAAATTTTTAATTTAGTTCATTATTTTACAGATAGAGGAGCTTTTGGAAATAATTACATATTTTATATCTTCTTCGAGATGTTACATCATAGAGTAAACAGCAATGTTTATCTCTCATTCACATGATGTAAACTGTAACTATCAATTCTTAAAATATTAAAATGATTTTGATATGATGAAATTAGACATAAGAAATATTTCATATAATTTAATTCAACAGGCTTATTTTATTTTGATAAAAATTTTGTTACGTTTATATTTAACTACATTTGATTTAGGGTATATATTCTCAATTTGAAAAAATATAAATTTATCGAAATTCTAAAAATATTGTGATTATTTTTTATTTTATGTTTATTTGCTGTTTTAATAATAAATAATAAATCTTAAATAACTAACTTTACTTGATGATAAGCATTAACATATCTAAATTTCACAATATTATAAAATATTAAATGATATATTTTTGAATTTTTTCAAACAATTTATATAAAGGATGATATGTTCAACAATATTATTGCCATATAAAATATACTACAACTGATTGATACGACGTTTAGAAATATTTTCATGATTGAAGTAATCTAAATTATAATGCTATTTTTCCAAGTCTGTTAAAATAGATATAAATTTTAACATTCAAAATCTAGTTGAATTGTGTAATTATACTAAAATATATTTCTTGATTATCTAAATTTTTTAATTATACATGAACAATTTCATCAATAAACAAGATAGATTTTAATTGAGTCTTATATTCTGAATGGTATCTTCAATAATTTGAAGCTTAGTTTACACGTTATATTTATTTCAGCCTGTTTTGGCATTATTTCATTCCTTCTAATGTTTATTTTTCGATATTATTTTCATTTTTATATTATAATAAATTAAATAAATTCATACAATTTTTATAAAAAAGAAAAATATATAAATTATCTTTCAAAAAAAGGTAATAAAATTACTAATTTAAATATATTTTTTGATAAAAACGTAATAAAAAAGTGATATTAAAATTTATATTATATATCTTGTAAAGAATATAGATATTTTCTTACATTTTATCAACTTTATCATTAAATCATTTTGAAAATAGACGAAAATAAAAAAATCCACATAGAATATAAATAAATATATCATGATATTCAACAAGATATTGTCAACAAATATTTTTTGTGAATTAATTTGTTTGAGTATAAAATTATATGCTTCAAAATGTCAATGTATTATTCTCAATCAATTGATTCATAATATATAAAAATATTTTTTGTCATGAATATACGGTTTATTATCACTGACAAATATTTTTTAAAATTTATTGAATAAATTTTATTTATAATTAACCTAATACTTACATAATTCTGAAAAAATGAATTTAAATTAACCATTATATCACAAATATAAAATATTTTTTTGAATAATTATATTCGTAAATTAAATGTGCGAATTAAATAATTTTAAAGAGTAAAAATTATTGACACAATGAAAATAACGATTTGTCAAAACATTTTTTGAAATATATATACTTATTAATCTGAACATATATTTTCACTACTATTTCAAGATATTCATCAGAAATATAGTCTCATCCTGAGAAATAAACCCCGATGTTTCAATTTCAATACAAAAATTAAATGTCTAATGATATTATATAATTTTTAAATATATTTTTCATACTATTTTGCTTTTTTCGAATTATGTTCAGAGATTGTCAATTTAAATATAAAAATATGATGGTTTCAAAATATTTATGGTGGTATTTACACAAAAGTTAACACTTAATGTTAACATAAGTACAATGATGCTGATTAGATTAAAATCGAATAACTATTAAAAAACCTGATTTCATTATATATTATGAACAAACTATAAATCATTTAAAATACAAATGAGTATTTAAAAATTTCGTCAAATTATACATCATATTTTTTGAAAATTTAATTAAAAATAAAAAATGATAAGACATTCAATATTTTTTATAATTTTTTGATAAGAAGAAAATATTTTGTAAAATAATTGTCATGATATTTTTATAACCTACAAATATAATGTGTGTTGGTTATTAAATCTTGAATTAGTAGATTAAAATTTAATACTTTTCATTTGATTTGAATGAATATATAATAATTTAACTTTTCAAATAGTTTCTTATTTCAACTTAAGGTTTCATAAATTTGTTAAAACATTCAAATAATAATTTTTTAAAATTCTAGTAAAAAATTGTTTCAGATATGAACATCACAATAAATAAATCTGACACAATATAAGTTTATTAGGACAAGATTTATTATAAAACGAAAAAGGTATAATTTTTGTAAAAGATAAATCAAAAGTGAATACCAAAATTATATTGTAGAATATAATAATTTAGAATATTTGTTTATCTGAAGATTCTTAAACTTAATAGTTATGGCAACGATTCAGTTCTTTCCCAGCATCAAAAATATTTCTAATACCATTCAGTGTTCTATTCATTCCTTCATCAAACTTTATTTGCACTCAGGTTAACAGGCTCTTTTAGGACGTTGTAATTTTTCCATAAGTTGATTCAAATAAAAATTTTCAGATTTTAACCATTCGATAGATATTCTTTCAATACGTACACGATAATCAATCTAAAAATCCTAAAACCCAAAATTAAAACATTGAAGAATATCCATTAGGTCGGTGCAACAGCAGAAGTATAGAATTAACACGTGCGAAACGAAAATGGCATTTTAATTACATTGATAGAATGTATATCAAAGATTACCTACCATGAGATGTTTAGGTACAGGAGAAGTTTAAACAACGGTTAGTATCAGTCGATGTAAAAATCACAAGCCTTATTTTTCCGAGATAGTTCTGTATAAACTTGCCTTTAACCACACGAGAGCGATATACCAGTTCAGAAGACAAAGCGTAGATTTTGATTCACGGAGCGGTCTTTAATCAAAGTACTGATTGGGGCATGTAACTACAATTATGGCCATTGAGTCTAGCTCTAAATGAGCCTTGAAGCTGGCGATGAAATCATTTCAATACGCTATTTGCTTGATGATGGTTCGCTGGTTCAGTAAGTTTCTTAAATTAAGGATTTGCAACGTTGGTCTATAATTCCTAAGTGAATTGTGCCTCAAGATCAGAAAAAACATCTGAATGTACACTAACCCATGATATCGAAAGAATTTAGTGTTCACACGCCTTTGCTTTCATTTACTTCAATATAATGGCATATTGGCAAAAGTGTATGAATCTATATTAGATTGTGAAATGTGCATAAAGCGCTTAGAAAATTGAAGAGTCAAATTATGTCAACGTGCAGCTGATCAAAACCTTTTCGTTTGGTACAGCAATTATTTAAAATGATGGATATATATGCTAAATGTATTTTAAGCTAGACAAGTTAAACGGAGATAGCCTAACGTATAAATTCTTTTGATACCATCCAAAACAAACTTTTAAAAATCGATTTTTTGGTAACTATTGAAGGAAGATAGGATATAGAATGAATTTTTATAAAACACCTTTTCGAATCTAAGTTGGAATAGAATTTCAATGTCTGCCTTATCACGTATCTCATATATTATGTTTTGTTAGATTCCTGAGTGTGACCACCTAAAGTGAGAAACCTGGCATCTTCATTTTATACTTAGACAAAAAACTTTCAACTCGTTGTGATTTTGCCTGTTTTGAACAATCCATTCAGAGTTGAATGCTCGTGATTAATTTTGTCTTTGATCTGTAAATAGCATAGGCCAAGATATTGCCTTTACTATAATTGTTATCAATGTTTCATTTATACACTGTATCACCCACAGTTGACGTTTTTGTAGAGCTAACCAGGAGTATGATGATTTTGAAATGAAAACGTAACGACTTGTGTTCAGTTTAAAATTTAATATATCTTCATTCCAGGTAAGATCTAAAGTTAATTATTATCAAATAAAAGCAACAAAGTTTTTAATCTAAAGTGCTAAATTTTCTTTCGCTTGCACTATACTTTCGACTTAAAATTTCCTATGGTTTCTAGATCTCTTCGATGAGCTGTTCAAGAATTGATCACAAAGATGATGTGTTAGTTGATAATGATTTTCTGCGTAAAAACAATTAATATTTAGCAATGTTTTTTCTTCTTGGGCATGTTTTACAAATACGAATGCTTACTAATCGTGAATGACCAACTCAGAAATTTAGATTTTTTAAATCGTCTAGTCGAGCCATTTTATACGCAATGTATGGTATAAATCTTTTATAAAACATGAGAAGAACATTAAATTAGTGTAAAGAATTGACTAATTTAAGGCATTTTAACATTCGAATGATAAACACAAGGGATTTTTAGTTTATCTTGTCGGATCATATATTATAAA
Organism: Neodontobutis hainanensis; assembly: GCA_024349245.1. NCBI lineage: Eukaryota > Metazoa > Chordata > Actinopteri > Gobiiformes > Odontobutidae > Neodontobutis > Neodontobutis hainanensis. The sequence goes on along the minus strand of JALDNG010000312.1, from coordinate 110,586 downwards.
TAAAGAAAATCTATCGATGTCTGATAATAAAAAATTTTTGGATTGACGATATGTTCACCATTTTCAGTGTATTATAAATTGCTATAATATGATTCATTTGTTTTTCAAGTAAACTTCTGAAAATAAAAATAAATCGAGATAAACGAACAAAATTTTAAAATCTTGGATAACTGTATTGATAGATCGTTTCAATGTTTGTTGCTCGTTCCGCAAACTGAACTGCATTCTCAAGAAGTCGATTAATCGAAAAATTTAAATTACAGCTGTTTTTGGCACGTACTTAAGAGTTACAGGTATTTGAGGATCGCTGTGTTTTGATTCAAATATTATAAAAGATCTTCGCACTCAATAGAGAACCTTATAAATATTTGATTAATGGTGCTGGGTATTTTTAAGGTATTGTTGCGTCTTTAATCTATTAAATCCTCAACAAGGCGCCAGATATTTAAATTTTTTGAATAATATGCAAGGGATAAATAAATGGAAACTATCCGATAGTGGTATAATGCACATACTAGACATTTTCATCGCATTCATCATTTGCGCTGTTGAGTTTATCATATCACAGACGATGGGATCGTCCATAAACTAGAGAACATCTAACTGAAACAATATTTTTTATCTTATGCTTGTATTTGATTGATATTTTGTAAACAAGTAGATAATGGATGTTCAAATAAAAATTTTTACAAATATTTTTACATGAATAATTTTTGTTAATAGATTTTTAGACTCATTTGAGTGTTTGATGCACATGAAATTGTTTCATATGTTCATATGTTCTTGCCTCAACTATTTTTAATATTTTAAATTCAAGATGCATATTGTTCGAGCAGAGAAAGTCGGGTGTGACTGTCGGTAGAAATAATTTAACATTTCAGAAAGGACAACTTAAGTTAGTTTTGCTATCTTTGATTTATATTTCTTTGACGCTTGGTTATTATTACAGATGCCGTTTACCTCGACAATCGAAGGTCAAAATTTTACTTTTAATCTGTCAAGGAAGGAAATTTGAAAACACTAAGATGAGTTACTTTATGAACAAAGAACCTTAACACAGATATTTGAGCGCTTAAATGTTTGAGTGCCTTCATTTTACTACGCATTTAAAATTAGTTAACTAGATGTTACTGATCTCTTAATTAATGCTATAAGAACGTATTTTGTTGTATTCTTGTCAATGTATAAGAATTTGGCATGGAAAAACATCCCCTAGGCATTTGCCACAGTGTTACTTAAATTTTTATCTCTATATATTGCTCACCTGCTGTCGATATGATGCTTGTTTAAACCTGAAAAGGTAAGTTAAGTTAAATAGAGATAATTAGATTTTTCAGCAAAAACGCTCAAATTGGAGACCTCATGTTTAACTTATAATAACCAAATGTCATTGAGCATGAGTCGGAGGAATAGTTCTTCAAACTCAATTAAAACTTATATGCCTGGTTAGCTAATTAACACCAATCGAATAAAAATGCAGAAGGTTCCTTTCCCATTGAAACAGAGTTTTGAAAAGATGTGTTCTATGTTCTAAATTTATTAATCCTAAAGAAAAATAAATGTTTTAAACACATGTGATTCATATTTCAAGTAATCTGAATGTTTAAGTAGTATTTCCACAAACTTTTCTCGGTCTCTTAAAATAGAGCTCAAAGACCGTGGAAAAACTTTTTTGTCTTTGAGATTTTCTGCTGTTTAAATTAAGATTCAGTTTGAACATAAAAGACATCTAGAAATTGAGTCCTAATATATATAGATGATTCAATAAAGCACCCTTAATTTCCATTTTTTATTCTCTATTTTTATCGAGGTCACCAATGTACAATAGGACACTGTGTATTATAAGTTAAAACTATGATTTGCCTACTCCTGCTGGTTGGGCCCCATACAATATTATTAAATCGCATAAAACATTTCTCGTGTAAATTTTCCTTTCTATATTATTAAAAATAATTTATCTTCAAATATATCTCCAGATGATGTTTGAAATAAGTTTATAACATTATTTAAAAGCATAATCGATAATTTGGGTAAAGAATTTATTTTGCTCAACATTATTTAATTGATATCCATTAAAATTTTTAAAAATTTATCTCTTAAAGAACTATGACAGTCCAAATATTGCAATTATTATATCATAATAATTCTATCCTTATAAACAAAAAAATATTATTTTAAAATAGTTTTCGTGAAATGTTTTCTTCTTCCAAATCTTCTTTGCACGAAAATATTACGCCATAAATATTGTAAATAAATACTTCTATAATTTCGTAAAATTTATTATTCATAGATTATTTGCACGAAATAAAAATTAAATATTTGAAAAATAATCAAGATAAATTCAACTAATTAAATTTTAGATTTCCTCAAAAATTTCTGCTATCTGTATGAAATATCATAACAGAATTACAATCTTTATATTTAGTTTCCATAAACTTCATTAAACATCGAGGTATGAGGAATATGGGTTTTAATGTGATCCGTTTATTTAACAGTAAAATACAAGATAGTTATTTGATGAAGCATATAATTATACACTTGGTATTAAAATTTTGAAAACTAAATAATATGGATTTTATGTAACCCTATACATGTCATTTTTCAAAATAAAACACAAAATGAATTATAAAAATAATTCACATTTAACTTATCAAAAAAATTTATCATCGTTGATTCTAAATTGATAAAAAATGGTTTGTGTCTACAAGAAAAGAGAATAAGCGATCGAAAAACAAATAATTATAATATATCTAAACTCCAAAACATACGCATATATTTTCTATATCTCGAGTAGTTTATATATTTGGTTTTTTAACAATAGAGAAACAAACAGATGATTCGATAATATGATAAAATAATCAGACTAATAACTGTTTTAGAATTGAGAGAATTATTCATCGATGTTATGCTGAATCGAACACATAAAATTATATTTTTTATATAATTGAAATTTTACTTTGTTCTTATATTATCAGAAATAAATACTTTTCCCATTGCTCTACTAAAGTTGTTATACTTTTGAAGAGACAAAAATCAATAATCACAGAACATATTGTCATTTTTTCTTGTCTATTAAAAATATCTTTACGCAAATCTATATAATTTTAAAAATATATGGGAAACGTCTTTTGACTGAAATTTGAGAAAATCTCAATAATGTCATGCTGAAATCCGCGTTTAAAATTTTTACCATTTGCTCTAAAATTATTTTTTCGAAAGAGATATTTCATAGCTTAATTTAACTCACGGAAGTTTTCTTTGAATTAACGAGGTACATCAACCGAAATCTTTTTTGGGTTGAAAAACACTTTTAAGGATTTTCGTTTGTTAAATAAACTCAACCTGATCAATGTTTGATCTAAATATCTAATTTCTTCTTCATCAGGATTGGGTTTTTAAAATACTAGAAAATATCATCTGAGTCGAACATCTTCAATTTTTTATCTGTTATATAACCATATTGCCTCCAAATCGGAAACTTTTTATCATCCATGTCTGTTAAAACTACGGAATGTAAATCAGATCCTTGATATTTTGGCATATTTTGATCCTGATATTGCGTCAGAACTTTATTTGTAAATTTTGGCGAAAATCGATTTTCTTGATCTTTTCAGAATTGTTTGATTTTATTTCAATCTATCTTGAATTTTCGATTTTTTCAGACTAAAACTTAAATATATTATGTTTATCATGAAATTTTCTCATCGATCTTCTTCTTGATCCAGACATTTTAGTGTGCTTATGCATATAACCTTTCTTTGAAAAAAAGTCGAATCTATATAGAGAGTTAACGAGGAATAAACCAATTAGCTTACGCTGATTATTCCAATATTTTTTGAACTGGATTTTTTGTTCATGGAATGCAAAGTAGCACCTAGTTTATTCAAAGGAATTAATTTTACTGAACTTAAATTTTAACGATCTGGCTCAGTCTTTTTTTAATCTTTAAAAGATTACTCTCTTTATGAAATTCATTTTTGATGTGATTGATTGTAAATTTATTTCGTTTAATGTGTGCTGAGTATCCTTCATATTTAGATCATGAATAATTTCAGTTGAAGCCATTTTATCTTCCCCTATCTGAGGAGAAATCATATAGTTATATCGAGAAATATTAAATTAAAGACAAAACATTGAAGCAAGATCGATAAAAAATCGCAAATCTTCGAATATTTTCTATATTTATTCTATTATATATATTTTACTTTAAATATAAACCTCCTGGTGAATGTATATAAATTAAATTTCATTGTAAAATCATCAAAAATAACATAAATCATCTATTTTTTATGAATACGCATATCATTTCACGTGGGATTAATTTATCTACGTCATTTAGTTTATTGTTTCTAATATAAGGTTATTTAAAAATTATTTATCGTTAATAAATGTAATTATATAATTAAAATAAAACGATTTTAGCTTAAACGTCTTTATATATAACATATTATTGTTACTATGTTCTGTAATGCAATGTTTAATGACATTTATGTAAATATACCCTCACATGTTTTTCTCATTTTGAGGTTTTCTAATAATAGATTAACTAATTTATCACATAATCTCTCCTATTTACACAAAATTCAAACGGATATTTGTTCTTACTTTAAAGAAAAGCTTGAAAAAATTTATCAAGTTGTTCAAACATTAATAAATATTTTGTATTCGGCTTTTGCAGTCTCCTCAATTTATTATAATTAATTGATTTGGAATGAAATCTCTATGAAACGAGCCGGTTCGGTTTTAATCGGAAAAACGAGATTTAATCTTACAAGTATTATTGATGGCGTTATCGAGAATTTGCCTATTCAGTCCTGACATAGTGGTATCGCTATATCTCATCTTCTTTTAAATTTATTATTTCTAATAGCCTGGAACAATAATCTAGTTATTCGTATTAAGTAATTATTTATAATTATTATTCTCCGCCCGCCCGCATATTTTGGCAGTAGCTTTTGTCAATCGGCACCACAGATTTAGATAGCAAATAAAACGATACAAAAATATAATATAAATCTTGTTCATTATACTGGTCCATTGAAATGCAAAATATTTTATTTTCGGCAAATTCTCCTAAAAATATTAAATTATTATTACTTCTATTCTTTTATGTGGAAAAATTTATCAATGTTGTGAAACTATACAAATTCTTTTCGTTTTTGTATTTAATTAAAAATTTTATTGGAATTTTTAAATCATGATTTTTATTAATGTATAAGGAAATCATAAATTAATAAATAAAATTATGTTTTCCTTGATTAATGAGTTTAGTTTATTTTAAAGGCAGACTCTTCGAATATCTATATTTATAAATTTTTATATATCAAATTTTCTCATTACTATTTTCAATCGTTTTGAAATATGCTAAAAATACGTATTCTAACAGTGAAAATCGATATAATTAATGTTTAATTACTGACTCATCTGAATTTATAATTGTTTCAAATTCTAAAATGAAAAATAATTTTTATCAATATTAGTCTTTTGTAACTTAAATCAATTTTTCTTTATTCTGATCATTCTAATTTGATTATAGCCAAATCTATTACCTGAGTTTTCAAAAACAATGATTAAATAATTACATTTATATCAATAAAAATGAATCCGTTAATAAATATGTTGATAAAATATCTCAAAATGACTTACCTTGGAATATTTTTAACTCAAAATTGAAGATAGACAATTAAGAAAATTAAACTTTATCCTATGGTCTTAAATATTAATCGGATTTAATAATTTAGAGATAAAATTTAGAATATAATTTTAAAATGTGAATGGAATAATTCAAATAGTTTAAAATAATTAAATATTATTTTATTCATTGAGATAGTGATTATTTATTTGATGAACTGTTATATTATTTGTTTTGATACCTACTTTTTTAACATGGTTATAAGATGTCACAAATCACGTGTAATTGCCTTGTGAGATTTTACGTTTAAAATATTATATAGTTTAAAGCAAATTTAATGTTTCCCTAAAACATGATAAATATGTATGTAAAACTCGTTAACTAACCATAAACAATAATTTATACATGAAATATCTCACATTAAAAGTCCTAATTATAATGTTCTATGAAATCTAAATTTTAATAGATGTAAAATTTTGTTCTGTGATTATATAGATCTTTGAATTTTCAGTGTGATAACGTATATATGTAAATAAATATATAAATATTTTTTTATTTCATTTTGATTGTGATATTTAATATCAATTAAATATCTATCTTTATTATCATAAAATTTTTTTAAATAATGCAAAAAGAAGATCTTAAGCAAAATAATTTTTATTTTTTAAGTGTTCAAAAATTATTAATATTGAAGGAGAGCATAAAACTGAATATTTAGTTTTATTAATCGTTTTAACAAGTTAGTTAAACAAAAACAGAGTGCCAAAAAATAACAAGAATTGTGTTATTTATTGATAACATTTTTTAATTATATGTTTATTTGATTTGATAATCAATATCCTCATGTTTGATAAGTTCATTATTAACGGGGTTGAAATCAAGATATAAGTATAAAATCTATGTTACATTTATTTTAATTTCAAACATAATTTAGATAAATTGTTAAAAATTTTATCTAGTTAATTTTCAAAATTTTACTTTAGAATATATTACGCAACAAAATATTTCAAATGTTATAAAAATTATCATCTGCATCTTTAATAAATTAAAAAAATGATTTGATTTATATTTAGAAATAAGTATGCTAGCTCACTAAATCTGAGTCACATTAAGGAAGAAGAAAACAAGTTTATGTTTATCACTAAAAAATTCATAAATGGTCGTAACACATCAAAAAGTAATTCAAATGTTTTATTAATGAAAAATACATTTTTTCCAGTCTCTATGAATATATTATTGGAAACCTACTATAATCTTGAGTTATTATTTTTCATTAATTATTTTTCCATCATCATACACAATCAAAAACTTATATTTGATTATTCTAAGTTATAATTATAATAATGTATGTTTATCATTTTAAATATGAAAAATTATTTATATGATTTAAATGCAAAATGACAACTTTCTTTACGAACCTAATTTCTGCGTCGTTAACAAATAAACTTAGCCATGCCATTAAATCGAATTTTTTTTATTTTTTAAAATTTTAATATAAGCGATCTTTCTAAATATTATTCTTGCATGAAAATATTTTAGAAAGTTCTTTGGATTGTTTATTTTTAATCATTACACCGGATATTTTTAAGTGGATGGTGATTAAAAAATGAAAAAATTAATTATCTATTTCTCTACCGTTGTATTTCCTGACATAATTTTGTTTGATTTTTTATCGTTATACTTTAGATATAACTATATTTACCTGTTGCATTCTACCGTGTTTCTATTTTTTATTTTTAATTCTGATATTTCAGTTTTTATAGAATTTTAGTAAAATGCTGCAAACATCGTTGATATTCAAAGATTAATTTTTAATTTTCTCAAGTTACATTATTTATATATTTATTTTTTATCAGTTCTTATTCTATTTTGTTTCTGAATTATCATTTTTAAATTACATTTCATTTGTAATTTATATTGTTATTTTTAAAGAATATATCTCATTCAAAATTAGAAATTCATATATTTTTTACGTGTTTCATGCCAGTTTATTTTTTAAATTGTTGTTTCTCTGTTCACATTAAAATAAAATCAGATTCGATTTTTATTAATCTGTAATTGCATCTTTATTTTTTAATTTTGTAGAAAGCTATCTTTTAACGAGTTTTTCTTTCATTATACACTTAATAATATTGTTTATATTTCAAATCTAACTGTCTTTGTCTTTTGTTATTAATTATCTCTGATATTTTTGCAATTATTCCATTAACACAGCTTATCATCTTTATTATTTCAAAAATAACTATCAATGTATTCTCATTTATATCATACTTTTTACTAAGATGTATGTTGTTTATTTTAATCTAAATTTTTTTAATTTATACACATCTGTGGAAACACATTAACATAAATATTTATAATTGTAGATAAAAATAATTCGATTAATACGAGTATTATAATAATTAAATAGTTTCAAACAAAAAGTCAACAATTTAGATGTAGATAGAAAAATGGTTAACAATTACATTATTTTTTATTTGAACTGTTGTATTTTTTTAATCATCTTATAACTTATCTAACTGTGTGTTTATCAAATTGACCCTATTTTAATACAGTCATAAAATTTTTTAAATTTATATATTTCATTGCTTACCCTAATAGTTTTAATTATATGTATTAATTACCCTTATTTATTATTTATCATTCTTTTGTAATGATAAAATTTTTAGGATATAATTAAAATGAGACAGTGTATCATAGAGGTAAAATTGATAGAAAAATCTTGCAAATAATAATGATTGTTGGGAAAACTGTGATTCAAATAAATGGTAGAACAGCTCATAAAAAGATAATATATGTTATAATATCATTTATACAAGCTTTCACTTTGATTAAAATAACTTTTTATAATTTTAATGCTGATCCAAAATATGTTTAGGATATTTAAGTTATAATCCGATATGATTTTAATAGACAGATCAACTATATCTAAATTTAAGGATGATAATACGATGGCTGCTTCTCACAATAAACGAAAATATTAAACCGCTATGTCTTAATGAGATACGTATAAATATACAAAGCTATCTAGATTTATTTGGTAGAGTGAATATATACCATTTTTAATGTCAATTAATGCGTAATGATTTTTAATTCAATAGAAAGTATCTAAAATATATTAATTCAGTTGAATCGAATTTAAAGAGAAAAAAAATGGATGTTTGTTAGAAAATTATGTTGAGCTAATAGCGACAAGATAATTAAGAATATAGATTTTATAAAACTGTAAAAATAAAAATTATGACAAAATATTTAGAAATATAATGTTTTCTGAAAATATTTTTATCGCCAATCCTTTTATTCATGATATTTATCATCAAGTTAGATGAGAATAATTTTTAGATATTTCAAAAAAATTTATATCGTTGTAAATAATGATTAAGTCTAAAAACAATTTTAATCACATATTTTTCAAAAAGATTGAATATACTTTTCTTAATTTCACAAATACAAAATGGAATATTTTTACTCAGTTTATATTCTTAAATTTACAGAAAAAATATATATTTGCATTTGTACAATTTTATAGATTATGTTTAGTAATTTAACAGTCAAAGTTTAAATATTAAAATGTTACTGAAGCCATCATAATAAAATGATTAATTGAAATCTTACTTATTTAATTAACATGGAGAATGAAACGAGACATTCCATTTTAAAATTACGAATCTTGATAATAAATAGAAAAAAATTTTAGTGAGGCCAAATAAATGAAAAATTTTAAATTTCAGATAATATAACCAAGTAATTCAAGAAGGTTATTTTGTATTAAATATATAAATTATAAAAAGGAAAATATCTTTTATTCTCAAAATATGAAATGAAATATAGTGATAATATTTTTAATAGTTTATTGATTATTCATAAATAACAACGAAGAATCATCATAGATGTTTAAAATTTTAATTTTTAATTCAAAATCATATCTCGAAAAGAGCTATTAAAAATAGTATGATTTTTTATGTCCTTTTGAGTTTTCGACTCATGATTTCTTTAGATTGTATTTCTTAATATGTTTGAATATCTTTCTGATAGCATTAGATATTTTATTTCTTCATTTATTGATAAAATATGAAATATTATTTAAAATATTCCTTTTATGAACCTATCAAATTCATATCCTATCTGTCGTTCATAATCCTATCGGCTGTTCGCGTTTAACCTAAGAGGGTATGCTTGTAATTACTCCCATATGACATTTGAATAAGTTTTACTTATAGTTCTGAAAAAGTAAATTTAAACAACAATTTTATGTATTTTCTATCAATTGTGACTGATACACGATAGCATTGTCTATGTTTGACTTTTTAACAATCTACAAAATTTAATTTTAGCATTTTATCAAAATTATAAATTAAACTAAGAAAGAATTTTTGACTAAATTTAAAGTACTGTGTTTAAATTAAATATATTTTTTGCAAAGTGTGACTAATGTTAATGTAAATATAGTCATTATTGATGACATTATCATCGTTTAATAGTATTCAGGTTTTTATCAGTGAAAATATCATAAATAATTTAAGAGGAAAAAAATTTTTAGCATCTATGAAAGATATATTACGGATAAAACGATTCTAATCTAAAATAATGAATAGAATAGCAAAAGATATTCGCCAGTTCTTTCATTCTTCTTATCGCACTAGAGCAGAGCATCAAATATATATCCTAAAAATTGATAATTAGTTTTATAATTTACTTAAAAATGGTCATTAAATTATTCATCCAGTTTTTAATTGTGTAATAAATTAATGAATTGGATTATTATGTTACATTTGTGAAATTTTATCAAGTTTATTTTGTTTTAAATTTAATATTCTGATTAAGAAAAGCGTGTAAATGGATAAACATAAGTGATTTTTGTCTGTTAAACATTCATATTTTTTGAAATAACTATCATATATCTGCACATTGGGATACTTTTTTTCACATATATTTTAATAATTTTACTTAATTTATTTAGTCATGTGCAAAATTGTTAACACTGTGGAAAAACGGGCAGTTTTTCAGATTTGGTTGATATTTAACTATCTAGTATAAAATTAATAAGACTATTTTTGTTAAGAAAATTTTTAAACGATGAATATTTAGCAATTAATTAAAAAAAGGTTCGTTTTCTATAATATTTCGATATTTAATTCTTTTAAGGAGAATTTTATGTTCGAATTATTAGCCCATAAGTTAATAACATTACAATTTACTTTATTTTTAAGTAAAATTTACTTGTCTAGTTTTTAATAGTGCAACTGATAAATCTATTATTCTTGATTTTGGGCTATTTTTTATTCGTATACTTATGTATATACTTTAACATCATGGACGTTTTTCCGAATAATATACCCAGAAATAGAACGATAATGGCAGATTTCTCATATAATTTGCAAAAGGTGGATTATGATTGATATACTATTTATTACTTTATCAAATCATAATATAACATAAATAATTTTTCATATCATTGATTTTAAAAAATCATAATTAATTTGTTTTGAGCAAAATGATATTTTCTATTGAAGAGAATTATGTAAACTTATTTTATCATTTATTAGATCCCTTAAATTTATCGGCAGAATTAAACAATATTTTGAAAAACAGTTATTTTTTTAAAATTAAATAAATTGATTTATAATGGGATTTTTGTCGATAAATATATTAAGAAGGAATAAGATGTATGATATCTTATTAAATGTAATGAAATGATTTTCCATAGATGACATTCTCCATGTTAAAATTAGCATATGTGAACGATGAATGATACTATTTTAGGTATTAAAACTATGCATTTTATTTTACTCTATTAAAGTTAAATCTTGGATGAATCTTGACAAAAATCGTATTCGATATAGGTGTTGATTTAATATAATCTGAAAATGAAAAAATTAAAACGTTTTGTTAGACTACAAACTATATATTAAATATTTATGGGGTATCACTATTAGAATTTCATCATTATAAATCAGTATAATTTGACTCACTTAATTTGAAAATTAGTCTTGTTTTTAAGATTATTGAACTTGAAAACTTATTTCAAAATGGGAAAGTATTTGATTCGTCTTAATAAGTTAAATATACTTTGAAATATAATTTAAAATAATTTGATATTACTATTGTTTGAAATATAATAATATGTTAAATCTGAAAGAAAATACATAGATATCGTCAGTAAACATGGTTTTAAATTTTAATTAGAATTTATTTGATCAAAGATGAAAAATGAACTTTATTTGTACTTTAACGTTGACATTGTCTTAAAATTACGATTTTGCGATGAGTATGGAATATAAGTTCAAAATATCAAACTGCTAAATTTTGATCTATTATCATAAACAGACTTATAACTCATGAAAAATCTAAAAGATTTAATTATTTTATTTGTATAAATTTAATTATTTTGGTATAAATCAATATTGTGTTGAATGAAAATACGAAGGTAAATATTTGAGAAATAAAAAATTTTAATGTATGAAAAAATTCAATTATTCATTTTAGCTGAACATACGTTTAAAATGTATTTTAGACATAGAATGAGTACAAATTAGAATCTTATGGTATTAGTTTGTTAATAAGCTGTCAAAACTATTGTTTGAAAAATCTATTGTAATAAATATATGTTGTGTTGATATATATCATTATTATTAAAATATTAGATGATATACAGATATATAGAGATTTAATTTAGAATTCTGAGATATTTTTTCTTTAGAAATCTTTTTTTGGTAATTTTTGTTGAAAGAAATATCAAAATAAATAAATGCTGATGTATACTTTTCAACCTTGCACAACAAACTAAGTTAGTTATACCAATTTCTTGATGGAATTAAATTACATAAATTACTTGTAAATGATAAAAAAACCATTTTGCTCTGATTATGCATTATTTATTTGAGATTTCTATTTGACTTAAACAAAATACATTTGATTATTGATGTGTTTAATTTTTTAGATATTTAATTTATATCTTTATTTTTTTTCAATCGATCTCCGATTCGTATTTATATTTGAAATAATTTTTAAGAATTATTTTATCATTTGCATTTCTCAATTTGAAAAATTCGAATAATTAAAATACGGCTTGTTATAATTAGGTTTAAAATTTCTTAAGAGATTTTTAAGGTTAAGAAATAGTTTAGTATAATTCACGTTTGGTGAATTAATAGAAAAGCGCATATTTTATTTATTACTTAAACTAACCTATAATATTTAATTTTGATTTTTTATAAATTTTAGACAGATTCTTTTTATTATCAATGATATAATTTACAAAACTTGAAGTTTGATAAATCAGTTATTTTCATTTGTGATATATAAAATATAGTTTATCATAAGTTATATAAATACATTATCAACAAAAGTATTATCTGACATAAGAGTAAATATTATCAAGAAGCGTATAAACAACAATTTTTTACCTATCATACCAATCAATTTATTCGGTGTAAATAATAGCTAAAAATGGTGTGGATATATTTTAAAATTATGTTTAATATATATAAAGTTAGAATTGTCATAAAATGAACAAAAAGTCATTTTAAATGTATTTTATTTTTGTATGGTAGATGAAGGGGAAAAATACTGAAAATTATATATCCTAAGAAAAGTAAATTTGATCTGCACAAATCATTTTATCATCAACCAATAATTCTTGAAAATATATCTTTGTATCAAAAAATACTTAAAAATAAAACAGAGTAAATTTTATATATTATTGATCATAAACATAAAAATAACGAATTGAAAATAAAATTTTTAACGCAAAATTATAAATATCTATATTTTATTTTTTTACCTAAGCTAATAAATAGGTTTGTTTTTAAGTATTTAAATATGAATATAATTCTACTTAAAAATTCGTAATGCATCTTTTTCTATGAAATTTAAATTTCATGATTTACATAAGATGTCAACATGGTTAATTATTTAGGATTTTAGAGTTCTGTTCTGTAAAATAATTTTTGATATTTCTAATAAATCAGAAGTTAAAGTGTTTTAAAAAGTACTTAAAAACCGACATAATTGAACGGAAACAGAAAATGAATAATAATCGTTATTAAAATTTTCAAATATCTAACTGTACTTCTGAATAGTTTATGCGTCTTAAAATAAATTTAAAATTTTTTGAAATGTGTTATGGTTAATAACATAAATATAATTTAAAATCGGCTCCCAACGTTGATAAGTCATGTATATCTCATATACTCAAATTATTTTGAAGAAAAAATCGAATGTGATTCTGAAAATATGTTTTTATAAATTTTCGAACGAGTCTTTAATAAATCATAATATCCATTTCAATTTACTGTTAATTTTATGAAACTGATATAGGTGGCCACCTTTTTTACATATAATATCATAACCTAAGCTAAATTAGGTTTATCTTTGATTTCACAGAAACTTAAAAAATAAAAATCGAACAGTTTCACTTGTAATTTTTATCAATAATTTTCTCACTAAATTTATGTATTTATACAGCTACACGTGTTTAAGTTCATATTTTAAAAGTTAATCGTATTAATATCTAATTTTTATAATTCTCATAAAGACGTTTAATTTTGAATTATCCATGTAATATATGTGTGAGATTATTTTACAAATACAACTTGCATTCTTTCATCCAGTTAAAATAAAATGAATTAAATGTTAATTCAAACTTATTTAAAAGAGTAAGAATAAATTAATTAATCATTTAATATCATGAATAATTACATTAATTTGTTTTTAAAAATCAAAATATAATATATCAGCCCGCCATGGATCAGTTATAAATTAAATTTATTTTGAAAAATGTACTTAATATCAGGCATATCATTATATATTAAGCAATATTATCAAACGTTTTATCGAATTTATTTTATTAGATTAATGATAAAATATATTTTGATTATCACTGAAAAAATAGTAATTAAAGATATGGATTCTTTTATCAAAATAACTTATACATGAATATCGTTTTATTCATAATTTAGTTGAATTTTCAAAAATAATCGTTTATGATGTCGATAATTCTTTAAGAAATATGTATTTAAATATATTTTGATGAGATAAAAATTTTATATATTTAATAATATTTTCTATTCAATAAAATGATAATGGTACATACGAAACAGTTTGACATATCAAAATACATAAATGCACTATATTTTAATTATTTGAATACTTACTATTGAAAATTCATCAATATATTGATTAAAATTGTGATCTATTTACGTATTAACATTTTTCGATGATAGATGTGTTTAAGTATTATATATATTGTTATTGAAGTTCATAATGCGAGACCAAAACTTTTAAATATCTTCTACGCATTCAGATAAACTCTTTTTATAGTTTTATATGATGTTATCATCTTTTAAAATTTTTTTTGAAATACATTACTGTTCCATAAACTCTTTAATTACTTTCTTTTTGCAGATTCACAGCGCTAATGTACTAAAAATTCATTTTGGACTTATTGAAAGTATTAATTATTGATAATTTTTGTATTTTACACAATGTATCTTAATAAAAATTACATATCAATGCCAATTTATCAATTAACGAGTATTATTCACCAATTAATTAATGATTTTATCAATTTATAATATTAAGTTAAGTTTTATTGTCAGAAGCGTACTCTTAACATTTTTCATATTTTTTTCTTTACCGAATCTATAAGAATAGCAGACCTTTCAAATTTTCAAAGCTATATTTTTCTATTTATAGAATGATTCTTGTCGAAGTAAATCTGAGATATTTTTTGCATTTTGTTTTAAAATAAATATAATATATTTTACTGTGCTTTTGTTTTGTACCCACATTTGTCCCTGAACAATTGTACATTTGACAAAAATTATCCAACTCTTCTCAAAATATTTATATCCATTTACATCTGTTAGACTTTTTAAATGTTCGTTTCTCGTGATATTCGATGTTAACATTGCAAATTTAATTCGATGAATATATTTATTTATTTGATCAAAATATTACTGAATCTTTTATTTTTGATTTTACAAAGTATAAATAAAAATTTTAATCACAAAATATTCAAGAAAAACGATTAAAATATAAAAATGAACTTTTAATATCAGTTGGAAATAAAATGTGGCTGATAAAAGACATGTTTGAAATTGATATATCTCAAATGAAAAAATTTCATTCGATTATATTTTTGACATTTCATTAAAACACAATGAGACAATATTTATACTTTCAAAACTGTTATTAATTATATTTGGTTATTTATACGCTTAATTATATACTGTAATTTACAAATTCAATTTTTATCTTCTTTATTATTTGAGAGTTGTATTTTTATTAAATAATTAGTTAATATTTTAAATTAATAAAAATATAACTAAATTGATCGTTTATTATCATTGAAATAAAAGTGAACAAAAATTAAGATTTTGATACACATAAATTCTATTACAGTATATTTCAAGATATAAAAATCAATTAAAACTTGAAATATTTAATTTAATACTATTTATCATTTACAATGGTGTGATTTAACGATCATAATGTTTTGTAGATTTAGTATGAAGACTTCATCGAAAAATGAGAATGTATGTTAGTCCGAATATAAACTCGTTTGTCCGGAATAAATTGTTTCTTATTTTGTTGATAAAATGAATTTCAAATCATTTAAACATTTAATGGTTGAAAAATGTTCATATATTCTCAGTCACTATTAAAATATATACAAGGAAATTAATCTTCTGATAGACAAATATATTGATTTAATTATCAAACAAATAATAGCTTAATACTCCGATATTATTTTAAATAAGATCATATTAAAATTAAAATTTTTATTTATTCTTCCTTTATACTGAAATTACAAATGACGACTCAATTTTAAAAAGATATTATTTAAAAGATTTTATTTATCACATTAGTTATGAAGTTAATACTAGTTTTATTTTGAAATTATTGATAAAATGAATTTTCTCATTTGCTAGACATTTTAAGAAAATAAAAATGATTTCGCACTTTGAAAATTTTAACATAGAGATTATTTACTGACATCAATGTATTGCTCTATATTTACCTAAAATTGTTTTAACTACACTAAAATTTTTACGTTTAATTTATTCTAAATATGTATTCAAACTCATCCTGAAACATATAAAATCACTTTTAACTGCAAATATGATATTCTACGCGGATTTTTACACATTTACCAAAAATATTTTAATTCATTTTGTATTGTAAATGACACATATTGATTCTGGTTTAAATAAAAAATTATTCATTTTATGGCTGTCTTTATTAAATTTAATCCATAGATTATATGATTAATTATTTTTCATTTAAAAATTCTAAAAGTTAAAATACAATTTAATTTTTCAGAAAATGAAACTGAAAATTTGTATAAATTAAGATATTTTTAAATATAAACTAAACAAAGCCTATTAAAATATACGCTTTTATAAAGGTATATTCCAAATAATTTAAATATTTTTTTTGGAGATGAAAATGAATATTTCATTATTTTGATGAAATTTATTTTTTTATCATACTTACATGTACTACTAGATGTTTTATTTTATATGATAGTGACAAATAATGAATGATTCTTTAAATGTATGTTCGTACAATTTAAATATAAATCTTCATATGGTGTACAAAAAGTTTATTTTGTTAAATGAACTTGTGTTCATTTCTTTAGTCGAGAATTATGAAAATTGTCAGAAAAATTGATAAACTGTTTAAATGGAAGTTGTACAGACTTTTACAAATCAAAAAACTTATTACAATAATAATTTAAAGAATTTTAAAAGTATTATTTCAAAACATATTCATTCAAAATTTATTTTCCATTTAAAATATCCGTATAACAATTATTACAAAGAAAAAATATGATTGTACATCTATCATCTATATATCAAACATATATGAATTTTCTTATGATGTCAAAACGAAGAAAGAGTGAATAAAAACATAATTATACAATGATCGATAAAGGCATTTTAATAATATATTTACTTATAAAGTGTGACTATTTTTATTTAAATCACAACCTTTGAAGAATTAATGAAGCGTTTTAAATATCATTCTTATTGTTAAAAATTTATTTATTTTTCAATTTTATGAAATTAAAAGAAAATTAAACATAATCAACGTATTAAAAATTCTATACATAAAAAAATAATCCCATAAAAGATAAATATCAAATAAAACTTTTTTGGAATTAAATTTCAATGAAATAATTATATTTGAGAAACTATCTGTAATTTTTATGAATGTATAAAACGTATGATAAATTAAATTGATACCCATATAATTTCTTTTAAGGTAAATTTCATTTATAGTTATCAATCTCGAATTATTTCATTTAAATTATCGATGAAAAAATAAATCTAATTTTTAAATATAGATTTATCAAATCGAGAATGTCATTAATATTTATAAAATTTTGATGAATTTAACTGGTATTAATTCAAAAATTACAGTTTAATTTTTTTAATTTTCTAAATATAAATTTAACTGATGTTTAACTAAAAAGTTAAATCAGTTGTTAAGAAAATATTTCAAAATAAATTTAGATTTATCATATTTTGATTTTATTTTCATTAAATATGCAGATCTATTGTTTGACGTTAATGAATAAAAGCTGATGTCAAAACTAAAATCACATTTATATTCTGATTGAATTTTCATCCAAATATTTTACTGTTAAAAAACAATAAAATGTTTTACGTTATTCAATTATGAATAATATAAAAACTAATTAAATTTTTAAGAAATTTTTACTTTTATGTATATATCTCAAATATTCACGATATTATAAAATTGGGATCTAAATTTTTCACCCTAAAATATTTATGAGCGAGAAAACTAAATTAAGATAGTTTTTATATGTCTTTTGATTATCTTATGTTGAAATAGCTCTTTTTTTATACTCTCTGAGATGTAAAATATCAAAAGTATTTTATTTATTCGCAAACTATAATTGTTTCCACTCATAAAGAATAAAATGGAAATCATAAAAATATTAAAAATAACTATTGTTAAGATAGCTTTTAATGAATTTTCTATCAAATATAATTTAAAATTTCACTTACCTAAAATATTATATCTTTCAAGATGTAACTATAAAATAAATATTAGCAGTAAATGCAATCAATATTATTGTACTATATAGTTTGAATTTTACTTTTAGATGTTCATTTATCATCTTAATACCATTTATCAAAAAAAGATAGTTTTCAAAAAAGTGAATGAGATTAATGTTAAAAATCTCACAAAATTCAAATATAAAACCATTTTTAAATATTAGATAACTAAAAACTTTTAACTTCAAAATACATTGTGTAAATATTAAAAATTTTTTATCACTTCAAATTGAAAATAAAAATTTTAACATACAAAAATATATTTATATTGACAAACTAATTTATTTAAAATATTTATCATTGAGATATAGATGTGTCAAAAAAAAATTAGTGTTGAAATGTAACAAATATTTGTGGAGACAGATCCAGTCACAACGATAGAGATTAACTAATATTAACGATATATTGAACTTTTCAATATTGAATCGTGACGTAAAATGATGTAGAGAAAAAGAACAGTGCATTCACTTAAAATTACTTGGTTTTTGGTTAATCCCGACATTAGGTACGAATTCAACTCTGATAAATATCCTCATTCGACACGAAGTAAAACTACTTTCTCAATTCTCTTGACAAGAAGACCGGCTTTTATGTACAGAACATCTTCAGATGCAAACCTATAAACAATATATAAGAGGAGATCAAATTCTGTCCTCCTTGACATTCTCTCAGTTAGCAACTAAGAGCTGCATTAAAGCTCATCGAAATGCATCCATTAGGTAACATGAAACATCCGATGACGATTTCTGAAATGAGAGCCATCTCTGATAGATACCTGACATGTTTCCTCTTAAACGAGTAGTTCTTGAGGAATCTACATGATAACATACGATACCAGCTGACTGATGACAATTTTATCGATCATACGTAACTGAGGAAGAATGCTGACGCAATATGGAGGAAATCTACCAAAGACGCAAATCTTTTTGCGCTAAGGTAGAAGCTTCAGCAGACAGTTATTTGAAAGATTGATATCCATATTATTAAGAGTTTCGACAGTGAACGGTGCTGCTCTCATCAAAAATCTAGAAGAAAGGCAAAAATTTTCAAAATACTAAAACCTTACAAAAAATCTTTGCACACACGAAATCACTGAAATGAGAAATGAAATTGGGAGTAAATCGCGATTATTCTACTGCGAAAACTACACTGTAAAAATCTTTGTCGACACTGGCTCAGAGATTAGCGTCACCAACTTCGCTCATGCTAAGGCCTAAACTCTTATTCCACTATTTCACTCTGCGCTGCAAAAGGATCAAAAATCAAAACAAATTTACAATTAAACAAAACGTTATAATTTGGTAATCGTCAATTTTCCTTGACTTTTACTGATTCGTATATCTCTCGACCAATTCTAAAACCAGAGCTCTTAACAACAAAGAATCAATTAGAATACATCCGTTATAGTAGGATATTCGGCAGATAAACTTTTAAATTATAAAAGAGATCACGCAAGCATCTTTCCTTTTCTAGGTTAGATCAAGCAGAGATCGGCCAAAAATTTATATAATATCTCTCTGAATACCCTTGCATAACGTCGACCACGTTAACTGAAAAATGCACAAAATACGTACATTAAAATCATATAACTTACATCAGGCGCTCTGTTTTATTGCCAAAACCTGTCTTCTAAATCTTTCAAAATTTAATAATGTCATGGATGCATTAAAAAAGTTCGAAGATTAAGATATACGTATGTCGAAATAGCCCAAGTGCTACAACTCTGAGTATGATTACTAAAACTCATGAGGTAAAAGTCTGTGTGAGAATTATGACCGAATGAACACCTCAAAAGCAACAAGATCAATTCACTCTCCCCACCTGCACGACTTTATATTGCAACTCGCCGGATGAACGATCTTTTCAAATATAGATTTCATACACAGGCTTCCATCAGATCTCAGTCATATAGGATAACATTCCAAAAACAAAGATAACAATTACATTCAGACTTTTCGAAAATTACATGATGCTCTTCAGTCTGAGAATTGAAGCAGAAACATTTCAACGATTTATGGATCGAATGGTATGCTAACTTGACATCATATTTTTCTTTCCAGGGAGGAATTCTCATTTTCAGCAGTTTATAAGTAAAAATGTGAAAAGCATCATTGCAAGCATTTCTGCAATTTAAGAGAATACTGCCTTCTGATTGGGTTGAAATGTGCATTATTGGAGAAGTCGTGGTAGATGACCTGGTACATCGAATCTCATGGTATTGTGATTCCACAATTACGGTGAAAGTCGAAAATATTCAGAAATTTTTATTTGCCTACAGGTTTTAACCTGTATGGTAATTTTTTTCACTGATTAGTTCCACAAGCAACACAGATCATGCAACCATTATATAAAATCATATACAATCTCTCGCGTTTGATGGAATGGAACAGCCATAAATTCAAAGATTTTAAGGAAATCAGACAGAGAATGGCTGATCTATCATTAATTCCACACCCTCAAAGTTACGCACATTTATCTCTTACGACAGATGCTTCAATAGTTTCCGAAAGATGTTAAAATCAGCAATTTTACGGAGTCGTTCGGTATTACTGTCTTTTCTGTCGGAACCATTCATCAATTCAATAAAAAGGAGCGCATTTAACAGAGAACATGTTGCAGTGTATCTTGGAACCGGCAATTCTCTGTCTTTTCTTGAAGGTCGAAACTTTAATATTGACAGAGATCACAAGCTACTTACATTAATGATTTAAAAATATAGTAATCATTGGTTTAATCACTTTCAAAGGTATCAAACAAATATTTCAGAATTCTCTCTCAATATTTAGCACATCATTGGTTTGCAAAATGAAAAAGCGGAATCTATGTCCTAACCGAGTAATGAGAATGTCTTGAGCTTAATTAAGAATGGACTATTTCAGTATTGTATAACAGCAACATTGTGATCATGATCTATAGATAAATTCATCTTATACAAGCCTAAAAATCGAAAATGTTCACTTTGTGGACTCCATTATCTCAATAATTTGTGACATTTCTCTTTGTAATCAACGTCTAATTGTCCCTCAAACATAGATTATACTCATCTTGGAAATCTTTCACCTGTTCTCCCATTCAATCTACAAAATCGACGATAATAATAATCTATGATCGATTAGTCTGACAAAGTTTGAGAATAGATGTTTCTTCATGTGCAAAAACTTACTTGATGGCCAGAAAAAACTGGATTTCCAAAAAGTTAAAGCTCTACTCACCAACTTTGACTTTATAACTAAACTCTATGTATATATACAGGTTGATCCTGTTTGCCCTCTACCAATGTAAACCGGTTATATATACGTGCTTAGTATGGGGGGTCGATTCGATAGATGACAAGAGTAGATTCAACGACGATATACCCTAACGGTTAACTCTGCAAAATAATTGATTTCTCACTTGATTCAAAGGTTAATCGTCTATTCTGTCATTTCATCTGATAGTAGCTTGACCCTTTACATCGAAACCTTGCTTTGTTTGAGTGGAAAACGAAGTATTTTTCTGAATCATACAACTGTCTTCCACCAAAAACCAACAAATCTATTGAACGCCTACATCTGATTCTTAAATCGGCAACGGTGACAAGAATTGCACATGTAAATTGGACAGACAATTTGTCGTGGTATTTCTAAGCCTGCGAAATACATAGAAAATAATATCTAAAGCACTCTTCTGCCTCAAAACTAAATGGATAACAGGTGACGCTCCCTATGACCTATCAACGTAAACTCATGACTAAATATACATGACTGCATTCGTTCTGAACCATCAAAAAACTACAAATGGAACCCTTTGTACCTAAATATATAACCACTATATAATGAGGATACAGTACCAGCTAAACGATCTCTTTAAATGCAGCATTGGTTTGATTCATGTAAACAAATGCAGAAAAGCGCTAGAACTCGTTTTTGATTGCTTATTTAGAGGGATAAAGTACGGTCTCAAATTATTCGAAGTCAAAGTTATAACTAAAGCAAGAATAATTTCCATTGAGCACTTAAAAGTAGCTAGGTGTTATATCTACCATTAACATCAAACTAAATATCGCAGACGACAGAAGAAACAAGAGTGAACGATATTCCGTACTTGAGTAGAGTACGTGGCAACAAAGCGCATTGCGCCTTGTGAGATTATCGACATAATATTATTATAAATTTTTTAAGTATAATTTTTGAGTGATGTATTATATGATTTTTTTATATTATTCGATAAAAAATCTCTTAAAATGAGGTGATATTTCTTTATAATCATCACGATTGATAAATCAAAGTGAAAATTATTCAACATAGAAACAAACTCTGATGTAATTTATTTCAAATTATCAAGAAAACTAATGATAAAAATCATTTGTTACATTTCGTAAAATAAATTGATTTATTATATAAAATAAATTAAAAACAAGATCATTTGTCAAGTCAAATATTTCAGAAAAAATATTTGAAATATATATTACCAAACCATCAAAAACTTTTCTGAAACAAATAATATTTGATAATATCAATATTTATTTAGATTTTTTTAAATATTGATGAAATTTTCAAATTTTCTTGAATAAAATAATTTTAAATAAGTTTGATGAAAATTTTGGTTTATCTTCATCTAATTTTCAAATCTATTCTGCTTGACTTTAAATCGAACAATTTTCTTGATGTATTCTGACCAGGTGAGACAATACTTTATTCTAAAATGAAAAGATTGAAAATACTTTTCCCATTCTCCTATTATAAGCATTAAAAATTTGAAGACACTGTTGATCAATGAGAACTCCACACATGCAGCATCCCACTTTCGTTGAAAATATGGTTTTGCATATCTATTTTAAATTATTCAAAGTACAGGAAATGTTTTCTGGCTTAAATTTAACATAAGCTCAATTACGTCTTTATGAAACCGAATTTTAACATTGTGCCCATTAGTATTAACTTGATTTTTATTTATGATATATTCCATTACTTTTTTAAACTCTCGGAGAATATCAATCAGCTGATTAGGTCTATTTTTACCAATATTTTTATGATTTTTTATTGATCTATTGTTTCGAAATGAGCCACAACGCTTAATTTAATCAATACATTATCCAGAAATATAATTTCATTTTTATCTGAAATAAAAGCTTTTAGATTGATAAAAATTTTATCTGGATCAAATTCTTTAACATAAATATGAGTTATAAGGTGTGACAACCAATATTTAAATTGACGATTGAAATCGCTGTAGCTAAAATCTACTTTTGTAGAATCGCCATTTATGCGTTGTAGCAATGCGAAATTTTGATCTTCCACTTTTTCTCGATAATCAGCATATTTTAAAAGGCGCTGTTCAGGAATTATTTTTAATTCATTCGATTCTGTGGTAAATTCATTTTTTCTTGAAAATTTTTCCACTGTGCTTGCGAATGTTTAAAGCTATTTTGAATTTTATTCATCAAACTTTTTTGTGTTTCATCTTGATTATTTATCATCTTTAAGTATCCTTTTAACGAATAAAAATCGAAAATATTACGATTATGAATAATGATGGAGCGCAAACGCTTCTTCCTATTTTCATGATATATTTTTTCTCTTAATGTCTTTTTAGATAAAGTAGTAGTTACACCATGTCTCTGCAAATGAATTATAACTTTTGATTGTGAAAAATTAGGACCATTATCAGCAGTTATAGCATCTTTAGAAGGTATATTCGCATTAGGAGCTTCAATTTGTGATGCGCTTGAGGATAGCTTGTAATCACATGAGGCTTTTCGAGTGAATTTGCTATTTGAATTAATGTATGACACAGATATTTTCTTTCTATTATCATCTAATTTTGGAGAAACGACAATTGAATGATTAATTCGAAGTATGAACAAAAAATAAATATAAATCATTATTAGCAACTTCGTATATTATCCTCTATGTTCGTAATGGCGGACATTTTATTTTTTGAATTAGCTTTATTTTTAACACAAAAGTCTAAGATATAAATTTTCCAAATATTTTAAGATAATATTAAAAATAATGAGATAAATATAAAATATTTTCTGAATTATAATTCACAAATAATCAGTTTATTGACGTCGACGATGTTACAAGGTATAAAAATTGTATGATGCTGTAGAGTAAATTAAATTTTTTATCATGATGATAAATGGCTAATTTCACAAATATTTACTCATAAATTACCCTATTAGCCTTCGAAAATCAATAATATTGTGAGGAAAGTTGTTTATAAATTAGCTTTCACGTAAGAAACTCTAAAATTTTTCCATCAGATGAATTAATATTTTCATGTATGAAACTTTAAATGATGTTTTATATTTTGCGTTTTCGTTAGGTTTGTATTTAAATAAGATTGAATGAACGATATGAAAATCTTATAAAATTGATGACATAAATTTACAACAGTAAATTTAAAATAATATCATAAATAATGTTACAAGCAATCGTACAATTTCAATCATGGTATTTCTATAATAGATTTGAAAAAACATGATAAAATATTTTTCTATGATTTTGAAGTTCAAACCAGAACGAGGCTTACGGTAAGCTAAGGATCATGCAAATATTAATAATATTGAATCATAAAGATATCTTGAATACATTCGAAAAAATTTCGAAGATTAAAATGAAAATATTTACTCGTGCAAAGATAAATATTATTCTAGTGATCCATAGAAGCAGATTAATTTTGAGTGCATTCCAAATTTCTCATTCAGATTTTTAACTGGCAATTTCAGAATTTTAATAAATTATATAATTGATCGTTTCTTGTGATGATGAATTTATTAGAATCGCTTTCAATCAGAAATAATATGTTGACAATTATAACAAAATAATTTTTCACAAGTGTCATTAATTATGTTTTATTCTACTCAATGATAAAACTTACTTCATTTTCATGTTCCTATTAATTACTTCTAAAATTCTTAAACATTGATATTCCAAACTATTTTTAAATAAATTAAAATATTACACTCATTATTTTCATTTTACGAACACATTAAAAATAATCTTTCAGACAATTAAACAACTAACTTTTGTCAAATATACATTTCAATAAAATAAAAGATATTATCTCGATTTGATAATTGATCGCATAAAAATTTGTGATTATTTTATGAATGAATTTAAGATTTCTAACCATTGATCGAAAAGATAAAAAATGTTCGAGAATAATTATTCATGTTTTGGTGTGTATAACTTTCAATTGTAAATTTATAATTTTTAACATTATTTTGATAAATCTTATTGAAGTTTTATTCTGTCTTCCATCGATATAATTTATTTTATTTAAATTTGTGTTAAAAAATTCATATAGCTTTGAAGGTTAATTTTTTTTCTATCTTTTTATTTTGTTATTATGTGTTAAGTATCCTTTTTTTACATACATACTATGACACAAATAAAGTTTAATAAATGAGTTTTTATTTATCTATTAAAAATTTAATAACCATTATATCTTTATTCATTTATGAATCAATAAAGATTTTAGAAGTATACATAAATATATCATGAAATTTAATAAAATACTAGATCTCTTTTATTTAAGAATTTTTAATTTTTACGTCTAAATGTAATAAATTTTACACATCAACGGTCCAATTTAAACAGAATAAAAATTTTAATTTTTTGAGTTTCTATGATTTTATAAATGATTTAAAGTAAAATTAATTTATTTATTTAAATGAACAGCTTCAACATAGTCATAAGATAATTAAATTAATACTTAGAATTATTGTATCAATAAATTTCTAAAATTATTATTTGGTATCAATTAAAATATAATCTTACTTTACATTAAACTTAGATAAACAAGTATAATCCGATTATATTAAACGCACGTGCATTATGATATTAAATTATACGGATATTATTTTTCTCTTAGTTATAAAATATTTTAGTTTTAGCTATTTTTTGACCAATTCGATAACAAAAATACTTTTGTACTTATTTAGTAATACTAATTACTGTAGCAGGCCAGAATTATAAATTAAAATCGCGTTAATACAAACAATTTTCGGCAACGATTATATTTTTAAAATTTTCCATTATGTTTAATGTATTTTATCAAAATATTTGCTAAAATTATGATAAATTTTTACGATTTTTTAAACGTTCTTCGTATATTAACTCTTAGAATAGAAATATTGACCAAATAATATATATCCGATAATATATATAACTCTTTTTGAAAATATTTTCAAAAATAATATCTTTCGCTAAATTTATATGTTGAATTATTTGAATATTCGAAATAAAATAACTTCGACGTAATCTTTTATGATTGAACCTGTTGTAAAATCTGCTAATAATATTAGATATTTTACTGTCATTTTTATAAAACTATAATATAAATATCAAGAAAAAATCTTGGCTTTTTATGGTTAAAAATACACCCATTTTAAAATTCATAATAATTTGAATAAAACATTTTTTAAAATATTTTATATAATAGCAGGATAAAAATAATTTTCACATTATTTCAAAATAGTCTTATTTTAAGTTAATTTTACATCCATTTCATGATTTAATAAAAAAATGTGTTATTGTAATTTTTTCTTGAATTTAGTTTATTTTGTTTAACATCATGTTGATCTCTATCTAAATCAAATTTACGAGAAAACAAACCAGTCAAGCAAACGTTAACTTGAAAAATTTGTGGAATTAATGATTTAAAATACCGAATATATTTATTCGATTTCTAAAAATTATCAATCTAAAAATATTGCAACATTTAAGAATAGAAAATATTTCTTATTGTAGTTTGTTTTCTATCTTAAAATAAGAGTGACTTAATTCGATTGTTTTATCTTTTCAATTGACAATATCAGATGCAAAATATCATATTTTAAAGTTTCCACTGAAAGTAAAAAAATCATTGAGTTTTTCCATGATTAGTTAATCTTTGATAGATGTTAAACATGAGGTTTTTAACACAATATCATTCATAGAGATCATTTATAATTTATCCATCTAATTTTGAATAATTATAAACGATGGTGAAGCATTTTTATTTCTTCATCATTTGTAATAATGACAAATATTTTGTAAAAATAAAATGTTAACAAACATTCAATATAGTTTTTCTTGTATATTTTTTAAACATACTAAAACAAAAAAAACTCGTAATAGTTTTATTTTACAATTATTTGTTGAAATAACAAAGATTAGTGTTTATTGAAACACGATGTAGACAATAAAAATGAGGTTTTCGTTATCACATTTTATAAATTTTATGGATGCTAACATTCATTAAAATAGAAAGTCTTAAAAATTATAAAAATTATTGATTCTACCAGATATTGATCAATTGAAATAATCTGGACAACAGAAAATATATTTGTTTGTCTTTTCTATAAATTTTGAAGTTTATCGTGATTATATACATAGGAATCTGATAGTTAATTTCAAATTTATTTTCCTTGGTATTCACTCAACATATCTGAATGCCTAGTTGAACATGAATTTATTGTTTAAAATTTAAACAATTTTTTGAAAATTATTTCATGAATATACACTTTTAAGGACACTTTATGTTTCATATACGACGTAAAAACTTAAATTTACCAAAAATCTTTAAGTCGAAAATCTTCAGCAGTATTGAAAACTTTAAGACTCGATGAGAGTTAAAACAGAAATATTTATGATAAATCTTTTTAGAAAATTAATTAATCGATACATATAAATGATTAAGACACCCAGAAATAACGATAAATATTTGTTTTAAATTTTCTGTAAGAAACATTTTACTATTTATCTGTATTACATTAATTCAAATAAATTAAGTTTCTATGATATTCAAAAAACCGTAGAATTATTTGTTGATAGTTTGTGATAAAAGAATTTAAATTAATTTTCAAAGCATTAAAATCAAAAGTATATACCAACTTTAAAAGATTTTATTTTGGATAAAACACTATAAAAGTATACTAAATCAAAAGATCGAATTATAGTTAAAATAGTAATGTTCAGAATATTCTACGATAAATTGATTTTTTGACATCATATTGAATTGGATAACTTTATGTTCTTATAAATATATGATGTAAGAAAAGGAAATCTATTAATATATATAAATATATTGACTCTTTTTAAAATTTTTAAAATTTATTTATTTGAATCAATGATTTTTGTTATGTTTTCAATATTTATAATGTTATATGGCCTTCATCATTAAATGAAAGAATTTTTGGGTTTACAGAAACAATCAATTTTCAATATTTATTTTATTCATTATTAACGATTTTATGTTTTATTTTGCCATTTCTGCATATAATATTGTATTTTGACAAAAAAATGTCATCGAAGTTGCAAAGATTAAATTAAAATCCTAAAATATATATTAGTTGATCAATAGAACCGATATTGTATGCTAGTTTATGACACTATAATACAATTAATGGTTCATTATCAATCACTAGACTGCGCTGTAATTATTTTATATTATGATCTCATCTGAATGTAAACCTAAGGCGAATAAAAATGTTTATAGTTCTATGGAAGTAAAAAAACAGTCCTGTAATATTTGTATTTAAATCTTGACATTTTTAGCAATGTAATTTTGTTTATTTTTTAAATATCTATAATTAATAGATGTAAATTAAAACTTAATTTTGAATATGATGGTTTTATTGTAAACTCAAAGTCACTAAATAACAAATCCTTAATATTTAAAAAATTGAAAAGGAATTTCTAATTTCACTATTTACACATTCACATTGAATTTATTAAAGGAAGACAATATATACAACTAAATTAATAGAAATACTTAAATAAATTTCTTCGATTTTAATCCATGTAATCTGTGATGATTTTAGAATATTTTGTAAATGTAACATAGATCAAATACTTGAAAGACGATTCATAAACTAAATATTTATATGGAAAAAGTAAAAAAAATATAAAGCATAATGTAATTTTTATTCATTCACGATGAGAAGATTATATAGAATAAAAATGATATATTGTATATTAAATAGTCAGGTTATAATCATCATATATAATATATCAGATACGGACATATCAAATATTTTGAAGGTCATATAATTCATAAATAAAGTACAATGCATCTCTAAACTGTTTTGACTTTTGAACGAGTTACGATTTTTATATTTATTAAATAAAAACCTAATTATCGTGAATACGTTTTCTTAAAGAATGAGAACGAGAAATAAATTTCAAATTTTTATAGATAAGATTGATATGAAAAAACATTAAAAAAAATCTAATGTCTAATGTTACTTCACCTTTCAAGAACAAAAATAATAACAACATTAATGATATGAGAAAAATTAATAATTTGTTTTAGATTACTTACATGATTAACAACAATTTTGGAATCATTCAATTTTTCATGACATTTAGGAGAATTATTTTAAATTTATGATTTCTAAATCGACAAAAGTATTAAAACGCAAACTCGAAAGGCTTTTTTCGACATAGTAAAATCTTGTCAATGAAGATTAACTGTATGGCTCAGGTTCTAATTTAGTTTAACGGAATATTTATTCAAGAAATGATCACAGAGTAATTATTTTATGAAAAACTCAAAATGAATCATTTAATTTTCAGACGAAATAAATACAGTCGGGCGTGAAGCGATTTCTCAATTCTGGAAAAACATTTTCTAAATTAAACTATATGATAATTAATCTTTAAGAAGAAGAAGATGTCCTTTGTTTTTTCAAATAATGATTGAAAATTTACGTTTTTTAAATATATAAATAAGTCTTTCGAATGCTAAAATGTATATTTCTAATTGTCGTCTCATTCAAAATGATTATAAATTATTCATAAATTGTGTATTTTTACATTCGATTCAAATCACATGCTGTTTTGGGAAATCAGATTACATGAAGCTTCTTCTCATTAATTCTTTTGAAAGATATGTAAATGAGATTTTTTCTCAAATATGATAATGATCATTTTTAAAACTAAATGATATTTTTTCAGTAAAATAAACACAAATGATAAAAACCTGGAAATATTCATAAAATATTCTATCAAATATACTCTATATTTGGTTTTTTAACAAATCCATGATTTTCGATAAATATTGTTTTACGTTTCAAAAAACTATGCTATCTGTTTTATAAAAACATATATTTATATTTGTTTTACCAGTGAAAATATTATTAAATATTTTTAATAAAGTTTCTCAAGAAATAAAATAACCAAAGCCAAGGTAAATATATTCTCGAATCTACTGTTTGAAATATCGTAAAAGTTATCACAGAAGATGCATAAGTTCATGATCAAAATATGTTTCAGCGAATAATTTATTTTTTTAGCAATATAAAGTTATCATTGGAAACATAATTAAAATAAAAATTCTTATATGTTACACAAATACTGTCATTAGTTATCGAAGTCTGTAAATTCAGTAATGTTTTTAAAATAACTAAATAGCTTAACATTTTCAATGAATATTTATCCCCTTTTCATTTTTGATTAACTTTCAAGAGTATTAGAAGGATTCGAGTGTCTTAAAATGTATTAAGAAAAAACAGGAAATGTAAACATATTTTAGAGAATAGAAATCCTTTACATTTATTTTAAAACGACTAATAAAATGAGTTGGTGTCTTCTAGACACAAAAGATAGTTTATCAAAGTTCTAAAAAGAATATGTTTGCGTTTGATTCATAATTATAATTCAAAAAAATTTTTTAATATAAATCAATTTTTAATTTAGATAAAATGTTTGTGATTTTTTTAACAGTATTGTTCCAAGTTGTTTAAAAACATATTTTGATAAATAAGAAAACGATACTTGTTTTGAAAAATTATCATTTCAAATATCGACTAAAATTATTTTTATCTATTTTCTGTTTTAAATGAATAAATAACTAAGATAAATAACACGATAAATTTATGTGTAAATTTTTATATCTAAGAATAAATTATGCTAAGAAATCGAATGAAGACTGATGAAAAGATTCAAATAGGTAATTTCAAGAATAATGTACAATTCACCTCAATAGATATATAATCTAGATTATCTCTGGCATCACGAATAATTTTTAACTATTAAATACAGTAATGGCGCATCTATGAATTATTCAAAATTTTATCGAAGAAATATTCAATATTCAAAAAGAATATTTCATAAAATAATCATTTATTATCAATAAAATACTTCACAAATTATTTTAATACATGGAGTTTGGTTAAGACTTAAAATTATAACAAAATCGCTTTCATCAAATTATCATGATAAACATTTAAAAGAAAGTTATGATTTATGTTAAATCTAGTTAAGTATTATTAATTAGATCTGTTTTATTAAATTTATTATTAATTTCATCATCAAAAAAGAAAAATGTTCAGAAATAAAATTTATGTCAATTTAATTTTATTAAATATCTGAAAAGATTAAGAATATTTTTGTTGATTTTATAATATCGTGTCTATCTAGTTAATTAATCATATGAAATGCACGATTATATATGCACATTGTTTAAAAATAACAAACATTTGAGATTTTTTATAATTTAGAACTCATTCATGATATTATTTTTTTGTTATAATATTAAGATATTGGATTTATAACATCAAAAGATTATTTACATTAAATATAGCACTTAATATATTGAATTAGATTATTTTCATAAAGTTCATATGTTTCGTAAATTAAATGGTGAGCCAGGACATATTAAAGAGCGATAAAACTTTGGTGATAGCTTTGACTCAGAAAGAACTATATCTTCTAAATAAAATATTTTAAATAAATATTTCTGTTAGATATGTGTATTCAGTAAGCTGTTTCTAATCAGAATTTGAATTAAATTACTTTTGAATTAACTATCAAATTATGTGAAGAATATTTGAAACTTTAGAAAAATTAAATACTCTGAAATATCTTAGAGATACAACGACTGGTCAAGTATAGTTGGAAAACAAAAACTGTTGAAGCATCTATAATTTCATCATATATTTTGTATGTGACAATAAAAAAAATTTCATCACTTAAATACTATTAAGATTATTATTTTGAAATTGATATTAAATATATTCTTATTTTTGATTTATTCTCGCAACAGTCCATAAGTTTTTAATATATATAGAACAATTTAAATATAAATTTGTAAGTCCAAAATCGTTAATTTCTTGAAAGATAAGATTATATTTCTTAAAAGATATCAAATTAAGGTGTCAATATAGATCGAAAACTCAGAAAATAAGACCTGTTATACTGATTTAAAGATATATAATGTTATTCGAACAGTTAGATCTTCTTGAAAAATGAGTAAAACAAGACAATATTATATTTTAAAGAATCTGATTTTCAAGAGTAAAATATATATTGAATTTTGGAAGATCAAAATATTTAGTTTAGTGTGTTTAGAAGATATTTCATTTTTGAAATTAAATTCGTTGAATTTGGAAATATTAATTGTTGGTATATGAATATTATCAAAAAATAAATAGATATCACCTTTGTTTAATTTTT
Organism: Neodontobutis hainanensis; assembly: GCA_024349245.1. Lineage (NCBI taxonomy): Eukaryota > Metazoa > Chordata > Actinopteri > Gobiiformes > Odontobutidae > Neodontobutis > Neodontobutis hainanensis. The sequence goes on along the minus strand of JALDNG010000312.1, from coordinate 77,437 downwards.
TTTCTTCAATTCTAAGATGGTTAAGATTTTTGATCTGAAAATCTTTTAATGATTCTGGAATGTTTCGTGATATAACTTATTTACTTGTAAATATTAAAAAATTGTAAGTGTATAAATTTCAAAATGAAATGTTTCAATCAATCGTATAAATCTATTAAGTAAATTATTTTAGAAAATAGTTCTCCGGGATGATTCTAACTGTATATTAGTTATGCTTGTGTGTCTGTTGTTAAAAATATAGAATTCGCATTTTTGATTTTTTGAATCTTATATTCAAAAGAGAATATGGTATAAAATTTATAGTTTGGCTTAAATGTTGGTTATTTACCAAACCGTATATTAAAATCTCAAATCAACCTTATAACACCTATTTTCTAGATCTTTCTTTTTAAAATTAATACCATGAGAATTATGCCTCAAATATCAACTTAATTTTTTGTTAAACTTAAAATAATTTCTGATAATGCATCACATCACAAATAATTGGTAAGGCTATGTTAAGCAAAATTTGGGGGAAATTCGCCATCAGATACCATTTTATGTGTTAATATTAAGATTTTGTTATAACTGTCTTGTTTGAAACATTTTTTATTGGTTAAAGTTCCATTATTTGTCTTGTTTATATTTTATGTAATTGAATCTAGGACTCTATCTGAGACTTGAAAACATAGATTCTCTATGATCACATTCTCAAAATAAATTTTACAGAGCAAACTGTCAAATGGAAAAATCATCACATATTTTCTTTAAAAGTGATCATATTAAAAACGTAAAATATTTTAACTTATTTTAAAAAATGTTTTCGATGTTACAAAGTTTTATGTTGAAAATATTTTTCTATATCGGAATGGAGCACGTTTAATACTATTATCTCTAGATTTTGAAAAAATATGAATTTTTTGTTTTTAAGCTAAATTCTCTGAATATATTTAATACGATACTAATATCTTTTGTTTTTTGGTTAAAATAATCTTTCTATATCATCAAGATGTATATTCAGTTAATTTATCGATCAGAATCTATTTTTCATAAAAGAATGATTACACTCAAGTAATTGGAGATCTAAAAATATATAATTTAATTTGTTAAAGATATTTTAACAGATTGACAATATACTGGATTTAGCACTCTACTTTGTTGACAATAATCTGCTTTTATATTGATGGTCTGAAATTTTAACATAAATTTCAACTGTCTAAGATGTTGTATAGTGGTCATTTTATGCGAGCTTATAAAAATATCTAATTTTGAACAATTATCAAATTTTGTGTATTTATTTATCGTAGAATAAGAACAATCTATCAATTTTTTCTTCTATAATGTTTTAATATTAATTAGATCCAAATATGTATGCGACGAGATTAATGTTTACCTCTAATTTTAATTTGAAAGAAATATAAAGTTTTTTATCTGAAAATATTACTTTAATAAATAAAATACCATATATCTCTCATGAAGTTGATTGATTAGATCTTTTTTAGTTCTTTTCAGTTGAACACTGACAATCTAATCTGTGATTTTCAATCCTTTACTGGTATGATTCATCTTTAATTTCTAATAAATTTATTTTAAAATACAATGTCATTTTGATATAGAATAACTTGACATACATTCATTTAAAATTAGATATCAAAAATATTCAACTTTGATAAATTTAATCAATGATGATGTCGTTCAATAGCCACTGTGTTTAAAACGTATCTAGATGTACACCCATAACAATTTTTTAATTTTTTAAAATCTTCTAATTCATATTAAATAAACAGTTTTCTACCAATATTAGAGATGCACTAACCAGCATCCACAAATATGAGATCTGACTTTGAGTTATTTTCATAAAAAAATTGAAAAATCTCATATTTTAATGCAGTTATTTGTGATGTATCAAGTTTAAAATATTTTAGCAGATATTATTGTCGTTTCTTAAGATGTTCATTCATATTTTCAAAGACTAAACAACGTTTTATCGACCTTTCTCTTATTTCATTTGATAAATCTGAAAATACTTTCTTTTATTTAATAAAAATGCAACTTTTTTATCTAAATTTCCTCAGTTAAATTCAACACATTCTAAAATGCCTATCTGTTATCAAATAGATAATATATGAAATTTGAACTTAGATTTTTAAACTTTTGTTAAAAATGTATGAATAATTTATTTTCATATTACTTAGAAATAGAGATATTACATTTTGCAGTAAATTTAACAGTTTATATGTATGAAAAAAATTATTATACTGAGTGAAAAACGTTATGCTTGCAAAAAGACCACATTCATAAAAAATCACCAACAATAAATATCGTCCTGATGATAATTTTGAGATATCAATTTTTAAAAATTCAACGAAAAGGAAATAAGGATCTCTTCAGAGATTAGTCGTTTATGACAAAATCTAAAGCCAGTTTTGAAGGATATGATATGAAAACTTTCGAAGAATCGTCTGAAAACCAAATAAACATTCCTTTGACATGCAAGTAAAAGTGCATAGAGATTGAAAGGAAATTACTCATATGATTTGGTTCTAAAATTGAAGAGTAAAAACAAAAAGACAGATCTAAATTCTTTCAGATATTTTGATATTTTTAATCCTAATAATTATATTTTAAAAGTAGTTTTAAAAAATAAAAAATTACGTAATATTAATTTATCTAAATAATGAAAGGTATATAAGTGCTAAATAGTATTTTGGGTGTTATTACAACATTAAAATTTATATATTTATGTGTTATAAAAGTACAAAAGAAGAATTATTAAATTTACATCTCTAACTTTCAAAAAATAATAACAATTTAATTCAAAACATATTTTTGATTCCTCTTTAAAAAGAAACTAGGTTACTTTTTGATTTCATTAATTTTTTCATTCTTGTTTTCAATGGTTTAAATGTGTATTCAACTCGATATCTATAGATAATTGATAAAATTCTTTTTTTATCTTTATATCTCAAATTCATACATTTAAAAAATTTCTCGAGATGATAAATGTCATAACTCAGATTTTTCGTATCGAAAAACTCAAAATTATTTTAATCTTTTTTTTATTTTTACTCAATATTTCCAATAATTGTACTCTATTTTACTTTACTAATGTACGTAATTTAAAAAAATTATAAATAATATTTCCTTTATGTTTATATTTATTAAATAATTTATCTATTTTATTTAAACTTCACAAAACATTAAGAAGATGTTGTAAAAACAGAATCATTATTTAAATTATCATTTTATATGGATTTATAACTTTTATTATTTAATCTAATATCATCGATTTTTAAAATTTTTAAATGAATCATATATGATGTAAAAAATCTGGTTGTTGTCAGAACTAACATTTCAAAAGATTTGATGTCTGATTCCATAGATGGTACATGATATATTACAAACTTTTAAACTTTAATTAACGTATATCTGATAATTAACAAAAAATATTGTTAAGAGTTAAGAAATAAAAATAGTTTTCATTTCGATATTTTTACAACAATTTTATGTGGTATTTATTTTAAAATATTTTTTGTTTTCATCGCTGTCGTCTATTCGGCATAAACTGTTGACGTTCTCGAATGTATTGATATGCTTATCGTCTATAAGAATAATATTGAATAAATAAGCCATTAAATTTTTATAATAAAATGACTTTAACTATACCAAGATAAATCTCTAGTAAGAAAAATATTTCTTTCTTTTCAATTAAATTAGTTTAAAATATGTAATCGAGAAGATTATTACCACACAAAAATTCAGATGTCGTTATTTCGGATTATGTTCAATCTCACATGATTCTCAAAAATGGATAAGTTCTTCAAATTGAAATTTTTTCAATTTTAAATTGTATTATGATATACCCTTACGTTTTTTTCAAATTATTAAATTATTCTTATTGCAGAATTGTCATATGTGGAAAATTTTTCACTGATGAGGTTGAAATTATTATTTTTGAAAGTAAAAATTTTACGAATTAGAAATGAAACGCAAAACTAAATTATCAAAACTTTTATCATCGTTCTTTAAATCACTCAGCGTAATACATCATTTTTATAAGAAATTAAATATCTCTAAATTAATTTTTTTAATACTTAACATGATCGAATATTGACATTAATCTATTATTTTATAAAATTAATTCAATAAATCTGAAAAAATATTTCTAAGATATAACATAATTTTTTGTGATATTTAGAAAATTTATTGTATTATTAAATGTTGCAAAACTATTCGAGCATTATCTGAACGAGCATATATTTAATTATTGAATCTATGTGGGTCCTCTTTCAAGAATTTTTTTAAAATGTATCCTTAAAAGCTTAAATTTGAGTTTTATTGTAGTCTGAGAATGTAATCAGCTTTAAAACTCCCATCGTATCAGTGAATGAGAACTAAAACTTCTTTTGCTTTGAGTAGTTGTTATATTTATGAACGTTAAAATATTTTAGATATATTTCTTTTTCATAAAATACATTTTATATAAATTTTAAAAATGTTTGAGAGTGAGATTTTAAATAACATGTCTCATTCATATGTTTTAATTTATTTTCATCATTTAAGCATTTTCTCAATCATTTTAATTTTAACTAACAATACAAAATTCATATTTTATTCACTTGGCAGAAAAATAGAGTACAACACATAAAATATCTTTAAATACATAGTCGACAATTGACATGGTAACTCAGATATATTCTGATTATTTGTTTATTCAGGTTTATGGTGAAATTCGATTTCATATTAAAAATATTTTTAATTATACTTTTATGAAAGTAAAAATATTTAACGTAATCAATTAAATGTTGACCAGTGTAAAATTCAACAAGTTTATATACTCAGTTTTATCGAAAAAATATTTAAAAAAATAAAATTTTTGATGATGTTTTAAAATACTCTTTTTCTTAAGATGTACTTTTAAAAGATTTTAATAAAATATTTTTTTAATTCAACGTAAAAATTTCTATTTATTTATAAAACGAAGATAAAAATAGAATTTAGTCAGTCTGTATGCTGATTCTATGATATCATTGTTTAAATTTTAATTTTACAATGTTTAAACACAAATATCTAAATATATGATTGAAATTCATGATAAACGAAATAAAATTTATCATTCAAAATTGATGATAAAAATCTTTTTATTTTTATTTAACAGTCTGATAATTATAATAAATGATTTTTTTATTAACCAAGCGTAAACTATACATTATATAAAAAATCTATATATCTCTGATTATCTTTTATTAAAATGCTTCAAATAATATTTTTATCAACATTAATTTTTAACTATTGGAATCATAAACTTTAATTTCTTTTTAAAATATTTACTGATTTAAGTGTAAAAATTCTAGATATTCTTTTTAAACTATAATTTTTATTTGTATACCTATATCAATGAACCTTTTTAGATTCATAATTTTTTCTTGTTTATATATTACAGATGATTTGGGTTTATATAATTCATAACATGAAAATAGGAAACAGTATTTCCTAGCTTATTCAATTATAATATTAAATATACTTTGACATTTATTAAAATTATATTTAATTTAATTCTGCATTATTAAATAAAGACAGAAATTTAATGATTTCAATAATTTTTTTTAATAGTTTTATGCATTACCTGACATGAAAGCTTAATGATACAAAACTATAAGAAAAATAAATCTTCAAAATATTTTGAATTAATTTTATATGAATCAAATAGAAACTGTTTTAAAAATATAAATTTTCAAAAAATATAATTAATTTATAATTAAGATGGCAGAGTGAAAGAATTTTCAACAATAGATAAACTAAAATATTATATTTAATCAATAAAATATTATCAGTGATAGAATAGGCGTTATGTTTACAAACCAGTAATAATTAAATGTAAACGTAAGTGCTTCAAAATAATAGATGTTTTCTTAAAAAATTGAAACTTATAAATAATAAACATGATGATATTTTAAATTTGAGAAAACTAAAAACAGTAAAATCAATACTTCTTTGGTTTTTCTGTTTTATTTTTCTCCCATGATAAGTTTAATATATAAAATATACAACCTCCTTTCATATCTAGAACACTACAAAATTCACATTCAACAAAATTTCGGAAGAATAAATGAGTTCACAAAATTTAAAAGGAAAACCAGTGAGAAATAAGTTATAATAATATTCAAAACATATCTACTTAAGGAATGTTTTAGTGTGTCTGACAATGATGTTTAGCACTTAATTTAAGTATTTTATATCTATTTTTTTAAATTGAAAAAATTGATAATAAATAACCGTTAATCCATTTAAAATAAAATATAACTATTTTTTCATGACAACATAAACAATAATAGAAAATATGTTTAAAAACGTTTTATAAATTAATCCCTTTCATTTTGATTTGAATTATCATCTCATTACTTTTAATATCGATATGATTTATGTTCCCAAAACTATAGAATGATATTATTTTCATTTAAACATAGGATTCTACAGTTCTAAATTTCCTGTTTGTAATCGAATATTTTCTATTCATATAAATTTCATAAAATGCGATGTATGGAGGAAAGATATTGAATGTACTGATCACAGATTGTATCTTAAAAGCAAAGTGTTCTGTCAAATTAGTGTTTGACATTTTTAAAGGCAGAAAATTTATCTTGAATATGAATCACGTATTATATAATTTATCAAAAGTTCTTGATTTAATTTTATTTCTTATCATAATATCGGCTAATTAGTAAATCTTTTAAAATCATTTGAAAATAAAAAGTTTTTAAATAAGTTTTTGTTTTGAGCATTTTTTAATAAATCAAATCACTTCAGATTATCAGATATTTTCTCTAATATGAAATTTTTATGTCTCAAAACCAAAAGTATCGTCATTATTTATTAATTAAGATTGAAATAAGATATTTTGATTGCCTATTTGTATCACTATGTTTTCTGTCGAATCAAATTATTTTGTAAAAATTTAAAATATCCGAATAGTATGAAATATTTAGTTAAAATACAAAGGCTATATATTATTTAAGTTACATATCATACGAATAATACGTCAAAAAATTCATGTAAAATATCTAAAAAAGGGATGTTAACTTTTTAGAAAATTATAAATTGATTTATTTTACGATTTCGTTAAAGAAAATTGAAATGTTTTAATCAGTTAATGTTTAAAAAAACAAACACAGATGTATGATTCTTTAACTAAAAGTAAAATTAATTCTATTTAAGGTATAATTGAGAACTTTGGAAAATTTCTATTATTTTAAACACGTTTATCTTGATAAAATAGTGAAAATCGTTAAATATATAATTCATTAATATTTTAAAAATATAAGATTTCAAAATATTTTGATAATTAGACTGAATACATTTGATTTAAATTTATAATATTTCTGAAGTTTATCCTAAGAAGCTTTCAAATATCATTTAAATACTTTCGATATGACAATATCTTGTAAATTTGAAAAGTTAAATATACATGAATATCTTAACCAACACCAATGTAAATGATAAAAAATGATGTGTATTTATAAGAAAATAAAAATTAAATTCTATAATTTATAAATGATAAAATTATTAATGATCAAAGAAAATCATAAAAGGGAGCGTAGTATATTAAGTTTTTTTGTTTTTTAAATATTGCTGAATTGTGTTTAATTTATTCAAGCGTATATTATGTGATAAAGTATATTTAAACATTAATTTTGAATAAAAACATTTGAATTTCTTAAACAATATTATAAAAATAATATATAAACAACAAATATATACATTTTTTAAGATAAAATTATTAATTCAGCTTTTTGTTCTATCTGTTAAATTTCTTTGTATTTTAGTAAATTTCGATTATATGGTTTTTGATATCAATATACTTTTAAATTTTCCATGGCTGGTAAAAATTCAGAATATTATTAAAGATACAAAATCTTATTAAGTACTAAATATCTTATTCACAACCATATATTATCTCAAATAATAATTTTTCACACCAAATTTTTCAATTAGAAGAAAACTGTGCCAGAACAAAATTTGAAATAATTCCCAAAACATTATCCATAAATTTTTGTTTTATATTTAACCTATTTATCTCTAGTTTATTATGATTAAGATTTTTTATATTCTCTATATGTTTTTCTCAGTTTATGATGGATGTCACATTTAATACTTTTATCGTTCACACAGTATCCATGGTTTTAGAAACAGAATTATATGTTTAATTTAAAAAAAATATATTTTAAAGTAAATCAGAAATATGAAACTCTGAAAAATGTGTTATTTCTTTAATTCAAACTTTTATAAACTCACTCGATCAGAATGACATTGAAAATAAATGAAGTATAGAGATTATAATTATTAATTATAATGATGTTAAAAGAATATCGGTTCTGAGATTTCAGTCGTCCTATGAATATATATCCCACTTGATACCTTATATTTATCATATGATAAATTCAGCTATTTGCTGTTTTTCGAGATATTTTAATATTATTGCTAAATTCTTCATGAATTATAAGATATAATTACGATTGTAGTTATCATTTATTTTTATTTTGCCGAATTCAATAAATACAAAATTTTTTAAGATCAGGATTTGTTGTCAAATAATAGTATTTGAAAAAAAAACTTAAAAACACTCAAAAGCTGATTAAATGGATCGGTAAAAATTTTATTTTTTTACTTTTATTTATGAGAAAGATTTTGATGTATCAGAAGCAATACTATAATTTAAATATTGTAAAAATATTTTTACGTTAGTTTTGAGAAACTTTTCGATGCGGTTTAATTTATTGTAAATTGTAAGCTATCTTTTTCCTTCCAGATTATTTTCTTGAGATAAAAAATTTAGGAAATCCTTAATTATTTTTATATTTTTTGTTACACAATGAAAGAATATACATTAAAACAGGTATAATATTAATAAATGTTTATTTTAACATAAAAATTGATTTGGTATGTTTAAATCAAGTATTTTATTTATAATTAGAAGTGATCACTCAGAATAAATAATTCATGCTTAAAATTTTCTTTTATGATTTTATAAATATAAACTGATAGCTAAATAGAATCCAGCGTAAACGAAATAAGGTTAATGACAACAAGAGATTTGTATTATATTTATTTCAAATGAGTTAAATTCATAATTTATTCCATCTCTAAAGCTAAAAAATTTATGTATTCAAATAAATTTGATTTAATTTCTATTAACTTTTTAATTTCACTTATATTTAATTATTTTCATATTGATATAGATAACTCTGTATGAGGTACTTTTAATTACCCTTTAACTTATTGAAATAATAAAATAAGATTTTTATGAATATACAAAATTAAAGTCAATTTGAATTACAAATATTTTTATAAATTAATATTAAGTAAAAAAACTCAATGTACTTTTATCTATTAGTTGTAAAAAATCGTCGAATTTATTAAAACTAAATTTTTACATTGTTGCTCAATTAACTTTTTAATCAGCATAAAAGAAATTAGATTATCATGAGAAAATTTTTTTTGTATCATCTCTTTTATTTAAAATTTTCATTATCTAAATGGGTAGATTCTAAATCAGGGGTGGCCAACCCAAATGAACCTTCGGGCCATTTTGGAAATTTATCATAAACTCGCAGGCCGCATAAAAATTTATATATCATTCATAAGTGATAAGACGCTAATAAAAATGAAATTAAACAAAACTAAATAATATTACTCAAAAACACAAAGTAAAAATTATATTGATAAAATAATTCTCACAAATTTAATTTATTCAATTAATGAGATATTTGCTTTTCCACGCTCTCACTTAACTTCTGCAGATCGATATCTATGCTTGTATTTGCACATCGTAATTGGTTTTGTAGATTTTCGTCCGTCAAACTCGAACGTGATTTATGTTTAGTAAATTTCATTTTCGAAAAAAATGATTCGCAGATATAAGTTGATCCAAATGCACTTACGACTTTTTGTGCCAGATTTCTCAAATTTGAAAATCTTTCTCTTGTGATATAAATGTTATAAAAATCAAGCTTAGATTTTGATGCTTTAAAATTTGTCTTAATTCGTTATTGCATTGTAAATCAATCAACTCCATCTGGATATGTTCTGGGACCGACTCGACATCGACATAAAAAGGAGATGAATATATTTCAAATATCTTATTGTATTTGTGTAAATTAGCAAAGCGACTTTCAAAGGCAACTATAAGTTTTCCGATTTCTTGTGCATATTTAAAATAATTGTTATTTCGTGGATTTTTCATTTCTTTTAACAATGGAAAATGCTGAACGTTATTATTTTTCAATTGAGATTCGAATAGTTGCAATTTTCTTTGAAATGCTTTGATATGATTGAACGCATCTACTATTAAATTGTCTTTTCCTTGCAATGAGACGTTTAATTGATTGAGTTTTTCAACAATATCCACTTAAAAACATAAATCCATTAACCACTCATCATCTTTCAGTTTGGGTATTGGTCTTTGCCTGTCATTCATAAACTCATCAATTTCTTGCCGAAGCTCATAGAATCACTGTAAACATTTTCCATGACTTAACCATCTAACTTGACTGAAATATATTATGTCTCCGTATTCAGAATCCATTTCATTCAGGAATTCTTTAAATTGTCGGTGAGAAAGTGCATGCGAATGAATGTAATTCACTGTTTTGATTACTACATTCATTACATGATTCATTGATAACGTTTGGGCACATAAATTCTGTTGATGAATCAAACAGTGGATAATAAATAAATCATCTTTCTTAACACGATTTTGAATATCGTTCTTGAATTCCTTTATATCTAGTAGTAATTTCACAGCTCCTTTTTCTTTACCGATCATAGCAGGTGCGCCATCAATTGATATTCCAGAAAGGGTATCCAAATTCATATTATTCTCATGTAAACATCTTTCGATGGCATGGAAAATATCTTCACCTTTTGTTGTATTTTTCAAACTTACCATGTTTAACATTTCCTCTATTATTTGAAATGATTCATTTACGACACGAACAAATATTACAAGCTGCGCTGTATCTGATATATCTGTGCTTTCATCAAATGCCAATGAAAAATATTTAAAATCTTGAATTTTCTTCACGTAGCTTGATGATAATTTCATTTTAAATATCGTTTATTCGACGACAAATCGTTTGCTGGGAAAGACTCAGATTTGAAAATGATTCGCATTTGTCTGGATAAAGAGTTTTCGCTGCAGCTTCTAAACATTCCTTGATGAATTCTCCTTCCGAAAACGCTTTCATACTTTTTGCAATCAAAAGAGAAATAGAATAACTTGCTTTTAGAATTAGGTTTGGTTGTTGTAGTGACAGACGAAACATTTTTGTTGAGATTTTAACTGCGATTTAAATTCTTTGAGTCTAGTTTCTTTAATCTCTTTATCGAATTTTATATAATCACAATGTTTCGTTTCGTAGTGTCTTTTAACAATGTATTCTTTGAATACAGCAACGTGTTCTCGACAAATTAAACAGATTAGCTTTTTATTTTCGAGTATAAAAAAGTATTTTTCTTCCCAATCTTCGCTATATCTTCTGTTTTCATCTATTATTGTTCGTTTTTAGAATGCATACTGAAATTAAAGGGGATGAAAATTTTTTTAATTTTTCCGTTGAAAATAAACGTGTATATAAAATGCTAAAACTCTGCGGGCCGCAAAATTTTCTTAGGAGGGCCGCGGGTTGGCCACCCCTGTTCTAAATTATATTATCTGTAAATAAATAAATAATATAAAATTTTCGTTCATTTAAATATTCTTAAAGTAATGTGTGTTAATGATCTATTAATATAAATTTGTCTTTTATTTTAAAAATAGTTAATATTAAAATAATTATAAAACTTAATTTGAAATTTTCAGTCGATACATCGCTCCACATAAAATAAAATATTTTTATCATCAATTTGATTTTTCTAATGTTGAGTAGTCACCAACTAAACCGTTTTCGAGCTTTTACTTAACATAATTTAATTTATTTTTCGTTATATTTGACATTTCTGATATTGTTTTAGTTATCAAATATATCAATTTAAAATTTTTCTTGAAATTAATTTTTTTAGAACCTAAATAAAACAAAATTTAATTTGTGAACAAAAATTTGCAATGATGCGAATCCTAAAAAATATATATAATAAAGTCAACAAGAATAAATTATGTAAGTATTAATGGTAAAATTTTTGTAAGCGTCTGTATGTTGAGTGACAAACTTTTTTCAATCGCTCGAAAAAATCGCAATGTAAGGTAGCTCTCAATGTAATATAGAGTGTAAAACTTTTTGTGAGTGGAAGTCTCACCTAATCTGATTTTGGTATATACTCTACAAACAGAGACCGAAATGACGTACAATTTAAAAAGACACTGTGTGAAAGTGAATAATTATAAGTAAACTATCTGTGAGAAAAGACCCTGAAAGGCTGTTCTTATCCATTATAAACAAAAAAATCTTTCGAATGAATAATAATAATTGATACAATTAAAGTTCTGCATTTAATATTTGAAACAGAAATTGTGTAGAATATGCATTTTTGACATCTTTGTCGGAAAGTATAACAGAAGACATTGAAATTTTCTCTCGTGAATTCGAAAACAAAATTAATGATTCAAAGTTGCCATAATCATTCCAAAACATTTCATTGAGCCTCAGTTATCTTCAAAAGTTATGATATTTTTAAGTTCACTCATGATAAGATCAAATTTCTCTCATTTATCCAAAAAATTTTCGTTTTATATATTACATAGTCTTTTATAAACAAAACCAAAGCTATTTCTTTTGTAAAAAAGATCTTTTGCTACTATGGCGTGAAGGATTTAACGGTAGAATGACTTTATGTGAATTCATACGATCTTAATATTATGAAAAGTATAATCATTGATCAATCAACAGCGCTTCGTGAAAATAAATATGTATTCTTGAGTAAATTAGAAATAATAATGAACTTTTTAATTTCAATTACTGTATTTCTCGAATGAGAAACAGTATTTTTTGTTTGAATTATTAGGATAAGCTATTTTGTTTTTAAGGATTATATTTAAACAGAAAATCATTGGGAATTAATTATTGATAAAATAAATAAATTTCCACAACAAACTAAAATCAGTATTATTTCTTTTGAATAAAATATTATGACGTTATGAGTTTTTATTTTTTTCTCAATAATAATTCCTTCATAAAAATAACAAACATCAAATACATATTCTTGAAAAGTATTTATCATTTATAGGATAGTTATCAATTAACGATTTTTAAATATTTTTATAAACGTGTTTACAACAATTCGAAAATTTGTTTTTTAAATTTTGTGTCATTATTTATATTTTGATATCTCGATTGGTTCCCAAATAACCATATGATAGAATTATTCAATTATATTTTTTATTAAATTGTACTATCCTAGCATCACTATTAGATACAAAACTAATCATAACTATCATTCGTAATATCACATCACCATTAAACATGTGAATCTCAAAATGTTATCTTTCTGACAGGTTTATCATTGCACTCAATCTTATATATATTCACGATTTTCGGTTTCAATATTTAAAATATGTTTATCGAATTCCTTAAGAGTGTGAATTTTTTTGATCTAATAGATCAAATTAGCACTGTTTTTTATATTTGATGGTCTTAAAATCAGATTTGTTTAATATTTTTTGAATTTGTATGGTGAAATACAGTCCTTTACATACTGTTTCGAGTTTATTCATAGAACCATAAGTTCGGAATAAATAATCTTTAAACATGAATCAATAATTTGTTGAATTTAATTTAATTTTAAATTGTATAGTTTAGACATTATTGTAATCTTTGTGAAGTGAATCTCTGATGATTTTTTACAGTAACGCCAATTGTGTAAATTAAAAAATGGATTGGTATCAAATTCTGTAAGAGTATATGACCATTAAAAGTTGGATATCTTTATCATGAATCGTTTCAGTAAGAAAGCGATGAATAAAATTGCTTGTGTGAGAGTTTTATATTTAACCCCAATCCATACACTCACAACATGATATAGGGCTGTTTTTAACACGTAAGATACGCATATTAAATATTTTTTGTTTATTGAGTTCCTCAAGACTTTTTTCAATTCCATGATATTACGTCATCTTTGTTTGGTTTGTCTTAAGAAAATTTCAAAATTTTATAAACATAAGATTTAAAGTATGGGTTGAGGTCACAATAAAATCGAGCGTGTTAGCCATATCTAGATATAATCAGAAAATCTATTGCGCGAAATGAGCCTCGAATTTAATTGTTTTAGAATACTTTTAATTCTTACAATTGAGCATATTATTCATACAACACAATGACATATTTATCGAATTTAAGTGCGAGTGCAATTAAACGATAACAATAAATGCTCAATATTTTCTAAAAGATTTCATCTTCCATATAACCAGTTTTTCACAAGCCTAGGAATTTCTACTCAGATTTATTTCAACTAAAAGTTCATAATAAAAGTGATGATAGCATATCAAAGAATTTGCCGCAAATATAAGTTGCATAAAAGATCAAAACTTTATTAATATATTCAATGATTAAGTTTTTATCTTAAACCTGCAATATACTTCAATTCCATATTTCCTTAAAATAACTGGTTTTAGACCAGAAACATTTTTTTAAATAAGAATGATTTTTCATCTCCCCAAAATTTTTTTCATTTCCATTTTCAACTACTTATGAATCAAGTGCTATTCATGCCTCTCGTTTAGGAGTGTTAATTTATTAAATTACTTCATTAACGTTATAATCAACACTTTGTAAATTTTATATTTCAATATTTAGAGTCAGGTTGGTATGATTTTTAATGTTTGGCATGCTTCCTGCAACAATATTGTGATTTTGGTTTTACTTATTTTATAATATAATTATTTTGTTAAAGTTTCATCGCAAATCTAATATTTATTCATTTCAAATTCTTCATGTTCTTTACAGGTGTGGAATATAAATTTATTTATCTAATTTTATTGTTAATATTTAAACATTGAGATAATAATTTTAATTATGATTAGATCAGATATCACAAAAAACTCGATGTCAGTAGTTATGTTTTTGGTTAATGAAAATTATTGGCATGGTTAAATATGCGATATGTTATTAAAATAAGTCATGAGATAATATGATATTATGAATTTATTATCAGTATTGAAGTTTTAATACAAAATTTTTATTATGTCAGGACAAAAAAATTAATATCTAGCAAAAGCTACATTATGATCAGTAAAAATATTTCATATCCTGGTGATCATTTTCATTCAGAGTTTGAAAGATGAATATTTGACGCGTCAAATAAAATTATAAAAATTTCGTTGTGAATCGATTCAACTGTTTTTTAAATAGCCAAAATAAATCTATGTTCATTTTACTATATTTATAAGTTCGTGTCGTTCATTAAATAATCGCAGGTTTTTTTGGCTCACACTGGGATTTCTTCGTTTGATATCTAAGAAATCTGAGGTATTCTATTTATTTAAAAGCAAATCTACACTTAGTTCGATTCAGATTATGGTTCGTCTTGTGAATTCTGTTCAAACATAGCTGTTTGTCTTCTAAATGACTATCATAGGATGTAAAATATCAACTTTTCATCAATTTATGTGAAACAAATTAAATTTCGAAATATGTGGTTCTTAAAGAGATTTGATGTGTTTGAATAATGGAATATTCTGATAGGTAAGACGTTAGATTCATGTAGCTCTACCTGATCATGTGCAGAAGTCAGTTTTTCTTTATTTCTATGATAAAATTCTTTTTGCATGTAACTCGCCTGAAGATATAACATGGTAATAAGGATTTGGCTGAAAATGATTGTCGGATAAATCAACTCAGAGTGGACTGCAATATTAATCCCGTTCTTAAAATTGTCAAGCATATGAAAAGAAGCGCATACACTGTCTAATTTATTCTAAATATCTCAAAACACTTTGCAAGAACATCAGATTAATTCGCTGGGAAGTAAATAATTTTACCATTTTAGAATCTAGATTATGAATATACTCTATTGTTTCTAAATAAGCACGACTGTCATCAATCAGTGATTAATGGTGAGTACAATCAGTGTTTGTATCTAAAATCCTCATTCGACGAGGTAGTCAGGCATTAGATTTAAGTTATTAAAGTTACCCAGATTTTCTTAATTTTAAATGAGTAACAGATTTTCATATCTTCTGTTCTATATCTTGTAAAGCAGCTTAAGTAACGACAAAAAATAACCTGCCTTCCATTTAAAATAAAATTTAGGCTTCATATCAGCTGTTGATTTATGAATTTAACTTTTGTAAAAAATTCATTCAATGTTTATATCTTCGGGTGAATTTTTAGAAGGTATTCTCCAAGTAGTCACATTAGTTTATTCATTTGGCTTAAATACCAGTATATATCGTTTTATGTCGTTTTTTTTCAATTTATATGACTACCGAGAGGAGAAATAAATGTTTTACTTTACACCAATGCATAAAAGAATTTCGTCAAATATTTGAACATTTTAAAGTTTTTAAAGATAGATAATGTTTATGAGTTCAAAAATAATACGAAGAATAAAAATAATGTTTAGCTTATCCAGTTTAGAAGAGTCTAATCTAAAATTATAAACAAGTTCATTGCGCTTGTTCCTGCAAAATTTACATTTATTCATTCCATATTGTTTTTTAATGTTAGTTTGCGAGCAAGTGCTTTTTGACAATTTTTATCCTTGTCCTCATAACAACTGATATGTTAGAGTATGCATTTTAATTTCTGCTCAATCCTCACAATCTGTTGTTTTAATCTATGCCTTGTTAATCTTTATTTAATTATTTTGGAATATTTTTATATTAAGAGTCTTTTTGATCACATGCTTTTCGTCGACATGTGAAATATTATGTTACGATATAAAGGTCTGCTTTAATATTTCACCTTATTGAAAAACGTCGCCTATGAGTAGTTTTTATTTTAGTCCTGTTTGTGAGACATTTGAATAATTTTGTGAAATAAAATTTACTTTTATTCGACGTCAAGTGATGTTAGATCTTTTGATCGATATTTGTCCAGTTTATTCACATAGTTAGCAGACGTTTTCCTACTACTGAAAAACTGCCTCATCGAGATATTGAAACTCGATAAAAAGTAACCTTATCAGTTTCAGAATTCGATCATCGTTTTGCTTGATCACATCGTATCTTTTCTCTGAGTACAGGATTTGTAATGAGATTGACTTGTCCAAAACCTCAAAGATAGAGATTACGTAGGCTATCATCGTCATGGTCTTTCCTTTTTGCGTTATCCATAGGTAGCACTGAGAATCTAAAAATGCAGAATCCATTGAATAATTGATATATTGGAGGTTTAAAGATTGATCTTAATCTATTTCAACGCTGTAATCTACACTGCCTAAACGTTAATTTAATCGTTTTACATATGATTTATGAAACTTTTCATTATTAACATCACACACATATATATATATATAATTTATGCATGACGGTATTCTCAAAATAGAAAATAGGAAAATATTTCCTACGAAAAAAAATTAAATTAAAATTCGAAATTTAGCATGACACTTAAACAATATATATTTGAGGATTTTGATGACTACCCAAAGATAAGCATTTATTAATATGTAAGAAAAATCATTGTTAAAAATATACAAGATTATTCGCCGTTAAAATTATAAATGTTTATGTTTGAACCTTAATTTGCTTCAACATATCACGAAATTACTCTAGAATGGAAGTTATGAAAATTTACAATTTATTTCAAGGAAATCTTATAATTAAGTTTATATACTTGAAAAAAGTAAGAATATTATAATGTTCATAAAAATACTATTTCACGAAACTAAGACTTAACTTTACTTAAATATGCTGATATTTATGTGTCTTTTACCACGTATCTAAATCTACGTAAAACATATTTAAATGTCCACCTGATTGTGGTTCAAAATAAAAATATTAGACCACAATAAGTCCTCAAACTCAATTGTTTTATTTAGTTTAAAAAGTGATTTATAATTAATGATGAATTTTTAAACAATTAATTTGTTATGTCACTTATATAAGATAAAACAAGCCCAAAATTCTTGATTCACAAACCTTCAAAAAACATTTTAACAAATATTGAAATTTATAAAAATTCAAATTCGTATTTTTATAAAGTTTAAAAAGGAGAAAACAATAAACAACAGTATAAGGTAATATTTTAAATAATTAATGAGGAAAATTTTAAATTTAATTTCATAATATGAATAAATCTTGTAATGAGTGTCTTTAAAAATCACACATTTCAGCGTATCTTCTAAATCCTTGGAGCATCACTTCTTTCTAAATTTAATATATTTTAAATACTTTCCCCATGGCTTGACTATAATCAATGTAATCTTGGAGAATCGATATATCAATATGTACTCCACACATAGTACATCCCACATTCGTTGAAAATAAGATTCTGCATATCTATATTCAACAATATACAAACTGGAAACGTTTTCAAGCTAAAAATTAACATTAGCTCTTGTACATCCTTCTGAAAATGCATATTCTTTTTTCGTAATTTTGTTTTTACATGAGTTGTATTTATGAAATATTGCATTAATGTGTTAAACTCTCGTAAGTTATCGATCATCTGATGAGTTAATTTTTGAAATATTTTTTTATTGTTTCTAATAAATCCAGTAGTATCGAGGTGAGCAATACAGCTTAACTTCATCAAAAGTTTATCAAGATATCTAATTTCCTTTTTATCTGACAAATGAGATTTAATCAAGATAAATATGCCGTTTGGATCAAATTCTTTTATATAACTAACCCTTATATGGTGTGAAAACCATATACGACATTGACGAAATAAATAACTGTTCATATGCAAAAGGTCAGTAGAATCGCAATTCTGGCTATTTTTCAACCCATGATATATACCTTGTGCTGTTTTATGGTGAGTATGCTGAGTTAAAAGAAGGTTTTCGTTCTTTATTTTTAATTCATTCGATTCTGTTGTAAATTCCAATTTTTTACATTTAAACCTTTTTAGCTGAGATTGCGAATGCTTAAAGTTATTTCGAATTTTTTTCATCAAACTTTTCTGAGATTCATCTTGATAATTTTTCACTTTTAGGTATCCTTTTAGAGGATAAAATTCGAATATATTTCGGTTATGAAAAATGATGGAACGCAAACGCTTCTTCCTATTCTCATAATATCGTCTATCTATCGATCTCTTGTTAGATAAATTATTAGCCACACCATGTCTCTGCAAATGAATTATATCTTTTGAATTTGAAAAATTAAGACCATTATCAGCAGTTATTGCACCTTCAGAAAGTAAATTCTCAACAGGAATTTCGCTTTGTGATGCGCCTGAGGATAGCTTGATATCAATTGAAGCTTTTTGTTTAAATTTGCTTTTTGAATCAACGTATGACACGGGTATTTTCTTTCTTTTATCATCTAATTGTGGAGAAACGACAATTGAATTATTAATTCGAAGTATGAATAGAAAATAAATATAAATCATCATTAAAAACTTCGTATATTATCCGCTATGTTCGTAATGGCACACTTTTTTTTGAATTAGTTTTAGCACAACAATCTTATATATAATTTTTCCAAATATTTTAAGATAATATTTGCAATAAAATAACATAAATAAAAAATCTGTTAGTTAACTCAAAAATTATCAGTTTATTGGCGTCGATGATCTTACAGAGATTAAAAATTTTATGACGCAGTAGGGAAAATTAAATTTTTTATCATTTTGATAAATGGCAAAATTCACAAATATTTGCTCATAAATTACCCTATTAGTCTTCTAAAATCAATAATATTGTGAGGTAAGATATTTCTTAATTAGCTTTCACTTAATAAACTGTAAAATTTGTCGATCGAAAGAATTTATAGTTTCATGTATGAAACATCAAAAGATGTTAGATATTTTTCATATACGTTAAGTTAGTATTTAAATAAGATTGAGTGACTGATATTAAAATCTAATAAAATTTATTAAAAATATTTAAGACAGTAAGTTTCAAAAAAAATCAAGAATAAAGTTACAAGCAATCATACAATTTCGATCATTGTATTTCTATTAGAGATTTAAAAAAACATGATAAAAATATTTTTCCATGATGTTGAATTTGATACCAGAACTAGGCTTACGATCAGCTAGTGATTATAAAAATGTTAAAAATGTTGAATCTTTCACGATATCTTGAATACATTCAAAAAATTTCGAAAAATAAAGTTCAAATATTTACTCATACAATGATGAATATTATTTTAGTGAATCATAAAAGCTGAGTAATCTTAATATTCAGGCAAGATATCTCATTCAGATTTGGAACTGACAATTTCAGATATTTGTTAAATTATATAATTGATCGTTTTGTGGTGACGATGAACTGAAAAGAAACGCTTTCTACCAAACATAATATGCTTACAATTTCTACAAAATGTTTTTGTTGTGTTTTATTCTTCTCAACGATCAAACTTACTTCATTTTTCATTTTACTTTTAATTTCTTCTAAAACTATTAAGCATTGATATTCCAAACCATTTTTCAACATTATTAAAAAGATCGCACTCATTTTTTTCATTTAACGAAAACAACAATTATAATCTTCCAGGCAATCAAGCTGCAAACTTTTTCAAATATACTTTCCGATAAAAGAAAGATAGTATTTGCATTCATAATTTGATAAAATAAAATTTTTTATTATTTTTTGATTAAATATAAGTTTTCTAACCATTGATCATAAAGATAAAAAAAAGTTCGAGTATTATTGATTTTTTGGTTTGGTTAATTTTCAGTTTTAAAATGATAATTACTTTACTTTGATAAATCTTTGAGAAATTTTATTTTCTTACCTCGATATTATTTATTTTATTAAAATTTATGTTAAAATATTTATATATATTTGAAAATAATTTTTTTATTCAAATATTTTGTAAATTTATATGTAACGGTTTCTTTGTATAATACCAATTATGACGCAATAAAGTTTAATAAACAAACTGTAATTTATCGATAAAAAATTTTATAGCCTTTAACTCTTTATTCATTTGTTAATTAATAAAGATTCGTGACAAGATAAATAAATATATCATGAAATTAAATAAAATGCAAAATCTCTTTTATTTAAAAATTTTTCAATTTTACTTCTTAATGTCATAAATTTTACACATCAACGATCCAATTTACACTGAATAAAAATTTTGATTTTTGTGAGTTTCTATGAACTCATAAAGGATTGAAAGTATAATTAATTAAGCGATTTAATTAAACAGCTTAAACACAGCCAAAAAATAAACTAAATTAATATTTACAGTTATTATATAAATAAATATCTTGAAATTATTATTTTGTATAAATTAAAATATCATAATAATTTACATTTAGTTTCGATAAACGATTATAGTCCGATGAGACTACACACTTGTGCATCATTATATTAAATGTACAAATATTATTCTGTCTCATAGTGTATAAAATATTTTCATTTTTGTTAGTTTTGTGCCAAATCGATTGCAAAAATACTTTGAAATGCATTTAGTTTTTCTTATACTCGTAACAGGACTTAATTATAAATCAAAATCGTATGAATACATATAATTTTGGGCTAAAGATCATTACTTTTGAATTTGAACCTTATGTTTTGTTTTTAATTTAAAATTTATGCTAAAAATTAGGATATATTTTGACGATTTTTGTTAAATTTGTCATATTTTATGTCTGAAAATAGAAATATTGACAGAGAAAAACATCAGATACTTTGCAATTCATTTATTGTAAATTTTTTTAATCGAAATAACACATCTATCGTTTAAAATATTGATTAAATCATTCAAAATGCCACATTTTATATTCTTTATGAACTATCTGTAAAATCGGATATTTCTTTTAACATTTTATCATCGTCTTAAAATATCTATAATATGAGTAAAACGAGTAATATCTGTGTATTCAATGTCAAAAAAAAACTTCTTTTAAAATTCACATTCATTTAAAAAAACGTTGTTACATATTTTAGATTATACATATAACAATAATTTACACTTGATTTCAAAAGAGTGTTATTTTAAGTAAACGATTTTACACGTTTATAGGTTTAAGTATAAAATATATGCTGGTAGTTATTATTAAATTTAGTTTATTTTATGTTTAATATCATGTTGAAAGTAATAAAAATACACATAATGATTCATTAGAATCGAGAAAACATTTTGAAATTAGGATTGAAAATATCAAATTTACAATCATAAAATTCACTAAATTTCCATGTTAAAATATTATCAGAATAAAGGAGTGAAAACGTTTCATCGTTTGAAACTAAATTATATCTTTCAAAATTAAACGAATCATATGATAAGATTTTTTTAATGTTTTACATTAACGATATAAGAGGCATAATATCAGATTTTAATTTTATGTAAAAACATAAATTTGTTTATATGTGTAAAAGTATAAATTATTTTGATTTCTTCCATGATAAGATAACCGTTGATAGATGTAAAATTTACAGTTTATCCTCAATATCATTGAAAAATGGATCATGAATTTTTAATTATCTCATCATTTAGATATATTTTTAACAGCGGGAATTTTTCATGTTTTTTCATCATCTTCCATCACAATAAGCATTTTTATCAAGTTTAAATAAATTTTTCATTCCTAGGCTGTCCACCTCAATTTTATTTTCAGTTGTATAGAGACGAGTTCAAGATAGGAATAATTTTTGAATCTGCGACATTAAATTTTAAATTATTGAAATAATTCCCACCATGTATTTTGTTCGCAGAAATTTATAATTAAATGAATATAATCATAACTTAAACCTTAAATGGCTGAATATATGATCAACATTTATTGAACTTTTCATTTTAAAATTTAAACAGGATGAGAATGTGAAAACTCGAAAATGTGTTATCTTATTATACATTGTGTAGCTTTTCAAAATGATCGACATCAAAGAATCATTGAATATTTATTTAAAATATTATAATTAAAATATATTAACAATACATTAAAAATCAGAATTTAAAATAAACTATTATTTTCAAGACAATATTGATAGTAATTTTATTTGAAGATCTACGTTTAATGATATTCCACGTACATTAAATTATGTAAAAAACAAAAATATTAGTTAATGATAGTTTTATTAAAATTTCAGCTGGGTTCAATATTTTATTACTTTATATTTTTGTGATTTTTATCAGATCAAAGATATTTTTGATTAACTTTTAAACATAATAATTGGTCTAAATCGAATAAAAATTTTCTCGACGTTTAGTAAAATAAAAAGAATTAATTGAATTGATATCTTTCTAGATTTAATTAATTAAAATAACTTTTTGAACATTTTTAAATCTTTCAAAGATTATGGTAAATTATTTGAAAAAAGTATTATTTAAGGGGTCTCTGTTAATCTTTTAAGCATTACTAAATCTTAAAATATTAATGGTACTTTTTTACTTTATTTCATATTAACCACAATTGTGAACTATATACTCAAAGTATATTTCAACGTTCACAAATTACCTTTCAGAATTATCCTCAATGTAATAAATTAACAGCATATCACATTAAAATTGAAAACATAATGAATTTATATTAACTGATGAGGTTTAAATATGAATTTCTGACGATTTCTTTAATTTCAACGAGGTGCCCCAGCTGGATAGTGTTCGTGACTTGTGCGTTAGAATTTAGACAGATGTTTCTATTGACCGACCTCTCTTCATTGGCTTTCCATAGATATCTCATTTCAAGGATTATTATGCTCAATAAACTAACGATTAATATACCACAGCCGTACATATTTGAAGAGCATGGCACCACTGCAAAATATAAAATCCTTTTGAACTATAAAATACTTAGTTTATTGAGTAAAAGTTATTATTCTTAATTTATATATCGTTATGTGGATTTCATCACTTTGTGAAATTTGAGCGGTGTTAAACGGAATAAAAGAAAAAATGTTTAGAAATATTTTTATTTTCAAATGACGCACTTTTCTTTATAAATTAGAGAACAAAGTAATATGCAAAATGATAAAATGGAACAAAAAAATTAATTGCAAAACATTATTAGTTGATCTGCCTAAGGGTGTGAAAGGTGCAAATAATAATATTAGTATGCAAATTTAAGCTCCTAAATTAATCATGATTCATGGTTATCAAACAAAATAAGAATTGAATAAACGTAATTCGAATAAAAAATGTAAATAATTCAATTCTATTTGAAATAAACCTGAACTATGTTTATTTAAAGCGTGAGATTTTTGGTAATATAAAATTATAATTTTTGAAATATCTTAAATTGAAGCAACTTAAAACTGTATTTCTTTGAGTATAGTTATATCTTTGCACAAAATTTCTTTTCTATAGATTCTTAAAATTTCATATATTGTCAAAAGTTTTCAAATAATATTTTATAGCATTGTTTTGCTAACTTCAATTGTAGTTATGCTTTTGAATGAAGAAGAAGATTCTTATAACATATAGAAACAAATTAATAAATTTCTTTGATTCTGATTGATGAGATTTTTGGCAACCTAAGGATAAATAAAAAAATATCATAGATCAAGGCCTCAAGATTATTCATGCATTAAATATAAATCTCATATGGTTATAAATTAAAATTTAAATCAAAATATAATTTTTAGCAGTGCATGATAAGAATCACGTTTTGTAAATGAAATATTCATGTTATAATATTTTCAGTTATACACAAGAAAATACGATCCTATAAAATATTTAAATGTTAACAGAACTCATATACATTCATTCACTGAATTTTTCTGACTTATCAACCATTTGGGATTTTTATATTGATAGAAAAAAAGATTTGTAATCCTGATGATGTTTTGTGGGTTGTTGTGAACCAGTATGAATATAAAATATTGTCATGGACCATATATATTTATCAACATTAACAGATAAGCTTAAATCTGATATCTATTATATGACTTAACTGATAAAAAATTGAATAATCACAAATATATGAATGATTTGACAACGATTAATGTGTGATGATACAAAACTAGATTGCTATAGTTTTGATTCACGCAAATATTCATTTAGAGTTTAAAGTATTTTTGAAAAATATTTTCATTTTATGATATACAAATCGGCATACGAATTACCAAGAAAAACTAGTTTAGCATGCTATTTTGACATAGAAATGACCGGTTAATGAAAATTAATTCGACCACTTGGTTGATAACGAGGTTTACGAAAACTTTTTTATGTAAAATAATTTAAGAAAAATCATTTTCTGTAATCGAAATATATCTAGAAAGATATAATTTATATATTTGAACAAGTTATGCGTATTTAAACATTAAGTAGTTTTTTAATCCGTTAGAAAAAACGTTTTTTTCATTTTTAATTAAATAATAAATAAAACTTTAAAATTCTAGAAAACCTAATTTTTCAAGTAAAATGATCATAAGAACATTAGTTTTTTTGAAATATATAGATGGCTCGTTATGAGTGCTTAAAATGAATTCAATATCTCCTCTCATTAAGAATGATCATCATATATTCCCAAGTGTGAATTTCTGTTCGCTAACTTTAAATTATAACTGATCAATGGAAATAGGCTTTCTCGAATATACAGTTTCTTTATATGTCTTTTAAATAATGAGATTCAAATATTTTCTCTCTTATTTGAAAATTAATTGACATTAAATTTTTTAATATTCCACATTAAATTCAGATAAAACATAAAGACATTAAATATTTATCACAATCGATCAAATATTCATTTAATGGTCTTATATCAATACAATCATTATAATTTAAATATTATTTTTAATTTCAAAACAGTAATTAACAGGTTTTATTAAAATGAATGGAAAAATATCTCAAGTTAGTTTTCTTCCTTGAAAAAAGTATAACATTTTTGTTTTTTTTAAGTTATTAAAAAAAGAGATTCTAAAACAAGAAACCAAGCCTTTTTTAAATTATAGGATCGAATTTTTGGAATCTCATCAACGATGTTTTCGAATCAAGGATAAATTCTCGATCAAACATTTGTTAACAAGAACCAAATTAATATAACTGATCATTTTAAATGTAAGTTCGAAACGTTAGTGGAGATAAATTAATATCAGTTTCAAAGGAGTTGTCTTTGAAAATCACATCTATATACATTAAGGTGTCGTCATAACATGAATAACCCCATTATTTTTTCAAATAAATTTCTATGAACTTTCATTTATCGGAAAATTAAAGAGTATTAAAGATTCACTTGCAAAAATAAATATCATTTAAATTATTTTTGATAATTATTACAAACAATTTAAGGTAGAGTGTAATTTTATCTTCATTTTATTTATACTAATGAAAGTTTTTGTGTTAGTAAAACTCGACAAGTAGTAGTATTGACTTCAGAATGAATAATTTCAAATTTGATACTTTTATATTTTTTAAATTGCATAATTTAAATCATTCATCTTGAAAGGTATTGCCAAAATTATTTTAAAATATTCGATCATGTTGTCAAATATATTTTTTAATACATTTAAATTATTATTATATGACCTGAAATTTTATGTTCCATTAGAGATAGTTTATATCTCTTCTCTGATTGAAATAAAAATTGTAAAAGAACTTCTAAACTTATGTAAAATATGTTGATTTACAAATTAATATTCTGCATTATAATCGAAGGAAGAATTGTGAACACAAATGATTGTGTGATTTTCATGGAAACTGTTAAATTTCAAATAAACGGATATTAAATTTATAAATCACGAATCATATTTCCTAATCCATTCGGAAAGGGTATATAAATGACTAAGTTACAATTTTAAAATGGAATTTAAAAAATTATTAAATAATATGCAATATATTGCTCGAATAATCTCAATGAAAAGCTAAAAGAGTTATATCAAATGTTGCTTTTCCTAAAATTTTAAAAAAGACTTAATGGCTTTCAAAAAATTGTTATTTTTAAAAATTTACAAAAGAAAAATATTTTGTTATTTCGATAGGATCTTTATTTCAAATATTTGTTGATTTTTTGCTCATTTAAAATGAGTTTTGAGCATAAAACAACATTTTTAAAAATGTTATTTTTCAAATACATCAAATGAAATTTTTTATTTCTTTCAGGAAATTAATAAAACAACTTTGCAAGATCGTTGGCTATAGATGAGCATATAGAATCTTTCTTAAATTAAATTTTCGTGATTATTTTTCGAATTAAGATATTTCACATTACATTATTTGATTTATTCTGATGTTATGATTTGGCTTCTATCTGAATGTTTTGAATTACTTTAAAATATTGTTAAACATATTTTATTCGAAAATGGTTATAAAGTTCCTAGATTTCGTAAATTTTAAAGATAATGAGGAAATTTTTAATGACATTCCAAATATTGGTAAGAGCGTTGAATGTTGGTTGATTAAACAAGAATAATTCTACTTCCTTTAATTTATTTTAAAAAATATTTTTTTGAAAGTCTGCATTCAGTAATGTGTTTTTAATGCTATTTTAATAATATTTAATGTGTTTCGCCTTTATACTTTCAATGTTTTGTATGAATATCTGTGAGTTTGTTTATTATCTCTTCTTAATTTTCTCAAGAAATAAAACAAATGATCATCGATCATTGGATAACAACAACTGAAAGAGCTACTGATTTTCTAAAATGTAATATTTTTTGATGTGATAACAAATAATATTTTTTCAGCTTTCGACCTCATTTAAACAGTCTTATTTTCTGTGATTCAAATGGTGTAATTTATTGTTTTCATTTTTTAAGAACAGACTATCGATAAGTAATGTGTAGAGAGGTCAATTTAAACTGATATATCTGAATAAAATAAAGGAGATTATTGAATATTTTGGTTTTAAATGAGATTTCTAAATATATTATAAAATAATTTGTCATACATTATCTAGACAAAATTAAGAAAACATGTTTTGGTGAAGATTTTGCATATTTATCATGTAATACGACTATATCTATATATTTAAAAAAACATCGAGGCTGACAAAATTATATTTTCTCCGAGGTATTGCTCATAAAGAAAAAAATCGTGTTTTATCAATTGTGAATGTTTTGATCATAATATACAGTCATCAAGCTGAGATGAGTTATTGAATTTTAAAAATTTAATTTGTTACATTGTTAAATTAATCTGGGGCAAACAAGAATTATGAATCAAATTAATCGATTTCGCGTAAAATCAACATTTTCTCAATTGTACATAAATAAGGATTTTTATATTACATCTCGACACTATTTTCGATGCATCGCGTCTGGAAATCTTTCGTTTCTCTACTTTATTTTATAAATTATGTCTTTCCATTTAACTTAATTAGTTTCTCAAAAATGTGAATTATAAATTCTTTTATGTTTTATGTAACGTATTATTCCTTGATGATTCGAACATATCTTTCGAATGGGGTTTCTTTTATTAAAAGAAATTAAAATTTTAATTTTGAGATATATTTATGCAGATTCTTCAAAAAAATTACACGATATATAGCGATCACATTTGGTAAAAGATACTCTTAAACTTTATTTCAAAAAAGAAAATTCGTTTTTTTAATTCCTTTCTTTCATTATTAACTTGCAGTGATTTATTTTGATCTCTCGATTTTAAGAATATGGCTTTGTAAAAGTAGCATATGAATGTTTTGAACCCTAAAAGAAAATCAGATTTTCTTAGATAAATCTAGATATCTTTGAAAAGAAAACAATAGTTTTCTTGTGAGATATATATGTAGCAGACACCGCATTTTTTCATTATTATACACTACACACCTAATAGTCTTGTTTGGGGTTTTACATTTCAAAATAAATTTTTGTGTGTAATCATTTTTCGAATTGACAAAATGAAAAGAATGAAACTTAAACAGACATAAAATTACAGATTCGGCGAGTATTAAAGCTCAATATTAGTTTTCACAGATCGTACTTTAAAAAGGAATTTATCAAAAACTTATTTAAAACCTTCAAATAAATCCTTTCATCAACGTGAATTATCCAATGTTATTGATTTGAAAAGTGCATTCAATGCTATGGTATAATAGATGAGATAATATTTCAATCACACTAAGGACACGTAATTTAAGATATCGACATTTGCCATGCCTTGATGCATTTTTTTCTCTTGAGTTTAAGGTTGATTTTTTCAAACTATTTAATAATGTTATAATATCCTTAAGATATTTAAAAAATTTCGGAGAAAAAATCATCAAAATACACACAATCTATATATGTAAATAAGAATTGCTTGTTAGTAACACTAGAATATTTTTCTCTTAAATAAAGATTCGATCATTATGAAATTGAACACATTAAGATGTCTGCATCAATTTAACAAAATATTTTTATGTTTATAGAAACTGTTGTTTTCTGAAATCTATTGGAATCTTGGTATTTTGGTTAAAACTAAAGTCATATTGCCTGTTCTTTAATATGATCCTTTATTTCATAACACTGATCGTAGATAGCAATAATTAGATCTGGGTTTATTTACTTTTACATTATTTACTCATGATCTCTATTTTTATCCTTTATTTAACTATCAGAACTAGAAATTCGAATCAGCTATGAACATTCATCTGTTATGCAATTTTTAAAACTTTCTTCAAGGTTTTATTCTATGCTTTAGCTAATTTGAATTCTTGGGTAAGATGAAATCTAGGATATTAGAAGTAACGACCAATCTCAATGTGAAATTTATTATAATTTTATCCCTGGATCATATAAATTATATGTTCAATAATCGATAATTTCTGATGAGACAAAGGATAATTTATATGAATTTGTTAAAGCTTTATATTTCTATTGCTTTTTGATTTTTACTTCCGTAAAATATTTTATCAATTCTTAAATATGTATTTTATTCTTTCAAAAATATTTTTTATATTTCGTATTATATCACAAAACAACATTCATTCAAAGCCAGAAATTGAAAACTATAAAATATTGACTATTTACCACTTGAGGTGTCTATTAATAGATATAGTGTTTTAAATGGTAGCAAGAAAGCTACAATTAACAATTATAAACATTTTTATATCTTGTTGTGATTAAATAATTTTCGATATGTCCATACTAAATATGAGAATTATAAAAATTATGCGTAAATGCAATATAATATGTCAAGCTTTTAAAAAATTATGAAAAGGCGTGACAGATTTAGAGTTCCTTCATTTGTCATGTTCCGAATGATAGATATTTTGAGCAGATATTTTTGTCTTTAAAAGATAATCATTCATATTTTTTGTATGAACACAATTTTCTAACATCACTAATTTCATAGGTAACGTATGAAATATTTTCGTATGATTTTTTTAAAGTTCTCTTTCATTTTCCTCTTCCATTGTTTAACTAATTTCAAAACATTGTTCAAAGGCTATCTGAAAACAAATATATTTTATTACGAAAAAAGTTAATTTCATCAGTTTTAAATTGTCTGCCAAAATAACTAATTTTCATCTGGTGCAGTTATTATGAAATTCCATTTTGCATTTAAATTTAATCTTTTCTGATTTATTTTAAAATAATTATTCTTAGGTTGAAAATAAATTCTGAATGCCATTAGATTATTATCTAAAAGAATCTTAAAAAGTATTTATTTTCATGGTAGCAATTTCATTTAATTAATTTGATAGAATTCAGCATAAAAAAAATTCCCAAATTTTTCATATAATATTTCAACACGAAATAACAAAATGGAATTTATTACGAACATGAATTAGAGGGCAATGAAAAATTACAGATAGCTTGAAGAAATTCTTCGCAAATGAGTGAAAATAACATTGATAAATTGTTGAAACGAAATTACTCCAATTTATACCCGTGAACGTTAACACATCAAATAACAAGGCGTATCTGGTCTCCTGAAAATTTTTTGAAATTTAAAAATCTTTTGGTCGCCATATCGTATGAAATTAGTTCGATAAAGTGTATAATAATGTCATATTATGTATCAAAATCACAAAATTATGAAGGTTCTGAATATGATTTGTCATTTTATGAGTATATGGTAAATTTAACATGTGTTTTTTGGATATACAAAATTTTACTCATTAAATTTACATCGAAAGATCAAATATAATTTTTTTTATAAAAATTCTCATTGATTCAATTCAACTGTGTTTAAGATTTGAGTTGTTTTTGGTTTTAAATCATTCATTGATATCATCATGTAGCTCTCTTTTTTGCGAATTAATTCCAAAATGTGTAGAACTTGAAGTCTATAATTACTTTTATAAATTCATTTTTTTAATCTTGATACCTCTTTTCTACACATTTGAAAAATTTCTCAACATGAGAGCAGTCTGTACTCATATTTTTTATTTCTATAACCCTGAAAATACTTAATTATCAATTATAGTTTTATTTCCAATTTATATTTCCTGTCATTTATTCCCATTTTCAAAAAATAATCTGTTCTTCTCAGATAAAATCTTTTAACTTTTTAGGATTTTTACTGAGTTAAATTGTTACTTTTATTATTCATTCTAAAATATTTGAACAAATATTTAGAAGGTATATTTATAGCTCATAAATGGATTTAACTGTTTCACGGATTTATATATTTTTGCTTATTTTAATTAAATTTAATAAGTTTTAAATGTTGAAACTGATTAATTTTTATTGATTTTAAAACAGCTCAGTTTTATCCTAACACAAATGTAATTCGACTTGATGAGTGAAATATTTGATAGTTTCAACATTAAAGATTGGTTAAACTTCAACAAATCTAAACTTATAAAGGATTTTTAACACAGATATTATTCAGATGTAATTAATAACCTGTGTGCATTTTGTAATTTTTTAAGCAACTCAGTACATTATTTATTTTCTAAAATTAAAATTTGTTTTCAAAACAATCTTAAATCTTAACAGACTGCATAACTTTTGGAATTTATTGAAAAGTATAACAAATTTAATGAAATTCGATGAATAACTTGTGATTTAATTTAGATTTTTAAGATTACTAAATATAAATCAAGATATATGTTAAAACATAGAAAAAATTATGATAAAAAATAGTATGTAAACATTTAATCTACGTGATAGTATAAACATAAATTCATAGATATTACAGTTTATGATGACACAAATTAATATTTCAACAAAAAAATGTTGTTTACATTGTAAAATTAATTTTTTAAGGTTATTTTTTCAAAATATTACAAATTTTTAATTTTTGTTTCTGATGGAAAAAATTCTTTGAGAGAATCTTTCTCTGCATTAACTTATTCACCGATTTGGTAGAAATCATTTTTACATTTTTTCATATTTCTCTTATCAGTTAAGAATCTCTTGAATAACGATGTCAGAAAATTTAGTTTTCATTTTCCTTAACTCGGGATAAAATTTTGATTGCTTAAAAACTTAAATGTCTCATTTTGGCATCCTTTTAATAGTTCTCACTGACCAATAATGACATGAATCTTTCAAATTTAATATAAATTATCAATATTTGGTAACAAGTGATTTAAAAATTTGTGATAAATTTTGCTATGTTTCCGATTTTCATTTTTTCAAACTTATTTGGTCTAGCAAAGAGGAGTCAAACCTATCAGAGGATCATAAGAAGTAAAAGATCATTTTTTAAAAGGTCTTCTGTGTACATCGCTAAGGATTTTTCATTGAATATCCTTTACTATTGTACATATTAGATGTTTGATAGTTTGTGAATCTCATCACTTTTAAACCTTACTCCTCTATAAGCCAACTACGATTACCTACTTTTACTGAGTTTGTTCCTTTTAATATCTGTTGAGCATATAAATATCTTAGGTATTATTCTTAAAAATGTACCACTTAGTAAACATCTTTTTATATGGTTTAGAGTACATTTTTTCATAACAATTCTTCATTATGTTTTTGAGTTTATTTTAAAATCCATGTTGTTTACTCATTTTTTATTTTAAACGAGCACAATATAATATATATTCATTGACAAAATAAATCACATATTTGTATTACACATTAAATTACTTAGACACATTCAACTATTAACAAGGTAACTATGTTAAATTGTTGTATTTTACTTGTTCAGACTTATCAAGTGTCTATCATTTTAAAAAATTTTCAATCATGCTTGAATTTTTTCAATAATATTTTTGGAAATGGATAGAATATTGATGAGAGAAGAAAACAAAAAATATGTGCATTAGCAGTTTTTTCAACATCAATATTGAAGTTAATTTTTAAAAATGAAAATATGTTGACACTTTTTGGAAAAATATTAATACTGAAAGAGATAATTTCTTAAAATACTTTTTGTATATTCATAAAATTTAATATTGATATATCTTAATTTGTTAAAAACATAAAAGTAAGAAATTGGTGAGTGTCTACTGATTCAAAGATATCTTTTTTAAAATTATATTTTGCCAATATTTAAAGAGTAAATTTCTAAATTTTGAATAAAATTTTTCCATGAAAATTTTATGTCTAATAACCTTTCAATATATAAAAATGTAAGTTTTTTCTCATCTGTTTAATATTAAGAAAATTAAAATTTGTAAATTTTTCGTGATCCATATGTATGTTTGACGTGTTAATTAAAAATGCTTAAAATTATCTTTTTATCTGAGATATCAAATGTCTCTTCTTAAAGTTTTATCGACAAATTTTAAACAATGAATCATAAATTTTATGTTATTCATAAAATATTATCTGATTCAAATAATCAATTTTCAAAAAATTATATTTCATGGTTTTATTAAAATTTATCAATGAATTTTACATAATCAGAGTTTTTTTATGAAAATTTAAAGTAAATTTTGGTTTAAAAATTCACGAAAAAAATATGCTTCTTTCATTCTTTTGTGAAATATCTTTTAATGGCGTAAAAATTTAATTCAATATGATGAGCACCGATAAAAACTTTATGAGGGATAAATATTTTATTTTTGATATATTCCCTAACATAAATAATCATACTTTTAAATGATACTTACTATTTTTTCAAAATACATTGAAGTAACATAATTTCAATACAATCTAAATTTTTAAAATCATATAATAATATTTTAATTTAAGAAAATTAAATTTTGCTTAAATTAAGATGATAACATAAATAGTTATTGAACCTAAATATAAACTATAAATAATATATGAAATAATTAATCAATAAATTACAATTATGGAATAAAAATATTTATAGAGATGATACAAATTAATATAAAGTTTGAAATGACTTAAATGAATATAAATTTTCAATAAATATTAAAAATCAACAATTATATTATTATGATATTTAAAAGATTAAATGAGAAAAATCCTTTCAATTATTACTTTTTTGGTTTAATATTTTTTTATTATCGGCCATGTCAAGGATTATATAAGATCATTCATTGTCCAATTTATATTCTAAGCTACCAAAATGCACATAACATAAAGTTTCGAAACATAATTGAGCTGAAAAAAGATTTTAATGGAAACTCCGTGAAGGATTAGTTATTAAATAATTCCTAACATATGAAACAATAAAATGTCATAATCAGTATGACTAATAGAGTTTATCAATTTAAATCAAGAATAGTATCTCAGTTATTTAATTTTAGTGATAGTTGGAAATAACATAACATGAAACTATGTCAAAATATGTAGAAATAATATATTTTATAATCTTATTAATAAGATAAACTAAGTTTTGAATACGGTTTTATGGGTAAATCTGATTCCATTTTTTTTTAATTTTTCTCTCTTAATTTTAAAATTTAACGTGATTTTAGTTTCTATAAAGGATGAATTGATATATTGTTCACATAAAAGATGATGTTTACTCGTAAATCTGAATTGTGTCGTCGAATTTCAAGAATGAATTCAAATTTCGTTAAATTTTCATTATGATGTGTGTTTGTGATAAGTACTGACCACAACTTTTGTCTATATAAGATTGTGTTCTGTCTCATTCTTGTCTAACATTTTAACACGAAGAAAATTTATCATGAATAAGATTATCGTTTGATATTTTCAATAAATAGTTATAATCCTTCTATTATGCTATGTGTTATCCAATTTGATTTTTTATCTTTTGAAATCTAAAAAGAATTTTATCGAATTCTGGTTTTATATCATAT
Organism: Neodontobutis hainanensis; assembly: GCA_024349245.1. Lineage (NCBI taxonomy): Eukaryota > Metazoa > Chordata > Actinopteri > Gobiiformes > Odontobutidae > Neodontobutis > Neodontobutis hainanensis. The sequence continues at coordinate 42,413 of JALDNG010000312.1, read as the reverse complement.
TTTAACAATTTGAACTGATTGAAAATAATCAGTTTTTTCTCTGTTTTAAGATTATTTTCGCCTTATTGTACAAATATTCACTATTTATGAAGTTTTTATAACATTTATTGATTGCAAATTTGTTTCAAATTAGATTTCTGATGAACTTATTTAATGTAGATATCATGCATTTTAAAAAGGTGTTAATTTTATATTTATGTAACACAAAAATTTAAAATATCAAAATAATTTTATTTTTAGTATACGTTCAAAGGTTCATGTATTCAACGCTCGTGTATAATATAAATAATCTGTAAAATAAGGTTTATAATCAAAAAATAGTAATATAAACTTAATAGAAATATATAAATTGGTTTCTTTGATGGTATATATTAAGAAAAATCAACTATTTTAATAATGTAATGTTTTTATACAAATTAGAAATTTATGATTTATCTTTTAATAAAAATATACAATTTTTGTAACTTAGTAAAATTGAGAAATTTACAGAATTTTTATCACATATATAATATGTTTGTTTGTGAAAAATAAAGAAAAGACAGTTAGATATAATTCACCAATGTTTTGAAGGTTGAAGGTAAAAATTAATGTTAAAAATTCCGGTTTATAACCAGTTTTTATATAAACTTTAACATTTCTCTAATTTATAAAAGAATTTGAGAAGTATAATGTCATCGTTCGATAGAACCCGATCATGAAAATGTAAAGAGTCAAAAATAATCGATTATTTAAACGCGTGCCATTTACAAGTCAGAAAATCATTTGATTAATCAAAATAAAAATTGTTAAAGATAAAATTTATTTTAAAAAAATAAATTATTCAAAATAAAAGATCATCTTAACTATGATATGCTAATAAAGAAAAGATTGATGTAAATTCTAGATTCATAAATCAGGGAGATATGTTCAAGCATATATCTATCATCTTAATTTACTTTAGCTTTTCTTTTTTTTCGGAAAAACTGAATTAAAAAATAAATTTAAATTAGGAAATGCTAGGAATTTATAAATCTCTTCTATAAGCGAATTTAAATCCTCTTTTCATTGTATTTTTGATAAAATTTAGATCAATCTATTTTATAGCATAAAGATTTTTTAATACTGTAACAATTCCAGTTGTATATTCTTAATATTTTTGAAGATATGAAGCATTAATATGCACTGCATATCCAAAATACATTCTTATTTTTACTTATTCCTTAATTTTGCAAATCTATTTTATTTATTAAAATATACTGAAAATGTTCCCAGACTCAAATTAGATATACATTTCGAACACCATTCTATAATTACGGTTCTAACATGATACCTAATAGTCTCGAGTTCATGTTTATCAAAGAGATATAGCATAGCTTCTTTATATTCTCTGATGTTGTCTATCCGTTTTCGAAGTAAGTTACTCGTAGTCTTTTTTCCACTTGATACCTTCGAGACTCGAGGCAGTTCACAGCGCTCATATTTATCATAAAAACTTATTTATGTTGGTCAGAAATTAGAGAATTCAAAGAGACGAAAATGTTCTTTAAGTCCACATTCTTTTTATCATTCAAGCTTGTCTGTACTTACTTTTCCAAGAAAGCTGACGATGAAGATAAAAATAGTTTATAAATTATTATAGAAGAATCGGAATTCTGATACAGATGAGATAATGGAGATATTTGTCTTGCATTATTATTTGTCACCTAAACTTATGTAAAAATTCAGATTCTGGTTTTATTCTCACTCATTATATTTTTGGTCTCTTCGTTTGATATATCAAATATTCTTCAGACATCCTTTTAAATTTATTTTAACTATTTCAACTTTTCAGAGAATAAATTTCGTTCAAATGTTGATTCCTGCTTTTAAAAAGGCACGTAAGTTTTTTGAAAAAAAATTATCTATCGAGCCAGTTTTTTTTATAATGAGTTAACTGAAAAGCCTCCTGTAAATTTATTACCGAACTTCTTTGATTATAAGCGAAATTCAAAGGTATGAATTCCCAAATTGTGTTTATGAAAAGTAATTGATTCTAGCTAACCAAAATTAAGAAATTTATTTCACATTTGCTTTCCACTTTATTGGGAAACTTTTAAAATGAATCTGACTATAATGAGAACCAGAAGCTAGTTTGTCTCTGATAATACATGTTGTGGAGAGGGAAAATCTGAAGAAGGCTCTCTTGGCATTTTATTCAAAAACGAGAACAGTTACTGTAAATTTAAAATTAACTAGGCCAAATATGTATATGAGCTTCAAAAACTACTAAAACACCTGTCTATTAGTGAAGTTCATGATTTTTTATTTTTTGCAACATTAAGCAAATATTCTCGTACTTGCACGTTTATAAATATTCGAATATAAATCCGCGGTAATTTTCCTCTTTACAAGCATCACATCACTCAAGCTTAATTTAAAAGTTTATTTTAATTACAATTTATTGCGTGTGAGGTTAAATAAAGTTTTTCCATTTATAATGTTAAAATCATTTAAAATAAAAAATTAATGCTTAAATTTGTGATATATTGTTTTTTCAAGTTTTATTGTAATGATGGACGCGCATTATTTATGAGAAAACTTGAGGTAAATTTCGACTGGAGATTTGAACTATCTTTATTTCAAACTACTTTGCGTCATGAGTATTTCAATTTCGCAAATTCTAACCAAAAACTATTTTTTTCAATTTAGAGATACGTTCTTCAGTTCAATAAATGTGATTTATACAAGATTTAAAGTTTTGCTTTTACTCAGATCCATTTTTACTTCATCTTGATATGGATGAATATAGGTATAATGACTCGATTTATAGATTAAGTCGTGAAATAATAAAAAGAAAATAAATATCGGATTTAAAAATATTCCAATCGACTTCAACAGTGATGAATAATAAATTTAAATTCACTATAAGCCATTAACCCTTAAAAAAATTCTGTGATGCCATTAGTTGTGCTTTTTATGACACATCAAATAACAAAATGAAAAATTTACATGATAAACCTGAAAGTTTCGATTTAAGAAAATCTAAACAAACTTAATAATTTTAGCCATTTTAATTTTTTAAAAATGTTATTTTCTCATTTTTTGCATTTGACTATGGTTTTTTTAACGTTAGCATTATCAGCTGGTTTAAGATAAATCCTTTAAAATGACCCATTTTATAGACCTAGAAGAAAACTTATTTTAGAATATCTTAATAAAAGTTACAGGCTTATTAATTTCCACTTTAAAAACAATTTATGATCAAATCAAAGAAAAAAGAAACATCATATGAAATGAAATTTCTGAAGATAGAATAAATCGTACCTTTTGAGAGCCTCCTTACCCTGAATGAAAGATTTTTTATCTTTAGATTTATTCGATAAAAAAGATGTTTCTAGAGAAAAACGCTTATTTCCGAATTTTCCCAATCACCTTTTCGATTTTATTCAAAAGTTATAAAATTATAATTTTCACTGCTCTCAATATCAAATTTTTCAGCTTATCAAAAAAATTTATGATATTTATCCATCAAATAATTTGGTTTCCTTCATTTTTGAGATTCTTTGGTGGATCTTTGTCTATTTTTCTGATGGATTTAAATTGAGTGGCGTTTATAGTTCCAGTCAGTACAAAGCGTCTTGTCAATGTGAGTAAGCATTCATCGACAATTATAATCTAAGATTATTTCGACCAATGACGGTTAGCTTTTGGATAATGCACCAAGACTAATATTTTATGATCAAAACAGCATATGTTGGTGTTACCTTATTTTCAACGGAAATTTTCGGGAATGGCTCTTTGTGAGATCATTGAAATTTAACTATGAGCAGAAAATATCCATAAGGTGTCTTCTCAGTTTAATATTAAAGTTGAAAATTTTGGAAATCTGACGCAGTTACTTTTTATTAATATTTATTGTTTCATCAAAATCACGATCATTAATATGATCTTCTTGAATTAATATTCATTATCCAAAGAAAATTCATCAATTTCTGTATTTTAAAAGTCAGAATCGTGTGTTGTTGAAGTAGAAAATTTATATTTCCTGTTTTGTATCAGTAATTGTCCTATCGGTCTTTATTGGTTCCGAAATATCCAAGAGGTAAAGTTGCTTCACTACATTTTCATCTAAATTGTCATTCTTTTTTCTTTTGAATTAGATAAACTTCTTCGTGGTTTCCATGCTTTTATAAATAGCGCACTATTTTCGTACTTTAGGAAATGATCAAATGGAGTTTTAATTATCTTTAAGTATCTTGAATTCGTATCTGCTCAGCCACCAATCACAAAATAAAATTAGATTTAGATTTTTCTTATCTTATAACAGAATTCATTTTAGATTTATTGGTATTTATCAAACAATAAATACCGCCTGCACATGCTTTTGTAGGAGGGCAGAAGGCCTAAAATAACATTTTTTACTGAATGGAGGGACACAGAACCAAGCGGTATCCCTAGTTCCATTCATTATTCTTTTATTATTTAAAGGGGATATAAACCTAGACTTAGCGTATTTTTTCATTAGTCATCCAATAATGGCCTGGAAATTTAAATATTATATGATTTAGAATGAATGCTTGCAGTTTTTCCACTTTGCTTAATATAAAAACTCGACGATTTTCGTTCAGACCTTTTATGATAGTACATTATTTTAAAAAATGAAGGCAATTCATTTTAATTTTTATATTTGCAGCTTAAAATTCCGACAATCCTAATGAGGTGCGTTTTTAGCTCTTATCAACTTAACATGAACTATTCGTCTGTTTTTCATCGAAAGTTGGGATATTTAAAGACTATTAATGATAAAAAAATTGATGAATGAGATGATATATACCATTTTTGATATTTTCCCATTTTTCCTACTTTTCCCTTTAATTTTACGCGTTTTACGTGATGCGCAGCTGTAATTTTCTATTTTAACAAATGTACCAAAAACTTCTGGTTGATCACGGATTACTGTGGTCTCCAAGGCTTATTTTTAATTTTCAGAGATACCTGTTCGAATCTTTTTTCAAGTTACTCTCTTATGTGGATGTTGATCATTTTTTCAGGCTTATTTTCCAATTCCTATTTTTCATGTTATTTTCGCGTTAACTTCTGATTTTTAGTTGAGTATCTATGTATGGTTCATTCGTTTGTATATTCTCAAAAAGTGGCCATCTTATGAGTTTCTCTTCTTCATAAAATTGCTTGGTTGTTTAATGTTTTGATTATCAAAAATATATTATTTTCTTTGAGCAATCTTTTCCACGTGTCATCATTTTTATCTTCATACTGCTGTTGAAAATATCCTTTTAAAAATAATTTCAGGAATTTAACGTGAATTTTCTATTTTCTTGACTCTTGTGGATATTCTTGACCAAAACAGTTGGTAATATCGTTTTACACTTTGCATTAATCTATTACATCATAAAATATTTAAATAAACGCTTTATAGTAATTTTGTTATTAAACCTCAGTGAGGGTCAAGGTTATAATAATAGACTGTTTTGTCAAAAACGACCATTTAAAAAATACAAACTGAAATGATTGATGAAAAAAATTGATATGTAAAATCGGATCATTAGTTTTACATGTAGTTAAGCGAGATGAGTAATATGCCCATTGTGTTTAAAATGGTAAAATCTTCCTAAAACTGTTCTTTCTCATTTTATAAATTGACAAAATAATATTTTTATAAAAATTAACATGTTCTGGCTCCCGTATATGAAAAAAAATTTTTCACTTATTTTTTATCATTATTAATATTTTTACCAATTGAAAATAATTCAGGTCAAACATTTTATTATAAATTCCAAACTTTCAAAATTATTTTTCTGATAAACTTTAAAAATCATTTTAAACGAATTTAAAGTGTTTAACAGCGTTCCAAGATTTATTTGGTTAGCATTCAGTGATAATTTGATGTCAAATATCTGGATTTTTCTCTCCTCTCTGTCAAGAATTTCGTGGCTCTCTAAGCGTAAGTGTTTTCCTTCATAAGTGTACGGTCACTTAGTCAAAAATTTTTGTGAATTTAGAGCTCATAGAGGTAAAGTTTAGGATATCAATAATTTTTCCTGAAGATTATATAATTTCCAAAACTTCGTTCATTTCCGAGCACAAAAACAACTAAAGAAGCAGAAAAGATAACGGCTCATTTTTTAGTTATAGCTGGAGTGTAAGAGGACAGTAATGAATTTCAAACTTGGAATATCATTGTAAGGATGCTTTAGATAACATCTAGATGTTCTCCTACGCCACAAATAGATACACGAAGAAGTATTCGTTAGAATACAGAGTATCGTAATCGTGTTTTCTAAAACAATCTAAATGTCAACATCTTTAGAAACGACTGAACTGAAAGGGCTAAGCTAAACAGAACTGTAAATAAGAATGTACATTGTGCCAAACACGAAGTTTAGAAATATCTCACAAGAAACCTTTCTTAAAAGCTGTCTCAGGTGGACTGAAGGAGGACATCAACACACCGATGTATGACACAACTTGAACAGCTGGATATTTATTGTAGGCGATTTAACGAAAGTTTGTTTGCGGTGAAGCAAAACCATATGGTCACCAAATAATATAAAAATCATAGAGTAGAAACCAGAAACGATTTTGATATTATTTACTAACCTTCGAAAATTAACAGATTAATAAAAAAAATCATAACATTCAGTTTGGTTGTTATCTATGTCAAAGTAAATGGGTAAATGTCAAAATATACATGAATTCGGGAGAAATAGTATCATTCAACGATGAATTTTAATGGAATATAAGGACCTCAAAACTAAGGGGATCACTAAAATCTGACACATATTTGAGCAACAGTCTTTCTATGTGTTTCAGGTTAACAATCAAGTTAGAAAATTAAATTATAGTGGTCCAAGTAGCATACCTCCAACTATATAGTTTAATTTTCATAGTCTTTAAAGTTATTTGTAACATCAAAGTAACTTATCAAAGTAAAATTATAAAAATAATTAAAAACTAAAATACAATTTTCGATGTCATTAATCGAATAATAAGGACACTCCTAATATGAAAACGTCTCTGGAAAATGTTAAACCAATTCGTCTAAAAGTATAATCTGTTCCTTCTCAAATCAATGGTAGAAACCAAGACAAACAGATTCATTCATTGATGGAAATTGGACAATTTTTCGACACAAGCAACGAAGTAAGTCGGCAGCGCTGATTGTGAACATAAGCAGCTGGTATGGGAGTGTATGGATTTTAAGTGACTTTTAAGTCACAGTCGACAAGCATATAAAACTTAATAACTATAAAAAAATATGGCTTTAGGAAATTATCAATAAAATTTCTCAGTTGTATAGATTTCCAGTTTTGATTTGGCGAGGCTAATACACGATTACCTGTAGATAACCAAACTAACTTTTTTTAGTTCTAAAGACAGATTTTTCTTCATCAATACCTACGATTGCTTTATTCTTCTCTCGTCTTCTTGGCTCATTTTTCAGATAATCATGGATTAAATTTTTACAGTTAAGAAGGTATTATGGTTTCTGTATGACAATTGTCTCTACGAAAACAGACGAACAGCATATCAAAGTGCTTGTTGGGATTTTTCAAGAACAGAAAGCAGGACTCACAACAAACTATAAGATATAAATTTTTTCAAAAAAAATGTCAAATTCTTGGGACATCCTATCAATAGTAACAAAATAAACCTCGTCAGAGATGACTTAAAAACAGTGTATGAAATTAAAACCTATCCGAAAAAATGTTATTGTTAAGTATGGTCCAGGCTGTCAAATCCGGACATTTACCATGTTCTAGGGTCGCGTTCTATGGAAAATATGTTTGAAACAAAAGAAATATTTATTCCATAATCATTCAGAATTTTGACAGAAGAGATACTCTTATCTAAAGAACGTATTCTATTTTTCAAACCCGAATTATTATACCTTTTAGTTTTTAAATGGCGTTTTAAATAAGTTACATCGAAGAATATAAGCCATTAAATCTACCACAAGACGCTACGCTTTGAGTCCAGGAATAAAACTTGATTGTGAAAGAATCGTCGAAACTTTCGTTTATTCCAAAAAATCTTGCGTCTATAAGAAAATTAGATATTTCAAAGTTAACTCCGGGGTTTTCATAGAATGATTACATGTTTAATTATGAAGGTCCAGGAGATGGATTTGTGTGTTTAGAATAAGTGGAAATATTTTATAAATGGGTTGAAGTGTGCATTCCAAGACATTGAAGATAAAGAACTTTAAAATAATATTAAACGACTATTTACGGTTATATTTACTGACAGTTTCAAATCTTATAAGTGAATGGATCTAGGTTTATCTTTCAGGCAGATTCAAGTTGTTTTGCCGAGGAAATTGCATTAAACACGTAAAATTGACACCATAACACGGTTGAATAAATGGCTGGCAAGGCAAACGAATCATATGATCAGGGAACGAAATGTTTTAGTGAAGTGAAATCAAAAAGGTCGACTTAAAATATTCCAAAATATCACAGACGTATGGTAACAAAGTTCATTGTTCAATCAAACGAAAGCCGGTTGACTGGATATTCAATTTAATTGTGAAAAACTTTTTCAAAAATGAAAAAGTAAATATAGTAAATAAGACAACCCGCTGTACGTTAAAACTACAAATATTCATTACATTGATATTTAGACTGATAAAAAATTTGTACCAAGACCAGCCACAAAGTTTGAGCACTGGATTGTCATAATACAAACGGAATACTTTTCTTATTAAGTATGAACCTGGGAACGAATTTTAATAACACTAAGATAGTAAACGATTTCCGATAAAAACAAGTTAGTCAGAATCCGAACAGTTATTTTAACGTACCTACGACCGTTTTACCAGTCCCACTTGATCTAAATAATCAACTGAAATAGTGAAAAGAGATTCAGAAAAGTTTAAAAAAAGCCTCGCGTTCGATGGCAAAAATCAAGCTGTGCATGACCATGGGAGGGTAGGTTCTCAGTGTATGTTTTATAGCCATGATTCTATCGCATGCGCAGTAAAAACGTTATATTTATTTGATTATTGTTTCATAGGTTGTCGCGATGAAAATTTTAAATAATTATAAATCATGAACAAAATATTTGAATTTTAACTTAATTTTAATTTCGATAAAATAGTAAAAAATACAAAATTCTCAAAATATCAAAAATAAGTAGAAAATAAATATTTATCAAAGGTCGAGAGATTAGCTCCAAAATAAAAGCAGCCGTTTTGGTCAGAGTGAACGCGGTTATTTAACGATACAATATGAGTGTAGTTTATGTTATTTAAGAATACATTCCCACAAATTTTAAGATTTAGATACTCGAAGTTCTGTTTGTCAATAATTTTCCAATTTCAATGAGAAAAGTTACCTTAGTGAGGGAGAAACTAAAGTTAAGTTATTTGGACGATAAATCCTTTTTAATCTCGGACGATGTTTGTGAATTTGCACGCAAAAAAAATGGAATGAGTATGAAGTATTTCACAGAATGTGTTTAAAAATGGGAGTCAAATTTTCAATGTGTAAATGGTATAAAACATGTAACTTTTGAAAATTCTAATCGATTTATGAATAGAGAAGGGTAAAATCAGCTAACATCCAAATAGAAAACTAATCAGAATATATTGAAATGTTATGATTAAAGCGAAGATAATTGTGATATTCCTCATTTCTTCTTGGTGAGCAAATAATCTTTTATTTTATATCTCATGCATAGCTTTTATTATTCAACTAATTTTAAGTAGTAATAGCTAAAATGAGTGGCATAGATCATGAAAAGCTTAATTAAGTAACGCTTAATTACAAATATCAAGTTATGAGACAGGTGGTAGAACGCCAAAAAATTGTTTTAAAATATAAAATAAAATTTAAAAAGGTTAAATCAGATCTACATAATAACATAAAATACCTTAATCTAAAATGGCCTCATAAGGTGAGACAGACTTGATTCAAACCATAAACCCACCAGCTTAGTTGCAAAACTAAAATATTGCCAAGCGGAATTAATAATAATTTAAAGTATCTGAGCAAAGCTAAATTACCCAGATCGTAAAAGGCTTGTGTGAATGAGTTTGTTAAAATATACGATACTAGGTTCGAAAGCACGTAAACAATCCGCAAATCCCCTCAGTAATGCAACGAGAACAGTTCTATGTCATCGCCTGAGAGCTAACAATTAGCATGGCGCAATCATCATAGGGATATTACAAAATGCTAAAGGCATGCGCACTTCTTTTATTTAAGTCAATAAATGAATTAACCAGTTTACGTGTTTAAACACGTAAAGCTTATGATTTATTTAACCGTGAAATTCTATGATTTTAGCAAACTCACATTACAACTTATAAAACTATTTCTAATTAATGACATTAGACCCAAAGTAAAAAATAAAAAGCCGTTAAGCAGAAGAAAATGAAATATTTGCGAGTAAATACAGAAAATTCCATCATTGTTTAAGACGTGCGCAATTGATGCCGTTATTTACAATTAACGTTTGCTTTTAATTAACAACTCATCTTGGTTAACTTCTTTCTTCGTTTTGTTAAAGAGAAACCCATCAGTTGAAACAGAGAAAAATGTGTGATTTTATTTTATGGAGTGAAGTCTATTTTCAAAATTTTTTCGCGCGGCATGTGACTTGTTCATCATAAAAACTATTTGGTCAATTATACCAGATTATTCACATTTGAAATTTTTAATATAAAATACTCAACAATTTTTAAAATTTACTTAAGTCGACAAGATCAAGAGACCATGTTTAAATTATGAATTATTGGTTTAATTGGATGGACAGATTCAGTCTTAATTATAACTGGCAAGCTCATCTTTGAAATTTTAGTATATATTTTTAAATTAAATTTTAGAAGCAATGAGAAAACTTTATCTATTTTATTAAACTAAGAAAGATAATTCGAGCTGTGCGAAAGTTTACGAAGTAGAACATTTATATTGTTTTACTTATGAAATGTGATTAAATTTCAAAATGTCACCTTTTCGAATAATTCGAATTTCCTATATACACTGATAAGAAATTTTTTGAATCGGCGAATTCAACTTAGCTAATTTTTTATGTCCTTTATATTATATATGAAAAATTAAGATTTTTAACAGTTGGCTGTGATTTTTACAGCTGATAATTATTGTACTCTGAATTTGAGTCGTAGGGTATTATTAACGTTGAATATTAGTCAAATACGGCATGCGCAACTTAAAATTACGAAATTTTCACCTCTATAGATTGAGTGTTGTTAGAATTATAACCAATCAAACTTTATTTACTTATTTGTGAAGAAAATATATGTTAAATATTCACTGTTGAGATCACTTGTATTTTATTTAAATTCAGGTCCTTTTAAAATTTAATGGGTGTCTAATTTCAATGAGGAGATGGTTCATTCACTGTTTTTTACAAATCGGTTCCGAGAGTTTAAGAATGCAATAAATAAATCAGAAGTAAGTCAACTATTAAATTGAACCATTTCAAATCCGTTTATGGAATGTATTTTGAAAATATCTAATGTAATCTCCAATTTTAAAGATTTATATATCGTTCAACGTAATTTTATTCGACTATCAAATCCATTCTCAAAGAAATATCCAATCAAACGAAAATAGTTACAAAAACCGTTCTTTAAGGTTTTTAAGTAAATACATAGGACATAGTTGAATAATGCTGACCGCCTAAAATAAGTTGACCAAAAAATCTTTGCGCGCAAAAACACATGTTTAATTCTTTTGTTGAATGCGCTTTAATAATTCTTTTTTTTATTATTTGATTTTGTTTGAAAAAATTAAATACGTGATACTCGTATTAACGTATATTTTAGATTATTACCTGCTTAAAAGTTAGACTAATTTGGGTTTCGAGCGAAACGAAATTGAAAATATTCGAATCTTGAAAGATGAAGACTTATTTCAATAATTCTCAAAATAAAAGATATCTTTATCAATACCCTGCGCAGATTCATTTTGATTCACATGGTTATTCCATATTACGAAATATTCTGAATGATAAATAAATAAATCTTAATAATCTTAATTCATTGCAATTTTATTTGGGAAAGAAAAAACTTTATAGCGACTTTTCTAAGATGCTTGAGAAGTTGTATTTATTCGAAATATTTTTATGAGCATATATAATTTCTGTGCTTTTCTCAACTAGATAATTTAAGTTTAATTTATAAGATGTAACTGCTTCTTAGCTAGCAGCATAAAGGAAATACTTGAATGTCTTAAATAACTTAAAAATTTATCAAATATTCCAGAAAATGTTCATATTTATTCTCTACCAATGGTCCAAATGCCTTTTCACTCATGCCCACAATAAGAGGTCAAAACCTTTATCTAAACGAATAGATGAAGATCGATATTGTTGAAAAAAAGACAGACGTGAGATATCTGAAGACGGACAACAAATTCAGTTATATAATCAGAAGTAGTTTATACCGATAATCATTCTTAAAATTTTGAAATACCGATTATATCAAATTTAGTTCTATATATTATGCTGTGTTTTCCTCTGATCGGGTATTTTATGCTTAAAATTTGACCTTGAAGGATGCAAAATATCTCCAAGGTTATCATCAGTAAGCTAATTTCTTGTTTTCTTTTTTTCATCTTTATATGTGTGAAGGCCGCTCGCATCAGTAAGTCACGTCAAAAATTCTACTTTGAACAAGCTCACTGTTTTCAAGACAACTAGATTTTTAAAACAATTCTCTTTTTAAGTCAACACGACGTTTGCCGAGCTAGAACTATGTATTTTATATCAAATGAAATATTTTGAATAGAGTTGAAATTAAACTTAAAAGTCATTAATTTACCAACTCAACAAAGCAGTAAACCTGTTCATCCACAATGTATGGGGAGATTTTATTCAAGCTAGAATTTAAAAGATTGAACCGAAATATCAAGCTTTTCGACATAAAATCTTGTATTAATTTCTCGAATCTTGCCATTTTGATCGAAAATTAGTGAAATCAAAAATTCTTGTAAATTTAACTCATAGGGTACAGAAAAATACTTACTGACCCGATTCCTGAGTTCTAACTGAGCAAAAAACTGATGTTGCCTGCAACTTAAAATTCAGATAATTTAAGGTCGAATCGTGCCGATTATAAACGAGAAATCAGCTTGATAAACATCACTGTAATCAGCAAGGTTACGAAGTTATCGCAATTTCCTTGTGAATACGACGAGCATAGTTACGTATTAACCCTTGTAGTATGGAGAAATTAATTAGTTTATCTACTCAAGTCATCGGTCAAAATGAAACAGATTTGTCAATTCTCAGGTTCTTTCGATGGAAATACAAAAAAATTCGCATAAATGCCTGTTTGGCATTTTACACTCTGCGGTCATTGCTGAGTCTGAATATATTCTTCCGTTTAAAGTCATATGAACTATATGAACCATTACAATATAGTCATAATGCTCTTCAACAATGGTAGGCATATTTATCTGGCACTTCATTGAATACTCGAAGATGTATATGTTCTCATCCACGATATCAAAATATGACAATATGGGCAAAAGTTCCCTTTTGTGGAGTTTATCTGATTTCTATTGACTTATGCAATCGAGTAGAAACCGATTTGTCGTCTCTTTCCATTTTATATTTTCAAGTCTGCTGAGAGATAAAAGTTTCTTTCAATTTATATAAATTAAATACACACTCTAAAGCCTTTAGACACTATCAGGAATACAAGCTTCATGATGTAAAAACCATAAATTATATGATAAATGAAGATCAAATTTCCCTTTCAACGAGATCTGTATTCTAGTTTCATGTGCCAAGCTTAAATCAGCTGGTTGATTTGACAGAATGTTAATAGGATATTCTTTAAAAATTTTAATTTATTTCTGTTTGTTGGTTCTTCAAAGAAAATGTTTTTGAAATCATGCGTCTTGTTACAATGGCGTTTTATATTGTACAAAACGGTCACTTCCGAAGTGGAACGGTACAACGGACAACATTTTTCAATAAAAGAGCATCCTATTGTTGAAGCATTTCTTAACTCCTGTTTTTTGTTAAATTTTTCGCTTCGATAGCTTGCATCTTGTGGCCAAAGATAAACATAGGGGATATTTCTTATACTTTATGTAAAATGTGTAAAAGTAATGTAAGTTGCAGCAGAATGAGTGTAAAAACATCTAGGCAACTTCAGTAGCAGTTTTATGGATGATAAATAATACTTTAAGTTATCGGGATAGTTCGCAGACACTCGGCTATGGATCAAAGGCTGAAGTTTTTCCTCCTTCATCCCTGGCATTTGATCTAGTCATCACGAATTCGTTTGTTATTTAATTACTTGAGGAAAGAGTTTTTTTAAGTATTTTAAAATTTTCGTTAAACGTCCAGTGTTTAAATAACTCTTACATTTTTGAAGTTTTACAATGTGCTAACATATATTCGTTCTTTATGATTTTCTCAGAAGAGATCACATTTTAAATATGTTTTTAACCCTTGTCTGACTTTTAGTCAAACAACCAAAAGTTTCGAAATTAACATTTCTAAAAAGAAACTGAACTAAATTTCAATGGATAAGTGTGTTTTTGATAATTCTAAAACTTTATAATCACACAGAAAATTAGAATCTTTTTGCCTTGAGTAGCATTTAGTATATTGGCTCATGGTTTCCGAGCTGTACTCCTCATTCATGTTTATTATCAATATTTTTGGCTCGTTATCATTATCTCTTTGTAAGCGCTGCTCGTTTGGTTTTCCCACGCTTTTAAGTATGGCCTTCATAGTATTCTCGTTTCATAGCTTCATTTACCTTTCGGGGTTTTTATAATTCATCGTTTGCGTTTCCTGTTATGTTTCCATTCATCTTAGATCTATTCAGCAATTAGAGTTCTTATTTTGTTTATTCATTAATGTAAGCTTTTTAATCGTGTAAATCATAAATATCTGATAACACGGGCGGCGTAGAATTATTTTTATTTGAATATATTAGACATTTAAAATAGTAGTTTAATTTTTTTAATTTGAAGCTCTTTAAAACTTTCAATTTACATCAAAAATGAGGCGAAAGACAATATGAGGAAAGGCTTATTTTTGATGAAACTGGAATATGAATTGATACTATAATCGAAAAATCATACCAATGATTTTCCAGATAGCCTAAACATACACTCTTTACGATAAGAGTAAAATCTTAAACGATATTTAATATTTGAAGCTTTATATTCGCACTTAAAATAAATATATCCATTTTTGTTTTGATACATTTAGTCATGGACCACTTGTACACATGCGTACAAGATATTTTTAACTGAACCGATGACATAATTACTAAATGTAACAAAAATCATTTTACAACAATGAATTGTAGGTTAACCTAGAATTTCATTTTTAAAATTTTCGAAGGTGCAATTTTGAGCTTGGTGAGAACATTGTCAGCCTAAGATGAACCGAATGGCATGCGCTAATTCGACTTAAATTTCATAAATAATGGATTGATAAAGAAATTTCTGAAGGGATGAACCCATAAAAATAAAATGAAAAACAACGAAATTTTGGATGATCGAAAAATAAATAGTTTGGTAAAAGGCAAATAGTTTAAGGCTCAAACTTAGTTATAAGACTGAAATGGGTGAAACATAATTTTCTTCACTATCACTTAAACTGCAAAATTAATGCATTTCATAAACCATATTTCCACTTAGTTCACGATAAATATCCAAATATAATTTTATACTCTAAATTCTGAGTTTCTTACATCCTTGATGTTACATGTTAGCGTATGCTTGAATTTTGAATGCACGCCTGTTTAGATTCAGTGTATTTTTAAGAATTTTTATCCTGCTTTGTATTTATTTAGAAACCTTTCTCAAACACATTCGAACACCATTACATTCAAAAATATTTTACAAGCATACGTTTCGAGACGAAACTAAAACAAAATACAACTCAAACGCAACCCTCCATTTTATAAACCGTTGACCACGAAAGCTAAACGATGAAATGCGCGAAATTTTGAAATGTCACACAACTCGGGAACTGCTAATATGCATACGGTTAAATTTGAGAAATCGCATTCATTTTAATCATTTAATCAGCCAAAAAGGAGAGATCGTTTCCTGGATAAAAATGATATAACGACTTTTTTGCATAATTTAAGTTTTACTCTAAATTTTATTTACGCGCTGATGAATTAATGCGTTTTATATCGAGATTTAATTAAGTCTTTTATTTTTCAGTTTTTAGAAGAGCCTTACAGACAAAATAAAAAAAAATAATTGAAGTGTCTCTCAATGCGAAACTCGTAGAATAATATAACTACATGCTATTAGCGTACACTTTTTTATTCTATCGTACAAAAAATAAATTTTAATTGAGAAATGCTGACATGAGTAATAAAATCTATAAAGTAATTATGCTAACGATTCTCTTCTTTTTCGATTGAATGTTTTTGACTTGTACTTCTTATCCGTATTAAAAAGAATTTTAGATAGTTATACCAAGATTGAAGTTTCTAATCGCGTTAATTAAGATCTAAAACTGTATTTTATAACCAAGGGCGGTGGCCTACGTTGAGGTCTTTAAAATTCAGATTTTCTATTTGTCACATTCAAGATAAAGATTGAGAAGATTTGGTTCGTAATTTTATATAATTTGAAGTATTGCGCAAGTCATAATTTAACAATTTTTATCACTAATAAAATGCGGAGTTTATCAATTTGGTCAGTTTGTGATTATTTGAATAATTAGCCAATTGATGTGGAAAAATTGCTTACAGTAAAGGGTATATCTCTATATCCATAAAATTGACGCCCGTAAATATTTTTAAAATTTTCGGTTGGTGAATTTATCAAATGAGGTGTGACAAAATTTAGATTTTTGCAGGGGCAGGATTTTTTCTTGCAACCTGTTAAGTTAGTATTTTGATATTTTGGGTACCAAATAGGCGGAATGAGAGCGACATTAGCGATAATTATCGATTCGTCTTAATTCGGTATTAAAAATCAGCAAAAGTGCGCTTTTGCATATATTAGGCGTGGTTCCAATGTCCTTGCCTGTAGAAATCAAGGAACTGATTGAAATTTTCAATGATCGGCAGTCTTTTACGTTCTTTGGATTTTCCGTTTTATTTATGCTTGTCGTTTTCGTACTGCTGGTCGGTGGTTTTATTTTGCTGAGACACACGAGGTTCTACAATCGTCGAGCTTTGTTCTTCAGTAATACTGGCAAAAGGTTCAAGATGGAGCAAAGCTCTATTCCATGGCTTATACGTTGTTTTTTGTGGAGTTCACAGAAGATTTTCGATAATTTGGGGCTCGATAGTCTTGTGCTTCTTAAGACAACTCGTCTTTTCAGTATGATTACTTTTTCGGTATCAATCATGGTGGTCACGACGGCATTGCCTGCTCATTTGGCGTTTAAAGCTGAAAATCAGACGATCTTGATTGGAGCATCTATATATTCAATACCCGACGGCTCGAATTATTTAATATTGCATCTTATTCTATGCTATTTGGTCACGGCTTTAATCTGCGCCCTCTTGTACAAAGAGTGGCAGGACGTGGTGAATTTTCGGCAGCAGTTTTTCTTGAGAGACCCCCTTGCAATCAGGTCGCTGATATTTACTGACTTGTCTCATGGAAATTTACTCGACGAATCGTGGGAGAACGAGCTCACTCAGAAAATTCAAAGAATCACTGGAGAATCACAAGAAGTTATGGTTTATGTTCTGAGGAATGTAATTTTTATCAAGGATCTTCTTAAAAAACATGATAAACTTCTCTACAAACGTTTTAAACTTGAATCAAACGATCAGGCGTCTAATGGTTTTAATCATTCTCAGCGAGGGCCCAATGACTATTCTGACGTTAAATCATTTTCTATTCAGCAGCGCTTGCAGAAAAACTATGAAAATTTGAAGCAACAAGCAATTGTGGCTGAAAAGTGTAAACTTCGAGCTGCCGCTGTGATATTTTCTAACGGCGGTCTTGCCCAGACCTTTCGATGCATTAGTTTTTCCATCCAAGAGACCAACATCAACGTTTCGTTGCTCCCGGAACGCACTGATATTATCTGGCGAAATCTCGATGTGAATCCTCATCTCAAGAAACTTAACAGTGGTTTGATCATCACTCTAACCGTACTCTTTATCATATTTTCATCCATTCCATTTGCAGTCACAGCAAGTTTAAAAAGTTTTATCCTTCAATATTACTTCACATATTTTCATTCTGAAAACTCTTTTATGTCGACTGCTTTGAAATTTTCGATCGATACTGTCGCCCCCATCGTTATGATCCAAACGTTCCTTTACATACAGCATCGTGTGTTCAAAAAGCTTTCGACATACGAGAATCACAACTCTTTTTCTTCATCAGGAATTGAGTGTTCTTACCAAGATGTGTATATTTAATGCGATTAACACTTTCTTCATATACACCCTGTCTTCTTCCTACTTGGGATTAGTACCAGAACTCCTTAATAAGCCTTTGGAGCTGACTAAAAAGCTGGCTTCTATCATTCCAATTCAGCCATATTTCCACATGATATTCCTTGCATTTCAAACTTTGATCATTCTTCCTTGGAGGCTTATTAAAGGCGAGGAGCAAATATTTCACTTTTTCAACCCAAAAAATCACATAAAACCAAGTACAAAGGATGGTGAGGGCCATCGTATAGAGTCCATTTATCGCCCTTTTGACCCAGAATACATCTACAAATATTCGTATCTACTTTTGGCATTCGGTGTTGGATTGTCTTTCGTGATCATAAAACCGCTGATGTGCGTCGTTTGGATTCCATACTTTGTGTTTGCGCACATTGTTTTTTCATACGATGAAGAAACAAACAACTTGAATAAATATATGTATTGTGGGAAGTTTTGGCCACTCATTTCGGATATCACAATATCCTATGTCGTATTCATGAACCTAATTTTGGTTGGAATGTTCTCACTCAAAAAATATTATATTCTACCATTCTTGGTATTACCCTGCACTGTATCTGTTATAAGCTTTTCCTGCTTCCTCAAGAACCGGTTTAACAAAAAATTCTTCTTTCCTACCTATGATAAGTTGAGAGAAATGGATGCCGTTAGTCAGGTTGATATATATAGTAAACTGAACCAGTACTATGTCTCGTCTTTTATTCCATCAATAAATATCACCTCGAGTGATCACATTTGGAATTATGTTTTACAACGAGAAATTGCACTTAGATCAGAAATCTCAAATTCGACCTAATTTAAAAGTATTGTAGTTTACAAACACTTTTTCCTCATAATCTTTCAGTTTTCCAAAAAGTTCCATTTTACTCCCAATATTTACCATTCGTAAGGTAGTGTAAATAACATTACAATTCTATAAGTGAAGCCTCTAAAATATATGCAACTAAAATGCTGGGTTTTTGAGTGTTTTTTCCGCCATTTTTTGTTTGAGGTAATTTCTTTACACTGCCTATTATCGAAGGGTTAGAGGCTTAAAGGCCCTGCGATGTTGTGCGAGTCATGAGACTTAAACAAATATCAGGAATATCTTTTGTTATGGGTTATAAAATAATTGCCTCCTGATCGTTGTGAACTTCTTCCAACAGAACCTAATTTTCAGAATGATAATACAAATAATATATTTCTTATATAACTAATGTTGTAACGCTCTGAGTTTGTTTGATGGTTGATTATGTTGTAATCTTAATTCTCAACCGGGTTTATTTTTTGCTATTATAATAATGCTTAGATTGTTCTGTTTAAAAATCTAACAATCCGTTGATTATTATTTATACCGTTTTTTACAAAACGGAAATATTTTTGTCGTACAGAATGTAAAGTGCCACAAATTGATTAATCTTTTGACATTCGAGTTAATAAAATAGTACGATGAAATAAGTTGGTAGTTTATTATTTCATAAAAACAATTGAAGATAATCTTCAACAAAATAACGCGTGCGTGCGTGTTTTATTGAAATATAAGTAAAAATATACTTTTATGTAATTGCAAGGAAAATTCATAACCTTTATATAAATAAACGAATCATTACTCCGTTTTATTGATAAAATTTAAACTTCCTTCACCAAGAAACGAAAATCTATCCTTTTAATATAAAATTTAGATTTATTCAAAACCACCTAAAATTAAAGACAAAAGAAAATTGATATCATAACTGTCTTAAAATGTTTTACATAGAATCAATAAAGGTAAAAATACATACGCTTAATCTTATTTTCTTGAAAAATATGCAGGGTTAAATTTACCCATAATTTAAAATCAGCTGATATTAAAAAGTAATGTTCGATTTCGTTGATCACAACAAGAGTTAAACACGATAAGAATTTGGTATTTAATATGCACCTCGCACAAGTCAAAAATTTTTAACATTTTGAGATAGCCGTTAAAATTATCAGCATTTAAGAAATTTTCAAAAAGCAAAACTATCTATTGAACTCGTAAACCCATATCTAAAATTTTAGTTGAAAGGCAGAATTTGTATGGCACAAAAGTTCGGATACTCGTGCACTTACATTGAAAAATTGAATGTATGTAACTGATTTTTTCAGTTACATAGAATAATTCACCAAGTTAAGATTAAATAAAATTTTAAATTGCATTATTTTTTGATTACTTATAAATTAATAACTTTTTATTGTTTCCATGTCAAAGGATTGATGCCAGGTGAATAGATAAGGCTTGACTTGTTGTTTGACAAAACCTATTATATTAAAACAGCCATTACTCAGTATAAAAGTCATTAAATTTATTATATATCAAAATTAGCTTTATAACACTTAGACACTGATTGACTATCGTTATTAGGATGTGTGAATATTTAAAAAAAATCATGGATGTCTTATCGGAAAAAAATTTTTATTCACATGTGCCAACGATATTAAGTTAATTTACATTCTTACGTGTTGTTTTGAAAAGTTAAAATTAACTCTATATTTAACTGTTTGAAAATAATAAGTTTAGTTATAACCCTGCAAAATACTCAATAAAACAGAAAGAGCTAAAGATTTTATTTTGAGCTCACAACACAACAAAGTTATAGTTTAACATAGTTCATGCTCGATTCATATGTATTGATTACATTCATATATTTTATTGTCTAATGTTCATTAAAGATGATCAAAAGTTAAAAATAACTTTTCGCAATGAACCCATTATTCAAGAATCATATATATATATATATATTTAATGAATTTTCAAATCAATAGTTTAGAAACTACGTTTTTCTTTTCAAGGTCACTTGACTAACTCGAAATCTTCCAATTTCTGACTTCAAAGGATATTCACATTCTTGACACACTGAAATTTCTCACACTAAGTTTGAAGATTTTATAGCTTTTAGGGTAGATGTGTAAGTTTAAAAAATGAAAAATTATTACTGTTAAAACCTATCGTAAATTAGTAAGTCTTAATATTCTCCACTCTATGCATTTATAAATACCAATCAATAATGTAAATTTCGATAAATAATAAAATTTAATTAAAAATAATTTTTATCCTGCAGGATAACTTTATGGAAAATCTAATAATTTAGTCTAATTTTTATTGGGTTCAAGAATTCCGTGGTTTACGGAGAAGTGATTGATACTATCGAGGTAATGATATTTAAAATAAAAACTATTAACGGGTTTATCGTTTTTATGAATGAACAAAGAATCGTTTTATGCTATAAACAAACACGGTGTGTTTGTATCAAAATTAATTTTTAACGTCCAATCGTTATATACGATTCAAAAAACATAGCTATGTTCTTAAACAACATCATTATCAACTTACTTACATTTTAGTAACTGGCTAAAAAATTTCTTTCTTTATTTTCACAAAACCATTTCCTATACAAAAGCCGAGGTTCAGGCTTTCAAGCTCTTCAGCATACGCACGTTTTCTTTTGTAACATACTTTTTTCAACGGTTGATTAAATATTGGTGGGATTTACAAAAATTTTCTCTTTCTTTTAAAAAGTGAAGTTATTTGAAGTTTTTAAAAATAATTTTAACTTTTTATGGGAGATAAATAGAAAGCGTGAAAGATTGAAATATAATAGCAGAACTGAAAAGTTGGCGGTCTAAGTCAGAAATCGGTTGAAGATATTTAATAATTTCCTATAAATTTGCTCAAGCTCAAAATTTTAACTTCTGTTCAAGTGGGAGTGAAGAGGTACTACAGATCACAACTCTAAAGAAAATACATTTCTGAACAGATGGGAAATAAAGCCCAAAAGGATGATCCACTTATCGCCATAAAATCTAAATATTTCGATGCATGTTACAACATGATAATTAGCTGGATTGAGAAAAAACTTTGTTTCATGGTTTATTGAATTTTATTTCATCCCTGAGATTTTAAAGTTTGCTTTGGTGGTGATTACTCTCTTCCAGCAGAAGCTTAAGTCAAACTCAAATGCCGCCCAAATCCTATAATTATTGCAAAAGAATAAATGGTTTTATATTTATCAATTATTACGAATTAAGTTAAATTGCACCGAAGGCTTGAAATTTAGTCAAGAACAAACGATTCTGTGCAAAAGATGTTTATTTTTGCAAGATCATGAGTTAGTGGCACATTGTTAAAAATTTCCAATCTGAGTTACATTTATAAATGCTCTCCAGTGGAGTTGTACCAAAAGAAGCTATGCATAAAACGAATGTCCTTTTCTAGATTGCTCTATCATTAGTACTGTAATTTGAACATTCATAAAAGCTCCCTCCAGTCTTTTGATCCTTACTGCCCAATTTCTGCACAATTTCCATTATGGGAAGAAACATCGTTCAGTTCTCAACCTATCAGACTTTAGGGGATTAACTTACTTATCTCTTCCCAATTTCGTATAAAATCCACAACATAAATGTCTGCCTGTTTACGATCCCAGTTGGTCCCCATCAGCGAAGGGTGCAATAAAGGTTGATCGATGTTTAACGTAATCGTATACAACGGTTTGTATGCCATTATTCTATTTTGGCTTTTTTCAAACCACTTATATAGGCATATAACGCTCTGAGACCAGTTAAGACATCCTCAATAAAAAATTTCAAAAGGAATTTTTGCATTTCTGATCATCAAGCAAAAAATATTTTTATTTAATTGATGAAATTATTTGAAACTTTCAAGAGGTTTTAAATTTTAATATTGTCTTATAGTCTAAAAAAATACTGAAAATTATAAAATATATCACTGCAAAAGTAAGACCGAAAAGATCCAGGGATAAAATATAGATGTTAAAATCTTGTAAAATTTGAGCATATTTCTACTTTTTCCCCATATAGTTATTTGATTGAAGTAATAGATTAGTATACACCCTGACAGCATCTCTGATGAATTTTTAAGAATATACGGGATGAGAACACATTTAAATATGTTTTAAACGAATCTTGGTTGAATTGTACACCAGACCGCAAACATCTTTTTGACCTTTTTAGCGGTATTTAGTAAAATTCAGTAACGCTCACTTGTCCGAGGTTTCGTAGTATCGTGTAGTTTAAAATTCTAGATCTTAAACACTAATCCAGTAGTATACAAATTAGAAACACAATCTTCGCCGAGTTAACTCGTTAAGAAGCAATTGCTCTTGTTTTTGAAATTTCAGGAACATTATTCTCACCTAATGATACAGGTATTGATTCATGGGAATGCCGTTTTTTGTAGTTTTATGTTGAACATTCTCTTCTACAGAACTATGACCGATCAGTCAGTTGTTACAGCTCAATAATAGCTCCTATGCTGAAATATTTATTGTTGTTGAGTCTCGGTTAAATGACCCAATAAAGGAATAATTTTGTGATTTTATGGCCAATCTAATAAAATCATTGTTAGTTTCTTTTTTAAAATAGCTCTCTTGTAACAAGTAAAATCACATGATTTGTGAGTCTTCCACCGAACGAATGCCTCAGAGGTAAGGTTGATTAAATGGGCCGATGACAGGGTTGGGTTTTTAGTGGTTGAAAGCCTCACACTACCCAGTTACTGGTTTTTACACTGCTTAAGAGGTGTAAATTGACGTAAAATATCTTCGAAATAGGCCCTGATAGATTTACTTCATCAGTGCTCAACAAAAATATGATTTGTAAGTTAATTTTAATGAATAAAATAAATACCATTGTACCAAAAATATTTGTTTCGAAAGTAATTGCATTTAAAGTTTAGTAGTCAAAAATTAGGCTGGTTCACTTTTTACAAACATAAAATTAAAGCGTTTAAACGATAAAAAGGTGAAATTTTGTCTGAATATTATAAGAAACATAATTAAATATTAGACATGCGCTAAAAGTTGTTTTCTCTGTTTAGCAGAATGAAGTGTTGATTAAGAACGAGAGAAGGGCAAGACTATTCTTATGTCTAAAGAGCAAAATGTATTATGAGGCTTAGTGATTATCTTTATTCCCACGATCTCAAACAGTTGGAATGACTGTTTTATAGGCTACCATTTGACAAGAAAAATCTCATAAAATGAAAAATTCAAAAAATGTGAGTATTTATCAATTAATCATATTTGGAGAGAATACAATAAATTAAGTTATCAATTTAATTAACATTTCCACGAAAAATATACTGAATGTTACAAATTTTGTTATTTTCCCCTTTATATTGGTGCACTAAAAAAATACCAAAAAGTTTTTCTGTAAAGGACTCGTAGTTGTGTGAATAAATTTTTGTAGCTGTTTCGCTTGTTGCACAACCACGAACAACTATTCTTTCCCATTGAAAAACATTTAAGATGGGATTGAAAATGGATAGTAATAAGGAAGATTTCTTGTTTTTTTTATGCTATTTCATTGTCCGATATTAATCGTCTACCTGTGAATTATTGAATTCTAATCAATGAAAAGCGGTGAGATAATTCCCTTTTGGACACAATCAGCATAAGATGGCTGAGAAACACTCACAGTTACGTGTGCGTTCGTAAATCCTGGGATATCAAACCGCACGCTTTCATTCGTGCCACGACAGAAATATTTCAACTCGAGAAGCCTTGGACCACGAGGGACGATTGGCTCGTTTACATACTTGCTGCTTTGTCAACAAAAAACTTTGAGCACCACTTCGCCGATAAAAACAAAATTTGTGTCGTCGATTTCAGTTTAAATGTCACACTAAATCGGTCACATACTTTATATCGATGTTAAAATATACCCAATCTTGGTCAGTAACGTTATGTTTGCAAAGTATACTGAAATTTATTCTCAGAGCTTTGTGTTGTAGAGAGTGAAACGTAGACCCAAAATTTTTCAAGTATTCAACATGAAATTTCTGCAAATGAAATGCTACACTCTTTATAATGGCAGGACAGCATTTGCTTTGTTCTTAAAAAGTCAATTTATCGTACCTATCACCTCTACTATGTGATGGAAAACATCACCCGTCCGTATGTATTTTTCTGATACTTTTAACAGCATGGTATTTTCTGCTTAACAACGAAACTATTTAAGATACATCATAACTTACGAGTGCATTTGAAACTATTATTTCTCTTTCAGTACAATAGAGTTAAGAATTCTTCAATCTTGGGAAAATCTACAATATTGAGAGTATGTTTAGGTTTTTAGATGTTAAATCCGTTATCAATATCTTCATTAGTTTCGTACCTTTAATGTATTTTATGTTTCACTCGAACAGACTTTCATAATTTTGATTGTTGGACAAAATTTTTCCAGTCAAGCAGATTTTATATGATGCTTATATACTTGAAACCAAAATGGATGAATCCATTAAATATCTGCGGCGCGAGTGGTTCTTTATTCTCATATTTCACGATAATAGTTTTAAAAGAGTTCAAAACGTAGATTGAATTTATAAATGAAAAATATATAGAGCCTGTTTTACAAGCTTATTTTCCGCTTTTATGCAGTTCATCCAAGATATTTTCGAATAATTTGAAAAAAACTATAACGTTGATCTAAAGATAATAAGTTTAATTCTAACTACAATTTTATTGTGTTGTTGTGTCATGAGTTAGTTGGGTTAAAATTTCAATGTGGAGCTTGCGCAGTGGTAACCGCTGATCTTCAGCGTTCTTAGAGTGCTGTTTTTTCCTGCTTCAAATTTTTTCAGACGCATGAATTATTTTATAGAATAACACCGTTAGATTGAAAATTCGAAAGTTGTAACCAGTTCAAAAACGTGACGGGGGTGATAAATAACCCGATTTTTAACCACAATTGCCTACAATGCGGTTATATGCTGAAATATTTGAAATTGGCCAACAAAGATGGCATAACTCTTGGGATTGACGTACTCGATAAAACTAAAAGCAGTTTTAGTTATCCGAATTGATAATGGAAAGGCGTTTAAATCACATTGAAACATAGGTGGATTTTAAACTTTAAGTTGCAAATATGCCAAAATAAGATATTATCGAAAACTTATATATTCTGTAAAAACAGTTTTCCGACTCCCAATCACAGTTTACTCAAAAGTGAATTATGGCAATATCTTACTGTAAGAAATTATCCCGAAAAAAACCGGTAATGTCGCCACTTTAAAACAAAAGAAAAAATTGTGTATTGTTCAATCCACAAAGGGAGGAAATTATTTATTTAACAAAAGAATCCACCAATATAAGACTAATTTTAAAATTTTTGGCTCAATAGCCACAGCCTGTACGCTGAATATTGATGTGAAATCTTTGCTAAAATGGTATTTCGATGGCAATTGGCAAACAAAACTGAAAAGATTTGGCATATAAAACTGTGAAGGTTGCAAGAGGACAAATCACTCAAATTTAAAACATATTTAGACTCAAAAGTGATAAACATCTCCTTTGTAATGTTATTCATAACTATGCTCCCAAAATAACAAATTATACGAATTTGATTTTTAACTCAGATAATATATGGGAAAATAATTATAAAAAGCTACAAGTTAATTGATTAAATAGAGTAGATGGGGATTTGTATATGAAAACACACTCAAGGTTCAGGGGCAATAATTTTCACCCATAAACTTGATAATTACGACAACATCGTTTTAAGGCTTTCCTGCTTCAATTTAATCTGTAATACCTGACAAGTTGAGCGATATGGACGATTTGAAAAAATCGTATTCAGTTCTTTATATGATTTCAGTTAAACATTGAAATAAACTCACAAAATGTATAAGTTAAAAGAATTGTCTGATTTTATCTCATCTTGACTTCCATTTGAATTTACGTGACGAACTGAGTGTGAATCAAAAATAAAATTTTAACATGTGTATGTTGTGACGCTTCGATTTATACCCAGTTTAGATATATGCGAACTACAACCAGAATTATCCGGTGTGTTTTTATATTCCTATCTGCACTGCTCCAACTAAATTTATATTTGGGCTATTTTGACATCACAGCCAATTCCCGTCTCGTGATATCACACAAACAAATTTTCATAAATATTTATATTTTTACTGTAAAACTTCCTGTTTATTGCTTACTCCTAAATTTGTGATTTGGTCAGTGTATAAAGCATAAACATGCGAAAAAGGGACGATTCATTCCAGATTTTATTTAAAAATAACTAAGTTCAAAAATTAGAAATTACGTGTCATTCATCAAATGTTTTTTTATTTTTTATCGTTTACCGATTACTATATACGAGTTTTCGCGCATTTCAAGTGCTAAAATTTAATATTCAAACGCAATTGATTGAAGATAATGATTCACAATATTTAGGAGTTAAAGAAAAAAACAATTTATCGAAAAAATACGAATTGGGCCGAGGTTTTTTAAAAACAAAAACAAACCAGAATGCCATCGTTGTTCCGATCGGAAGATGTCAATTTTTGTCAACTTATAATTCCGGCAGAGTATTCGTACAACGTGATCAAAGCAATCGGAGAGTTAGAGTGTATGCACTTTGTAAACCAAAACGAGCACATTCCTGCTTTTAATCTAAAATTTACCCAAAATATTACTTGGTGCGAAGACATAGAGAGAAAACTACGTTCCTTGTCAGATATTTTGAAACACGAAAATCTCGTTCCGCTCCAAAATTCAGCAATTAGTTCTGAACTCCCGAATCAATCCAAATTTTCAGAGTTTGAATCGGAAATCAACTCGATCACAGACCAAATTTTAACAAGCAATAAAAATATCGAGGACTTGAGAAATAACTTCTTTGAACTTGTGCAGTTTCGTCAGGTTATTCGTGCCGTAGAGCGAATCTCCCCAAGTACGGACACCTCCCAGCCACACCTTCTCATCGGTAACATCAACACAATTTACGGTATAATTTCGCTTTCTTACATTAACCAATTCGAACAGTTTTTATGGCGCGCGTGTAGAGGTAATGTCCTTTTGCGCAAGCTCTCTCCAGAGGAAGAATTTATCGACCCAGTGTCTGGAGACAAAATCCAAAAGTGCATTTTTGCCATTTATATCCAAGGGGAGAAGCTAGCTTCTAAAGCGAAGAAAATCTGTGAAGCATTTCAAGCCAAAATTTACCAGCTTCCCGAATCTGAAGGTGAAAAGAACCAAGCATCCTTGTCGTTGACAACTCGCTCTAAGGATATCGAGTTGATTTTGCACCAAACAATGGACCAGCGGAAAATTTTACTCATTGATATTTGTAAAAATTTTCAATCTTGGAGGTGCAAAATAATGAAAATTAAGGCCGTTTTCGCGACACTGAACATGCTTCATTGCGACAGTGGAGGCCGTACTCTCGTGGCGGAATGCTGGTGCCCAAAGTTTGCCGTTGATAACGTTCGCAAGGCGTTGGTGGAAGTTCAGGTTTCTGAGTCGAGTGATTTGTGCGCAATTTTGAATTTAGTTGAAACTTCTAAAAAACCACCTACCTATTTTAGAACGAACAAATTTACGGCTGGGTTTCAGAACTTAGTGGACGCCTATGGAGTCGCCACGTACAAGGAATGTAATCCGTCTCTTTATATGATCATCACATTTCCTTTCTTGTTTTCGGTTATGTTTGGCGATTTTGGGCACGCCCTGGTGCTTCTTGCCATTGGCCTTTTCCTAGTTTCTTGTGAAAAAAAACTCTCTAAATTGCAGCAAATGGAAATGTTTGATATGATTTATTCTGGCCGTTATATCATACTTTTGATGGGTTTATTCTCACTTTTCAGTGGTTTGGTTTATAACGATTTTATATCAAAGTCCATTTTTATGTTTCAATCTTCATGGGATATTTCTGGAGCTAAATCCCTTTTGGGAATAGTGGAGGTTCAGTCGACTCTAGAATCACCACTTGTGAATCTTAACTCATCCATTTATTTTACAAAAGGTTATCCTTACCCTTTTGGACTAGATCCCATTTGGATGTTTGCGAAAAACAAAATCACTTTTATAAACTCATTTAAGATGAAACTTTCTGTGATATTAGGATTTTTCCACATGTTATTTGGCATACTGTTGAGCTGTGTAAACCAAGCTTACTTTTCACACACATTGGACTTATTCGCCGAGTTCGTTCCTCAGATTATATTCTTTGTTGGCTTGTTTGGTTATCTTGTTTTTCTGATATTTTACAAATGGACACTTGTGGTATTTCGCGAAGACTATGTACGTTTATCGTAATGTTCAGGCGCCGAGTATACTTCTTTCTTTTATAAACATGTTCTTTCAGTTCGGCAAAGATATTCCGGAAAAGGAAAGCTTTTACTCCGGACAGGTTTGTTTCGTCGTCATATAGAAATACGTTCAGATGGTTCTCGTTGTTGCAGCTGTAATCTGTGTTCCCTGGTTGTTATGCGTCAAGCCGATTGTTTTGCTTGTCAGAAGGAGAATGCGAACAAGAAAAGTGTCTTCACAAGGGTCGGAATCAACCGACGCCACGAGGCTGATCCCCCCTACCAGTGTTGAGCAAGAAATTTCCCCTCAGTGCAAAACTGTATTTCCTGAAGTCGTAGTTGAGATAAGAGAAGCCGAAGTATTTTCAGGACTAAGTTCAGAAAGATGCTGGCGAGATCGTGATCATGCAATTGATTCATACGATAGAATTCTGTCTTGGGTGCGTATCAAATACTGCGTCTTACCTACGTCTTTGGGCACTAAGTTTAGCACATAGTCGTAGGCTTTTCTTTTTATAACTAGAGCTTTCTGAACTATTATGGTCGATGGTTCTGCGTTCAGCTCTTAAGGTTGATCAATTTTACGGCTTCATAATTCTCTTTTTTGTTGTCTACTTTTTCCTCGGTAATTCAGAATTCTCACGTAGTTCTCTCTTTTTCAATCTTGGTTGTAATGGAGGGTTTATCTACATTCCTTCACGCCATTCGTTTACATTGGTACTGCAATTTCGTTTAGGATAGGGTTGAATTCCAAAATAAATTTTATAAAGGAGAAGGTCAGCCTCTTATTGCATTTTCATTCAAGAATCTGTCGACCCGAATAGATTAGACCTTGTTACCTGTAGATATAGTTAGTCTGAAAACCTCAATTTTTTAATTTTCCACAAGGTATACCATCAAACTCAACTGATCTTCGAATCTTCAGTCCACTTTTATCTACATAAGGGTTGGCAGTCAACCACCACTCGTCTCTACCTGAGACCATGGAAGTGCCTTTGAGTCCATTTTCTTATTTTGTCCTTTTTAAGGTATTTCCTACAGATGAAGATTTTTCTACCATTTCAGGAGAAGCTAAAGTAAGACCGCTTTATATTGAGAGTGATAGAACAATAGCATCGGTGAATGCGAATCATAAGCTCTCAGATATCCTGTGTCTGTTCAAGAGTCCCAAACTGGAGTAAAGATTCAAATGAATAATAGCTAACTGGTTGAACCTCGTAAGACGATTTACACGCATGTTGACACCTTTTCGAAATTTTCAAAAGAGTTTAAGTCATACAGGTCAACCTAAAATGATCTTTTGTTGAGCTAGACAGTTGAAAGCATAATTATAATTTCAAAATCTTGCATCCCCACGTAATTATACTGGATTCAGATCAATAATGTAATAGTTGCAATTAATAACGTAATTCTCACGATAAATTAATTAAAAATAAAATTATAACAAAAAGTTGGGAAAATGACAATATTTATTTTATTTCTATTTCAGAACAGAGGCAGTCAATTAAGGAAATTAAAAATTATTTGTACGTCTCAAACACAAGCCAAATTTTCAAAAACGACGAAGCCTCCAAGAAATGGCTAAAAATGGAGTAGATTGATGTGGTTAACTCTTCAGCATACAAGGTGTATTGAAACGCAAGGGAAAACCAGAAAGTTGAGGCCAAAATAACAGATTCCAATAAGAGATTACCATTCTACGATTCTGATTAACAAAGAACCGTCTTGAAAAAGTAAAAGGGGTCTTTGCTTTCAGGCATATTATCAATGTTAACTTTTAATATTCAGCCCTAAAAACCATTGTACAGAGTTGTCTGAAAAATGGGCATTTACTTTCTCATAAGCGTGGGGTTTCTACGTGCTCGAAATTAAATTTGGAGGGAAGGAACGTCTAGTTCTCTACGTGGACGAAAATTGCATGGCATCACCTAAAAAACTACCTTCCTGGTCGTTAAGAACCTTTGGCATTAAAGTTTCAAATAGTACAGTGGATAGATGTCTCAGAGTTTCCACTATACTGTTAAAATTTCACATTGGCTCCAGCTTTGGGAAGTTGTGACAATTCTCAACGCCGGAGTGTAATATGAGAGCTTTTTTATCGAATTCTTGAAAGAGAAAAAGGAGACATAATCTGTTTTTTGTAGATGAAGTCGGATTCTCCGTGGTTTCCATAACAAATTTGGCAGAAGTTAATCTGAGTCATCTGCTTTGCTATCCGTAACAGCAGAAATATTTATGTTATTACTGCGATGAATGAACATGTAATGCTCTTTCAGAAAGATTCAAGAACGTGCAGAAACTGGTGAAGATTTCAAGACGTCTATTAGGAAATTATGCAGTCTTGCGTTAAAAAAGGAAGAAAATCATTCGTTTTGACAATGGATAATGCAAGAATTCACCATTATTGTGATGATTGAAGAGGAAGAAATCGAATCAAATACCTGCCGGACTACCGCCAAATTTTAAATAGCGTTTGAAATGTATTAATGGTTTGGAAGAACTCGGTATTTCGTGTATATGGATAAGAATGAAACCGACTCAAAGGGTTTAATTTGCGGAAAATTTGAACAAGTCACGCCAAACCAAGTGAAATATTCAAAAACATCCTACTCAATAATCGATCATCAGCAAGATAAATAATTTTTGAATTAGCTTTAAACATTTTTATTTTTCATCGCGGTCAAATTAATTTATTACAACTATTAACTGCTGATCGAAAAAATTAATTTATTTCTGCCTTTATTTTGATTTTTTCTCCCATAAGTTAACATTTTTCCAATATTTCAAACTTATTATTCAGATATTAAAAATATCAATAAAAGTTGCCATTTTGACGTTCTTCCAAAAATCGTTTTTGGCATATACAGTGAACAGTTATATTTTGTTTGGTTTTCAAAATTTCTCCAGCTTTAATTTCAAATTGTTGTCGCAATTCCAAGATTTAAATTTCTCTTAATTTTAGAATGTTACAATGAAGCTTAAAATGTACATGTAGGTTCATTTTTCTAATTTTCAAGAACTAGTATCAGTTCAAATAAATGGATATAGTTAAGATTGGGCCATCTGAAAATAAATTGTAAATGGTTTTATGAGTTAATCTGGAATTGTATATTGCGCGTGCGTATCAACTTTTTCGTTCCATCTTGTTTATTAAATTTTTCGGATAAATTAACCTTTCTGAAGGATTTAAAATACGCAACAGGTATTGACTGGTTATTCAAGATTTTGTTTGAACAAATTTTTTATATTATAATGAGGTGTGTTTTCGAATATAAAAATTATTTTGGATTTCAGGCAGTCTACTTGAGGTATTTTTAAAGAATGTTAAATATAAATTTTATAGTTTATCTTAGTTTCGCACAAATAACGAGTAAACGTTATATTTACCATTTTTATGAGTTTTAAAGAGAATGAGGATTTGGTTTCTTCAAAAAATAATTCAAAATTTGCTGAAATGAACATCTAAGCATTGATCAACAAGAACCATGTTAAAAACCTTCACATTTTTAAGGTAGATACACTCACATAAGAAAGTTGGTTGAGTATTTTCAAGATTTGTAACAGAAGTAATTCGCGAAATCTCATTTTATATTTTTATCTTAATTGGGGGGCTAAATTGAATTGAAGGCAGCCATGCTTCATGTTTCTGTAACATATTTAAAAAGTGAATGCTACGTTGAAATTGCTGTCTTTTTTAAAATAATTTATGTTCAACTTATTTAAGAAATCACGATTTGGATTCAACGACGAAAAGAGTTCGATAATTATAGAAAACAAAATTTTAAAGGCTGTCAATTTTAAAGATCTTTTGAAGATCAGGATAAATTCAAATAAGTGTTACAGATTTTTCCATGGGAGTTGCATTTATATGTTATCCAGGAGAGCTCTGCCTTCTGGTGTTCTGTTTCCAATTTGTACCATCTTCTGGATTTATCACGAGTCGGTCAGCGTGAAATTCCCAGTCACCCTGTTATCCTCTCTTATAGAGGCAATGCCTAAGCGAAATTGGTTCCTGGTGAAGTTGTTCTCCTAATGGTATGTATCCAACCCACTCATGTTATAACTAGATAACATTCAATTAATATTTGAGCGTTCTTAATTTTTTTATCCCTGCTAAGAGATTCGTGCATTGCGTATATTCTCGTTGGAATACATTTTACCATCGATATTTCAATGAATTATCGTAAAGTACAGTTTAAAAATTAACATCGTATGTTTCCATACAAGAGGATTAATTAAAAGTACTCTGTTAATACTCCACACCGAACGGCTAAATTTAAACCTAAAATTAACTTCTGCTTGCCTTTCAAATATTTGATGTTGGATGAAGCACTTTGTAACCTATAATTGTCAAAAAAATTACTGGGAATTAAAAATTCTCTAATATGTGTTACATTGATAAAGCTATAATGTTTCGGCTATTTTCGGTAATTTTCACATTTAAACGGGAAATTCGTTAGTTTACTTCGACGAGTCCTTGTTTATTATTGGATTTTAGTTTGATTTCTATTCGTATTTAAAGAGAGACATATAATTTTTTATTACTGGTTTCTCATTCGAAATTTGCAATTATCAATTCTACACACATTGGACAATACATTAATGGTCCATGCTCGCCGTGGTTGATGTGAAATGTTAAAATTAAAATAAAACTTATTTATTATCTCGGCAAAAACAAATGATTGACATCACTAATTCCATTCAACGTTTTTATTTACCTTATCAACTTCAATTATCATGTAAAATATCTCTAATTTCATGTAATATCTATCACCTTTTATAAATGTAAAAATAGCTTTATTTTTCTATTTTCATTCAATATTTTTAGGTTCATGCTTATAAAATCTTGGATCATAGTATATGGCGCTTCTACAATTTTTGACTGAACATGTTAAAACGCGGAGAATAGTCTTTCGATTTAAATCTTTGAAACAACAAAAATACTTTGAGAAATCGATTCTTAAAAGATAACATTTTAAATTAAAAATGATGAAATTTTGTGCTTAAAATGTCTGATGCTCTTCTAAATTTAAGTATTTTATGTTTCGATGTTTGATAGTGTTTAAGAGATATTTGACAAGGATAACTATCTGATGTAAATTGACAAGTATTTCTAAAAACTAAAGGAATTTTATTTTATTTAAGAAGCAATCCTTTATCATAGTAACACTGTTCGTTTGAGCTTTCCTTGACAATAAAACAATATTTTTCATGCTCACGGTTTCCTTTGTTTTTTCATGATATTAACTGTAACGTGCGAATATATGGATGTTCTCATTCTTTTTTTGCTCGCATAGTAATTTTAATTTTCAATCATTGTCACGCTTGAGATAATTTTCAAAGATTTTCGATATAGATTAAGTCGAAAAAAGGTAAAAAACCAAAAATATATTTTATTTATATCTTTAATCTTGCATTATTTCAGTGATATATCGATATAGAACTACCTTTCTAAAGATTCTATATCTATGAATCAAAAAATACTTGAGATACTTTTAAGTTATTTAAAAATATTTTGAAGGATAATTTTGTTGTCGTTTAAAATTATCACCTTCATATTTTAAAAATCATATTATATGATGGAATAATCTGATATAATTATTACATTATGGCTTAAAGTAACATTTAACACACTATTTTGTTTTACTACAGTATCTTTTTTAACAGAGAAAATTTTTGATAAATATTTCACGTTATTTTAACAAGTACGTTTAATTGCGCGGGAAATGTTATTTTTCTTCCAGTTGAATCTTAGTCAAATAATTTTATGAACTTAAAAGGTATATACTTTGAAAACATTAATGTGTGTAGAAATACAGAAATTTCAAAATTCATGGAAAGTCGGTTAACTTTTAAATTCCCAGTTTCGAGAATAACATACATGTTATTTTATTACAAAGTATCATAACGATGTCGCTACTCAGTTAATGACTTTGTATTTTACTCACGTGATATGCAACAATTAAATTTACACTTCCACTTATCAATTATGTTCAAAAGCAAAATAGCTATCCGCTTCGATAGATTTGATAAAAACTCAAAATAATATTGATTTATATCTCTTATAATTTAAACGAATGCGTAAAAACTGACGGTGACAGGTTGGCAAAATTAAGATTCCACCCAGTACTTATAATTAACTTATAAGTCCGGCCTTTTAGCATAAGTGATATTTTAGTGATCTAAGAAAAATTTGTTCATTTTCATTTGAGTTAAAATATCTAATTTCCCATCTATTTACGAATATTCAGCTTTCGAAGAGAGTCATTTCTTTAAATAAAAAATTGTCTATCAGGAGAAATCGACATTCTATAGTTTAGTGTATCATAAATTTAGTCCAAATAAACAAACGTAAGCTATTTAAATGGTTAAAATTTAAGTTGAAAACATCTTTAATACGAATCAATTCATCCCTATGAGTTTTATTGATTCAAATATTTCCATCTTAATTACTTTTCAAAATTTATCTTTTTTAAATCACGAGTTAATAGTCCGAAGTCACGAACTTATCAAATTAAACAGTTTTTATATTTGTTTCATATATTCTTTATAAAACTGAATCCTAGGAGTAAAATCGCTCAGTAATATAATTGAAAGTATTTGGTTTATCTACAAGGTATGGTCTTGATAATTTATCTAAAAGTTAAATCATAGCTTTTAAAAAGAATTCGTAATCTCAAGAAACTATTGAAATTTTTAAAAAACAAATATGTTGTATTTTCTACTACTTATTATCATAAGTGTGCCAAAATTCAGAAATATTCATATTTAACTATCAAAATTATAACTTTAAAACATTCGTGTTGACATAGGATATGAAAACGTCTCTTTTATTTCTACGCACCATTAAAAATTATTTCGTTATCAAACATCTTCATTTGAAAAATTTCTTTATTTCGATATTCGAACAAACTTTATTGAAAATGAAAATAAATTAAAATTTTCGCTAAAATTCGTTAAGCACACTATTTCTGATAAAAACAAATACTTTTGTTGAAGGCAGTATACTATTGACATTTAAAAACTTTTTCGATATAAATTTTCGTGACCACTTAAACTGCGAGTGTATTACATTTTCGATATATAAATAATTTAAACGTCCAATTCCGGACATTAAGAATTTTCTTCGTTTTAAGAAACATAGTAATGAACACCCTTCCAGTTGTATTTTTTCGGAATTAATCAACCTACTACTCTTGTAAATATACATCACATTGAATTTTTAAAGAATTATATTAGCCGGGATTTAAATTATTCATAACGTCTCCATGTCATGTCATCCACATGTATGTTGACGAATCTAACTATAGCGGCCATCGACCATGATGTCTCATTGTTTTAAAATCAAAATTTTTGTTGATCGTTACTCAGCATATAGTGTTTACGCCAGGACTAGGATGCAGAAAGGGTGTAAACCCTGAAGGGAAAACCTAATTTGCAGAGCTTGAACGAAAGACTTTAAAATAAACCAAAACTTCCTTCGAAAGACGCCCGAATAGGTTTGACTCATTCTTGATCGATAAAAGGCAGCTTTTCTGATTATTTTCGTCTTAGAAGTTTAGAAACACAAAACTAACTGGTTCTAAAGTTAAGAACATCAGTAAATATAGTGTCGTTCAACTTATTAACGAAAAATAAAACGATGGTTTCGTCACAATTTAAGAGTAAATTTAAAACGTTTTTTCTGACCTTAAGAGTCATTCAAAGATTAATCTTTTGGAGGACGTTCTTCATACTTTTAATTTTTAAATACCAATTTAGGCAAGAGCTTAACTCGTAATATCGTTATTTTGGTTTAAAAATTTCAAAATAACATAAAATTAGGTGATTTAATAGTATGTGGATTCCAAATATTTTAAAAATATACACAGAACGTGTTTTTGTGTTTTGAGTTACGTTCAAACAATCAGGAAAATACTATTTGTGGAGCAATATTTAGAAATGTGAAAAAACACCTGGGTAACCAAGGAAAACATAACTTGAGACCGATGCGTTCAGGTTCAGCGTTTCAAAAGAAATTAAAAACAAATTTCCACAAACTGGTCCACACCATTGAAAACCTAAATTTAAGCTCCTATATTTTCATGCCTTCCACACTCTCGACTGTTTTATCTCAAATGAGTTTTAGAATCGTAAATAGAGTTTAAGACATTTCTAAAATAATATTGCGTTAACCTTGCTCGATTCTTGAATCTAAAGATGTATCCATTTTTTAGACTGTTTAAAACGAAATTTGCCGAAGATATAATGATTCAAAAATAACTATGTATACCATTTGAGTTACATGAAAGCATTCCTAAAAATGATCAGGTAAAGACTTTTCTTTGTATTGATGTTTACTTTTTGAGAAAGAGTCAAATGAATTCAGTCAAAGGAAACACACCTTCGAAAAAGTAGTTTATAAAGGATACTGCTGATAAAAACGTGGAAATGAGCTTCATTCTCATGTTTATGAAAAAATTATTAATTATTTGTCAATGAAGAGTTATATTTATTAATCATGCGCTTTAAGGGGTTACATAAATCTATTTGTTTAAACAACTTTGTGAATAGAAATTTGAATAAATTTGGTAATTCCAGTTCTTACAACACTACATTTGTGCAAAAAATAATAATAATGTAGTCTTGACACAATATATCATATGCTAGTTTTAAAATGTGACTCAAACTAATATGTCATCTTCTGCAAATAAAAATAATCAGCGCTGAATTATTCTCCACCATTCACAGAAGCGTATATTGTTTTAGAATCTTGTTTTGTATTCATGTAAAATCAAACTGAGGGATGAATTTTTAAATTCTCATAAATATTTAAGATCTAGACGAATGAAAAGTAACAAATCAACCAATAGGCAGAATATTGTACAACCCTCATTCATATCTATTTTTCAATTGATATAAATGTAAAAAAATTTCAGAATTCATATTTTTTCAATTTAACACTGAAATCGTTCATGGGTGCATGAGTGTTCTGATATTAAAAATAATCTAGCAACTATTTCATTTTTTGAATTTACCATACTTTTTGGTGAGCACGAAAATTCGAGCGTTATATTCATTAAAAACAAAAAGCTTTTGTTTAAATAAAAGATTTTTCTTAACGATTTAAAATTGAAATTAACCGTTTATTTTAATGAAGAAAATTGAACAAGTAGGAAATGTAATAATTTAGAATATTGCAAGTCTTCAGATTGAAAATTTTAATTTAAAAGTTGAAATCCAAATGTTACACGTCGATGAGAAAAAAAGAGATTGAGCTTTCCGATCTTCAAACGATAGTTTTAGATTTTTGTTTATTAGAATAAAGAATTAATTCATTTGAACAAAACGTTAGAAAAGAAAATAAACCAATACAATCCCTCAATGTGTCATGAATGGTAGTCTTATATATAAAAATAGTAACTTCATAAAACAAATCGAAGTGATTGAAATTTTTACCTTTTAGTCCCACTCGTCATCAACTCGTGAAAATTCGCAGCAATTTTACAGCTGTTGTGAGGAACAAGTTACGTGTCATTCGAAACCGAAAAACGACATATTTGAGTCATGTATTTAGTTTTTTAAATGAGTGAACATCGTAAAAGATATCTTGGTTTCATTGAAACAAAGACTAAATGTACGATAGATCATGATTTAGATTCCTTCAACAGGTTTGGAATTTGATCAAGGTTATAATACTCGTTCTCTTTCTATTACAATTGGAAAAATTAAAAATTGAAATGAATAATTTTTTTTCAGATTAAACATCAAAATTAAATTAGTTGTATATAATTTTAGTTTTCTAAGAAATGTTATATTTTGTCGATGGAGGATAAAAATACACTCGTTTCATATATGAGAATATCTTCGAAACATGGATAAGTCTTTCTTACAAATTTTTTGTTTCTTCCCTGAGAAATTTAAATATCTATTAGCTTTATTCTTAAAATGTAAGAACATTACATGGTATTTTCACTGGATTTTTCGCGTTTGCATGTATCTTTTGACTCAGAATTCAAAAATTGTCTTTTAAAATAATAAATTCAGCATAACAGTTTTTTTAATATTTATGAATTTATCTTCATGTATTTGTTTTTATAATTTTGTTTAAGGTCAAAATTTTGGCAAATTTGAAAAATATAGTATAATTCTGAATTTTAACACAAGTACAGGGCATGTCTCATTAAATGAAGCGTACGAATCTTACATTTTTCATATAATCATAGTTAATGGCCAAAAAATTGATTTTAAAATAATTTTGTTGAAAATTTAGTTTGATTAAAAATTATATGTTATTGCTAAAAATTCTATGCGGTTAGAATTTATACAGAGAATGTAACGGTAATATTTCCCGCATACTTCTTAAAATAGATATAATTTATTTAATTGAGTTATCCTACATATATTTTTTGAAATAACAGTTTTACATTTCGTTTTTAAGAAAATTTTGTTTGAAACACATTTCCAATTTTTTCTGTATTCGCATGAAGATTTTATTCTGTCGCTCTACTCAGAATACAATGAACAGATAACAAAAAAGTTTATACGCTCTAAGCCACAGGAATGGTGATATTTTATTGAAAGCGATCCGAAAACAGTCCAAGTCCATACTTTAACCAGCTTTTTATACTAATAGAAGCATCATATACCATTTAGCCTATGTTAAACAGAGTGAAAAAAACCAGTGGGCTAAAAAAAGCTTAACAAATCGTTCACTCCAAGATCACTCGCATGCTCTAAAGATAAAAATGCAACATTTAAATTTGATTTTTTTCAAAAGCGTTTAAATGATTATTAACGAGAGTTTTAAAAATGTAAATTATGGCTCTAAGCCAATATTGATTAGATTGTAATTGAGAATGCGAGCATGCGCATAAACTTTTAAAGTATATAGGATACATCTTTGCGAGATTTTGATGTATAAGCGACTATTACTCAAAGAAACACGAACTTCATCCATAAACGCAGTTCAGCTTCGTTCTTCAATATCGACCTTACATATGTAGTGATCTATCAAAGCTACATTTGCACTATTAGCTTATCTTAAAATCCAAAGCTGCAAATATTTATTTGAGATGGATTCATAATTTTTTGCATGCACACAAATCAGAAACAGATGTTTCAGCACAAAAACTAACTGAAATATAAGAAATTTTTAAATTATAAAAATTAAGAGTCAAAAATAAAAGTTAGAATAGAATTTGCTTCCTTGATTTAAGGGTCAGAAGATGATCAACTGAAAGTTTTACTCTATCGAGCTGATCTAGGCGCCGACGTTTTTAATTATAATTTCGGCCATTTTATCCTGGCAAATTATTTTTTTTCTTGAGAACATTTAAGATTTTTTAAAGTGTTTGAGCCACAATTTTTGATTTATCCCAACAACTGACAAAAATTTACATTAAAATACAAATATTAAATTAATTATTCGTAAATTTAAATGGCGTGGATGAATACCTTTTTTTATTGAAGGCCCTTCCCACTTAAAAATATTCATAACTTGAAAAATGGACTCAAAATTTACATTAAAAGCTGGCCTCCTTGAAGAGTGACAACGCGATTTTCTGATGAGCTTTAGGTAATAATTCATGACTGTAAAAACAGATTTTGCCTTTACCATAGCCACGGCCTATTTTACATTGAGTCTTCAAAACGTTTGTCTATTTCTTCATTTCGATTCAAGTTAATTCTGCCAACTCTTTCCTTCGTGTCCCAATTGGTTTTAAAATGACCTTTCTAAATCTATAGTAATGTTTGGATATTAATTTTCAAAAACTGTTGCTGCTTATGCCACCCATATAAGCAGTAAAATTTCGACTGCCTACGAGGTGTTTGTTCGTCCCCACGCTTGTAGTTTACTCATCATTTTATCATATCTATACCTGTAATTAACCTAAACTGATCAAGAAAATGCGTTTTCTGGAAAAGTTTTCATTTTCTTTTTTTATAGTGAAATAATTCCTCAAAACATGTTCTACAAATTCTTTCATCCATTGTTTAAGTTCACTCTATGCATTAGGTAACGTGGCAGGAATACAATAGCCCGCACGAAGGATAATTTTCGATAAATTTTAATTTCCAGAATAACTTTGATACCTCATACTTCTTGCCACTGTGATGAAGTAAGTTGAAGGTTCCTTGTCGCGTTCCCCGTGTAGATGATCTTAGTATGAAAAAGGAGCCATTAAAACATGACATGTCAAACTGAACCTCGTGACTGATTCAATGGATTTATTTTTTAACATATATTTTAATTAAAAATCATGAATTTTCTCGGTTCTGAATTTCAACATAAACCGTGCATTTTCCCCATCCTTATGTTGTACGTTCATTATTTATGCCATCCAAAATTGTCATTTTAATACTTTGAGCTATAAAACTTATAATTTGAATTCTCATAATTCATGATTGAAGTTTGGCAACACAGGAGAAAGATTTGGAATACGTTGTTGCGCGCGTGCTCAATTCCTTTCTTGGCCATTATACTTGTCATGGGAAATATTATACAAATCTCTAAGTTTGTTAACATCAAAGGTTCGGTATTTTCGTCTATATAAATACTTATTTCTTGTTTTTCTTAGATTTCAAATATTTTTTATTTTCTTTTTTTTCAGTCAAAAAATTTATATTTCCCATGGTTGCGGCAACTAGAAAAAAATATAATTATTATTTCTCTAAGGTTTTTTTTATAGATTTTTGAGAGTAAACTGCAGAACTTATTTAAAAGCGAA
Organism: Neodontobutis hainanensis; assembly: GCA_024349245.1. Taxonomy (NCBI): domain Eukaryota; kingdom Metazoa; phylum Chordata; class Actinopteri; order Gobiiformes; family Odontobutidae; genus Neodontobutis; species Neodontobutis hainanensis. Next base: position 301 of record JALDNG010000312.1, on the reverse strand, counting down.
TTGACCAGATAATGCCGATACTTCGAGCTTTTGGGGATTTCTCAATCCATTTTTATCTGTTACTTGATCCATGTTAGAGTAGGGAGTCGTATCATACTCATTCACATCTTCGTAACAAGTCCCTCTCAGAAAATAACACTACTCATGTTATTTGTGTTTTTCAATGATGCAAACTACTAATTCACTTTTGGTTGATCCGTTATGAATCTCTGATGGTTTGAAGGTGAGATATAGCTGAGTATCTAACATCTCTGTTTTTTTAGATTAGTGTGTCTTTTCAATATTCGTTACGAGAAAATGA
>JALDNG010000311.1:0-254321 GCA_024349245.1 Neodontobutis hainanensis | reverse complement strand
TCAATTCCATAATTTAAATTTAAGGCCTTAATTAGCATTAAAATGTCTTAAATCCATGTTTCAAAGGTCTTAAAAATTAACCGACCACGTAAAGAACAATTTATTTTCATTTGAAAATAATGTAATGTTACGTCTTTGTCACGCAGAACTAAATAGGCGGAACCAACAAATTACTCGTTTGCAGTGGGTTTGTTAGGTGCGTGGACTGGATATTACTAAATGGAGAAAATTTTGAGCTTTAACCATGGGGAAGTTACATAACCGGAGTGCATGTTGCAGAGTGGTTAGTACTAACGCAAGATGGTCGTGAGTTCAAAACCCAGCCGCCTCAAAACATTCTCGGCTGACTCCGGTCTTTCTGTGAGGAGTCTGAGGATGTCCTCCACATGTTACCGTGGGTCCTCTCCGAGTACTCCGGCTTCCTCCCACCGTCCAAAGACATGCATGTTTAGGTTAAATGGCAAATCTAAAGTGTCCCTAGTGAGTGAATGTGAGGGTGAATGTCTGTATCTAAATGTCAGCCCTGCAACTCACTGGACACTGTCCAGGGTGTACCCCGCCTCAGGCCCAAAGCTTCTGGGATAGGCTCCAGACACCCGCAACCCCTAACGGGACTAAGTGGTAGACAATGAATGAATGAACCCTAATTTCAATTTTTTAACTGGTTAAAACCAGTTTGTGGCAATGTGTTCCATTGTATATTGTGCAAGAAAGTTTTAAAACTCGGAACAATGGGAATAAAAGCTTTGGAGACCCACATGCAGTGCAAAAACACAAAGCAGCTGCGAAACCTGTCAGAAAATACCAGACATTTCTCAGTTCTGTTCTGTCGCGCCAACCACCTCAGCACCACAGAGCGCTGCTCCAAGCCATACGCCTTACGCGGTGCTTGAAGCCATCAGCTTCAAGCACCGCGGTTTCTACTCCAACAGACATCCGACCAACGTTTGGCTCCACTGCAATGCTCCGAGCCAAAGTACTCTGGCATACTGTAACAAAGCACCAGTCATATAGCGCTAACGAGCCGGTCAGGGGGCGTTTTCAAAACTACCTTCCCCGACTCTGAAATTGCTCATAAATTTGCATGCGGTAAAGACAAAACTTCATATATTGCCCAATTTGGACTGGCTCCTTACATAAACAAGCTCCTCATTGCAGATGTTAACAAGAAAATGTTTGTTTTAATTAGTGGTTTTGTTTGCTGTTTACAAATCTTTTGCTATGACATTGGTCTTAAATTTAATTTTAGATGGTATTAAAAAGGTCTTAAAATTAACCGACCACGTAAAGAACAATTTATTTTCATTTGAAAATAATGTAATGTTACGTCTTTGTCACGCAGAACAAAATAGGCGGAACCAACAAATTACTCGTTTGCAGTGGGTTTGTTAGGTGCGTGGACTGGATATTACTAAATGGAGAAAATTTTGAGCTTTAACCATGGGGAAGTTACATAACCGGAGTGCATGTTGCAGAGTGGTTAGTACTAACGCAAGATGGTCGTGAGTTCAAAACCCAGCCGCCTCAAAACATTCTCGGCTGACTCTGGTCTTTCTGTGAGGAGTCTGAGGATGTCCTCCACATGTTACCGTGGGTCCTCTCCGAGTACTCCGGCTTCCTCCCACCGTCCAAAGACATGCATGTTTAGGTTAATTGGCAAATCTAAAGTGTCCCTAGTGAGTGAATGTGAGGGTGAATGTCTGTATCTAAATGTCAGCCCTGCAACTCACTGGACACTGTCCAGGGTGTACCCCGCCTCAGGCCCAAAGCTTCTGGGATAGGCTCCAGACACCCGCAACCCCTAACGGGACTAAGTGGTAGACAATGAATGAATGAACCCTAATTTCAATTTTTTAACTGGTTAAAACCAGTTTGTGGCAATGTGTTCCATTGTATATTGTGCAAGAAAGTTTTAAAACTCGGAACAATGGGAATAAAAGCTTTGGAGACCCACATGCAGTGCAAAAAACACAAAGCAGCTGCGGAAACCTGTCAGAAAATACCAGACATTTCTCAGTTCTGTTCTGTCGCGCCAACCACCTCAGCACCACAGAGCGCTGCTCCAAGCCATACGCCTTACGCGGTGCTTGAAGCCATCAGCTTCAAGCACCGCGGTTTCTACTCCAACAGACATCCGACCAACGTTTGGCTCCACTGCAATGCTCCGAGCCAAAGTACTCTGGCATACTGTAACAAAGCACCAGTCATATAGCGCTAACGAGCCGGTCAGGGGGCGTTTTCAAAACTACCTTCCCCGACTCTGAAATTGCTCATAAATTTGCATGCGGTAAAGACAAAACTTCATATATTGCCCAATTTGGACTGGCTCCTTACATAAACAAGCTCCTCATTGCAGATGTTAACAAGAAAATGTTTGTTTTAATTAGTGGTTTTGTTTGCTGTTTACAAATCTTTTGCTATGACATTGGTCTTAAATTTAATTTTAGATGGTATTAAAAAGGTCTTAAAAATCTTAAATCTAAATCTCAGAAAACTGAAGATACCCTGTGAATACATGCGACACAGAACATCTGCAAATGTGTCCTCAGATCTGATCTCTAAAGACACATTCAGGATACACTGATTCAATCCCTCTGTCCAGATTTTAGTGCCTAGTCCAAAGGGGGCCATAGTTGAGTTATAACCTGATGTTTATCTTGCTGTTCAAAACTATCATGGACCTTGTGACAAAGGTTGTAAAGCAGAGAGGAAGTGGCAAAACCTGACCATCATGTGATGAGATAGGATAAAATCCTCTGTCCTCTGTCCGTGCATTGACCTGCCACAGAGAGAAATTCAGCTAATGGAGTTATCTCTATGCATATCTGCACACTGGTTTAAACAAACAGGCCAGAGTCTACTCATCTTTAGTCCCTTTTCAATTTCACAACAGCTCTTTGTCTGATAACTCTAAATGAGAAAGTTGACATTATTGATTTGCTTTTGTGTCCTCTTGTCCTCACATACTGGGTTAGTGTTTGGGAAAATGTGTAGAGAATGCAACGTGATAAGTCAGGGCAGACAAGTATTTTTAGACAGCAACCTTTTAGTCAATGTTCCAATGTCCCACTCAAACAAATCCACTTAGACAACAGCTGGATTTATGCCTCCTTTTCTTTTATTGTATCTATCTGGTGAATGTGCCTCTAAATAGTGTTTTACTAAATACTTGCAGCTTTTGCAAGAGAATAGCTGACTAGGTGACAGTAATACCTCAATACCAGTGAGCAATAGTTAAGTGTTTAAATTGTGTGGGCAGACAAGTTTTAATTGTTTTTACAACTGTCATAGAAGACAAAGTTAAAACTGTCTGTATGTTGTAAATATACACCTTACCTTGGGTTTATTCATTGCTCATTACACACAACAACAGAGGTCGCACTAGACTTTTTCACTCTCCGTCATCTTGACAGACGGAGTCGTAAATTTTTTTGTCCTCGTCTATTATTAACAATCATTTTTAATTTTATATACTTTAATAATACTTATAGCTTTTTGTTTTACTCACATTTTAAGAAACTTCAATACAAGCATAGAGGACAGATTATTTGTTTTATTTAAGAACAACAGATAACGTTACACAAAAAGTGAAAGAATATTTTGCGATTGAACGCTAGAGCACACAAAATAATTTCGACAAAAATGAACTGAACTTAATTAAATTGCTGTTGTCGTGCCCCCCCCAACAAGTTTGTTACGTGTATTAGCTTTTCTACAGATGTCGCAGACCATTTTTCCTCCTTCCTACCTCAGCCACGTAAACTACTGTTCCCAGTGAACACGATACTCCCTCTTCTTCACTTCCTTTTTGCTGCTTAATTGTCCCATAACAGCTGTCAGTGACTGCTTAGTGTTCTCCGTTTGTCATCCATGCTCCACTGCATCATGTCCTCTTTTTTCACTTATATTAACAATATCAGAACTATTTGGCGGTTTGAAAAAACTGCTGCAGTGACATTTTTGCAACTGAATGCAGCATGAGAAAGACGCGATTCAAGATAAATGCTGATTTATATGTAGATTCACCACCAACTGGTCAGGAGTAGGAATTACAATAGATCGCCCTCAAAATAATCTGTCAAAATGATGGATGGCATTCAGATTTTTCCGTCCTTGCTAAAAAAAAAGAGTCAATGACAGAAAATATTTGGTTAATGCGACCTCTGCACAACAACATCGATCATACACCAATAATAAATTTGCAGTCTGCCCTTTTGCAATCTGGCATTGCCAAAAAGCGTCCAAAACTACACAACTCAACTTTAGTGAACCAAACCTTCCTCTCTTTTTATCGAGTTTACATTATCTTGTTGTGTGTCATAGGTCTGTGCATGGACTGGCGCTGGCTGGCCATCTGCAGTTCCATTCCTCCCACTCTGCTGATGGTCTGCATGTGCTTCATGCCTGAGTCGCCGCGCTTCCTCCTGTCCCAGGGCAAGAGACGCGAGGCAGAGGAGGCGCTGCATTTCTTGAGAGGCCCAGATGCTCCTGTGCAGTGGGAGTGTGCACGCATCGAGGAGTCCGCCGCCGAGCAGGTGAGGCAGAATGGACACAAAGAAAAATTGTTAAAATTTATATATTATTATGTTGAGGTACCTTTTTGGAGTGTAAACCTGGATTTATATTGAAAGCATGAGAGGCTCTTCAGCTTAGCTTTGCATGTCACTTTTGTCAAAAATTTACTCTGAAAGCATTGTCTCTGCCCGACCTCCTGACTTTGGCCTTCATGTAAAATGTAACAGGCATTGTTTTATTGTCACAAATATTTTTTCAGATTTTCTCCCTAAACCCTACCCCACCCCCACTCCAACATTTCATTTATATATGTATATATCCTCCAACTAACATTGTGACTGAGGATCACACCCAGAAAACTATGCTATAAAAATGCTATTAACTATATTTTTACATTATATGTTTTCCAAATATCATCCTTTGTAGGTCATTACATGAATACATTATAGTGGTATCATCCATAAAGTTTTAAAATAAAATTGTAATTTATTTGATACAAGACATGCATCATTTATATAAATCTGAAATAGTTTTGGACCCAGTACTGATCCCTGGGGGACCCCACATGTAATACTCCTCCATCTTGATATGTCCTGGACATACTGCTGTCTGTCAGTTAAATATGACTGTACCCATTTATGCGCAATTCCTTTACCCCAAAGTAGACCAGATCTTTTTTCAAAAGGAGGATGGTCTGGTGACTTCCTTACAGCGAATCCATTCCTCTTTGATTTTGTGGACGGATCAATCACAAGCCTTTTGTCTGCAGCAAGGTGTGGTTTGCTGACTACGTCATACACAAGTAAATCGGCTTGCTCGGCTGGTCCAGAACTTTCAACATGGCGGACGCAGCTACCGAGAGGTTGTTTATTTCTGCTTCCGCCTCGGTTTTAAATAACCAGCAAAGTATAAAAATGATGACCACTCTGGTGTCCACTCTACTGCTGGACATGTTAACTAGCAGCGCTAACGTGGCTTCCTTGTTGACAAACGGCAGTGTGGGTTTGCCTTTTTGTGTCATGTCCAGTGTTTTTCTGATTGGTTAACATTTTTCTTGTAAACCCCGCCCTTTAAATGGAAGGCAAGCAACAGGGTACCAGACTAACTTCTTTGTATAGGAAAAGAGTTAGTTGTGGCTGGCCAGGCTATGAATGTGTCAAAGGCTTTCTGAGTCCAGTTTTTTTTTATCAATATTATTATGGATTTCTTTTTTTTTTTTTTTTTACACTTTTAATCAGTCTGGTTAAGACCATTCCAATCAATCTATCAATCTTACATTACATTAACAATCTCTATTTTGTTTTCATATGTTGGTTTTAAATATAAAGAATTTGTTGTTCACATTACTGTTGAGAACATACTGTATGTGTCATTTGTTGTATCAGTCTTAGCCACCAGTTCAGGACCAATGTTAACAAAATACAACCGACTTGGTTCCCCTTTTTGGCACCACAGCTTTTGCGTAGGGCCGACGTTTAACTTCCAGCCCAGTATTTATTTGATCATTCCATCTCATGTATTGTTCCATGTCTGACAAACGATACTCCAAAGCAGTTATTCTCTTGTCTTTTTCCTTGTTTAGTTTCTTTAGTTCTTTAATCTCACACATTAAGTCCATTATAGGTTTTTGTTGGGTTGAAATTTATGTAATTACTTTGGTTAAAGTCCTTTTACATTTTCTACATGGAGAAAAGAAAAAACATCATTATGTGTCATTCTAATTAACACTTTAAAATTTAGTTGAAAAGGTTTGTTTGCATTGTATTTCTAACCTGGAAAAACGATCTGTGAGGCACATCAGGTGCCATTTCAAAACTGTTTTTAAAAACAAACAAACCAAAAACACCAGATCTGATTTATTTCAGTGCTTCCTGTTCATCCACATTTTTATTTAGATTTAATCTAAAGTGGGTGCAGCTGTTCAGGAGAACCGAAAGGTTACCTTGTCTCCAGTGCCTTAGCTCTGGTGTATGATGGTGGTCGGAGAAGGCAGTTGGCAGTTGGCTCAGTTTATCTGTGGTTACAGAGATAGCTTACCACCAGTGTGTGTGTAAGTGAATAGGTGAAGGGAAGCATGTTGTCTAAAATGAGCCACATATATGATGCCATTTACCATTTCCTATATTTAAACACTCTTTGACTTTGTTAACTGAAGCAACAGAAGACCCAGGAGTCTGTATTATGAGCCATAATGACCGATGTTCCTGTTATGATCCCCTCAATCTGCAGGGTCCTTCCTTCTGAGACAGCTTAAGCAGAGTGAGCACCGCTGACTCCATTTGAAGTTTTACTTCTGACACAATTTTTTTCTACAATTTCTACCTTCAATGTGAAGAAATTATTTTAATTGTTTATTATAAAGAGTTGGGTTTAATATAATATTCAAGTATGAGTAGTTCTTCCTTTTTCAGGACAATTGTTTCTGTCCCCAGACTGTGACTGTGATTCTAAACATTCCAATATTTATTCAATAAATTGACATCTAGACAGCCCTCTTCCTCTTGGCGGCTGGTCTCCATAGTAATTACGACATATTTTCTTGTATCAAGATACTTTATTTATTTATTTTTATTTTTTTTTTTTTTTTTGGGGGGGGGTTATTGCTCTTTAGCACATGAAAACAAAAAGCTGGGTTTGAATCCACTCCCTAGTCCCTAACCACTAAATCACTAGATAGTGCAACACTACATGGAGGACTATATAATGACTCAGTTAGGTATGGGTTTTAGACACTACACATCAGATTTTCTTACGATGGATTACGTTTTCACAGAAAGTCAACTTGGGTCTGACTTGTTTCATTTTGTTTCAAATTGTGTTCAGTTTAAAGACATGTCACGGTTGAGCTGCCCTCCTCCAACAATTTGCAAAGCATTATGGTCAGTGTCTATGGTCATGACCATAGTAAGCATCGTTGCCATGGATGTATTAGAACTGGATAGGGCACGGCCCCCTTACCTGAAGGAACTTTAATTGGTGGGCACTCGAGGTATTGCAGCAAAACACCTACAGCCCAGCGGGTGGTCTCATCCTTCGAGCTCGGGTCCTCTACCAGAGGCCTGGGAGCTTGAGGGTTCTGCGCAGTATCTTTGCTGTTCCTAGTACTGCACTTTTCTGGAACGGCTCACGTGTAACATGGCGGCAGGGTATAACACAAGAACGTATCTGCGAGTGCCGTAGTACACCTTACGTATTGGCCGCTCAACATGTAATATGAAAGTAAAAAAAACTTTTTGGCTTTCTGCGCTAATGATCAACTTAAAAAATAATGGGCTCACTATCCAGTTCTAATAACACATCCATTATCGCTGCTCACTAATTTTATTAATGCATCGTGGGAAACTTTATTTTAATGCACTATATTTTCAGTCACCAACCCACCAGATGAGAACTACACAAAGGCAAAATCAGTTTTTGTTGTAGGTTAGAACAGTGCTTCCCACAGGATAACTACTGAAATGCATAGTTTTTACACAAAACAATTGTTGTAACTAGATGAGATTTTCTTTAATTGCAACCAAAAACATGTTTTTTTCGCCACCATAACTTGTCTGTTTCTGTTGTTTTTCAGGGCTCTAGTTTCCAGATGTCCGACCTGAGGGATCCTGGTGTTTACAAGCCTCTGGTGATAGGTATCCTGCTCATGGTGTTTCAGCAAATGACTGGCATCAACGCCATCATGTTCTACGCCAAAAACATCTTTGAACAGGCTCACTTCCAGGTGAGAGTGCTGCAGCAGTCACAGGCTTAGTGCTGCATTAACGTGCTCCCCTAAGTTTCCAAGTCTCAAAAGTCAGAATATATACTAGTGTCCACAGACCAACTCAATTATTGGTAAAAAATAAATAAATAAAACATATATACAGCTGGGCCCGAAATTATTCATACCCCTGGCAAATTTTAAGTTAACGTTACTTTTATTCAAACAGCAAGTTTTTTCTTGATTCAAAATGTCATGGGCATCTTCCAGAAGATCATAAGACAATGTACAAGAGGCATCATTGTGGAAATGAATATTTCTCAGGTTTTATTTACATTTAAACAAAAAGTGGCATGTCCAAAAGACTTCATACCTTTTCCAAACTGTGAAAGTCTATGGGCAAATCCAAAATTCTTTACCGTTCCAAACAGTCCAAGCTGTTCTAAAGCGTCATTGCAGCATAATTACCATGATTCATTGGGAAAAGCTTTTTTTTTTTTTTTTTTATTAACTCAACAGATAAAAAACAGCAGCTCTCTGGAGTTGGTTTGTGGACATGGCTAAGACAAAAGAGCTCAGTGAAGACCTGCTCACAAGTCAGGAAAGGGCTATAAGGCTATATCTAAATGTTTTCAAGTTCCAGTGGCTACAGTGCAATGTCCATCCATCAAGACATCTTCTACCGCTTATCCCGGGCTGGGTTGCGGGGCAGCAGTTCAAGCAGACATGCCCAGACTTCCCGCTCCCCAGACACTTCCTTCAGCTCTTCGTGGGATACCGAGGCATTCCCAGGCCAGTCGAGAGACATAGTCACTCCAGGTCCTAGGTCTTCCCCCGGGTTTCTTACTGGTCATGGGACATGCCCAAAACACCTCCCTAAGGAGGCGTCGAGTAGGCCTCCGAAACCATGCCAACCTCAGCTGGCCCCTCACAATATGGAGGAGCAGCGGCTCTACTCTGAGCTTTGAGGGAGCGCCACGCCACCCTGCGGAGAAAGCTCATTTCGTCCCGCCGGGGCTCTTGTTCTTTCGGCCATGACCCAAAGTTTATGACCATAGGTGAAAGTAGGAATGTAGATTGACCAGTAAATGAAGAGCTTTGCCTTGCAGCTCAGCTCCTTCTTCACCACGACAGACCTGTACATTGACCGCATCACTGAAGAAGCTGCACCGATTCGTCTGTCAATCTCACGCTCCTTCCTTCCTTCACTCGTGAACAAGACCCCAAGATATTTGTACGCCTTCATTTGAGGCAGGAGCTCTTCACCAACCTGAAGGGGACAAGCCACCCTTTTCTGACTGAGAACCATGGTCTCAGACTTGGAGGTGCTGATCCTCATCCCAGCCTTTTCACACTTGGCTGCAAACTGTCCCAGTGAACATTGAAGGTCCTGGCTTGATGGAGTCAACAGGACATTACATTTACATTTATTAATTTAGCTTACGCTTTTATCCAAAGCGAATTACATTGTTCTACAGTAATTACCAGTGTTACAGCCACTGGCGTGAATGTTGGTTAAGTGTCTTGCCCAAGGACACAACGACAGTGGGGAGAGTGAGGATCGAACCGCCTATTCTCCGGTTGAAGGATGACCGCTCTACCCACTGAGCTACTGCCGTCCCAACATCATCTGCAAAATGCAAAGACGGGATCGTATGGTCCCCAAACCTGGCTGCGCCTAGAAATCCTGTACATAAAGATAATGAACAGGACAGGGTGACAAAGGGCAGCCCTGCCTGAGTCCAACATGCCCCAGGAACAGATCTGACTTACTGCCGGCAATGAAATCTAAGCTCCTGCTCCGGTCGTGCATGGACCGAACAGCCCTTAGCAAAGGGCCCCGGACCCCATACTCCTGGAGCACTCCAGCACCCTGGAAAGGATATAGTGCTGGTCCAGTGTTCCACGTCCGGGACAAAAAACACATTGTTCCTTTTGAATCCGAGGTATATCTATCGAGCACATTCTCCTCTCCAGTACCCTGGCATAGACTTTCCCAGAGAGGCTGAGGAGTGTTATCCATCTGTAGCTAGAATACGCACTCCGGTCCCCCTTCTTGAAAAGAGGTGGTCCCTCTGCGGCGTTGTCTCACTCGCAGGATGACTATGTAACTTTGTATATTGCGCGATACTGCCCTCTAGTGTGGGCGGCAGTAGCTCAATGGGTAATAATAATAATAATAATAATAATAATAATAATAATGGATTGGATTTATGGACCCAAAGCGCTTACAGGCCGTCCAATATTCATTCATACAGTCACACTGGTGGTGGTAAGCTACAACTGTAGCCACAGATGCCCTGGGGCAGACTGACAGAGATGTGGCAGCCATTTTGCGCCTACGGCTTTTCCGACCAACACCACATAAATTCACTGAACATTCTTACACATTCATACGAGGCAATGTGGGTTAAGTGTCTTGCCCAAGGACACAACGACAGTATGAATTGTGGGGAGAGCGGGAATCAAACCACCTACCTTCAGGTTGAAAGACGACTGCTCTACAACAGTGGCTACAACAGTCGTCTTTCAACCGGAAGGTAGTGGGTAAGACACTTAACCCACCTTGCCTCCAGTGGCTGTAACACTATTAATTACTGTAGAACAATGTAAGTCTCTTTGGATAAAAGTGTCAACTAAATTAATAAATGTATATGTAAATGTTCATTACACACCGCTTGCTTAGAAGACCAATCAGGTGAAATTTTATCATTTTCCACGGCACACCTGACGATATCTCACGGCACACTGGTTGAAAAACACTGGCATAGAGGACTGATTATTTGTTTGATTTAGGAACAACAGATAATGTTACACAAAAAGTGAAAGAATATTTTGCAATTGAACTCTAGAGCACACAAAATGATTTTGACAAAAATGAACTGAACTTAATATAATTGCTGTTGCCGTGCCCCCCCCTGACAATTTTGTTACTTGTCTTAGCTTTTCTACAGATGTCGCACAAACTTTTTCCTCCTTCCTACCTTAGCCAAGTAAACTCCTGAACATGATAATTCCTCTTCTTCTCCTCCTTTTTGCTGCTTAATTGTCCCGTAACAGCTGTCACTGACTGCTCAGTGTTCTCCGTTTATCCTCCTTCATGCTCTGCTGCATCATGTCCTCTTTTTTCACTTTTATTAACAATATCATTTGGCGGTTTGAAAAAACTGCAGCAGTGACATTTTTGCTGATTTATATGTAGATTCGCCACCAACTGGTCAGAAGTAGGAATTACAATAGATCATCCTCAAAATAATCCGTCAAAATGATGGATGGCATTCAGATTTTTCTGTCCCTGCTAAAAAAAAAAAAAGTCAATGACGGAAAATATTTGGTTAATGCGACCTCTGCTCAGGATCTTCCCAACTACCTCAGTGACTTCAACTTGAGTGACCTCTGAGCCTTCGTCCTCTGCATCCTCAGTGGAAGACATGTGGGTGGGGTTGAGGAGATCCTCGAAGTATTCCTTTCACCGTCCAACAATGTCCACATTTGAAGTTAGCAGATTCCCACCTCCACTGTAAACAATGTTGGCAGGCCACTGCTTCCCACTCCTGAGGTGGCGGACATTCATTCATTCATTCATTTTCTATCGCTTTGTCCCCTTAAAGGACAAAGCGATAGAAAATAGAAAATCGCGGGTGACTGGAGCCTATCCCAGCAGCTTTGGGCCTGACGCGGGGTACACCCTGGACAGTGGCCAGTTAGTCGCAGGGCTGACATTTAGAGACAGACACTGACAGACAACCATTCTCTCTCACATTCATTCACTAGGGACACTTCAGAGTTGCCGATTAACCTATACATGCATGTCATTGGATGGTGGGAGGAACTCGGAGTACCCGGAGAGAACCCACGGTAACACATGGAGGACATGCAGACCGTAGACGGCCGAGAATCCTTTAAGTCTGCCGGGTTTTGAACTCACGACCTTCTTGTTGTGAGGCAGGAGTGCTAACCACTCTGCCAAGTGCACCCATGTGGCGGACAGTTTGACAGAATTTCTTGGAGGCTGACCAATAGTCCTTCTTTATGGCCTCACCGAACTCCTCCCAGACCCGAGTCACACCCGGGCTGCAGCCCGCTCTGCCTGCCGTTACCCATCAGCTGCCTCAGGAGTCCCATAAGCCAACGAGGGATAGGTCTCCTTCTTCAGATTGAAGGCATCCCTTACTTCCGGTGTCCACCACCGGGTTCGGGGGTTGCCGCCACAACATGCACCGGAGACTTTACAGCCACATCTCTGAATGGCCACGTCGATAATGGAGGTGGAGAACATGGTCCACTCAGACTCGATGTCTCCAGTCTCCCTCGGAATCTGTTCGAAGCTCTGTCGGAGGTGGGAGTTGAAGATCTCTCTGACAGGGGACTCGGCCAAATGTTCCCAACAGTCTCTCACAGTACGTTTTGGTCTACCAAGTCTGTCTAGCTTTCTCCCCCGCCATTGGATCCAACTCACCACCAGGTGGTGATCAGTTAACAGTTCCGCCCCTCTCTTCACTCAGAGTATCTCTAGTTGGAATCTCTCAACCTCCCACACTACCTCAGGCTATTTCCCCACCAGCGAGGTGACATTCCTTGTCCCAGATTCTCTGTCCGAGGATTGGGACGCCAAGGCCCTCGCCTTCAAATGTCACCCAATCCACTTACACTGGCCCATTACGGTTCCTCCTGCAGGTGGTGGGCCCGTGGGAGATCAGCCTCACCTCACACCTTTGGGCTGGCAATACTTTTATTGTATTTTCTATTTATTTTAATTCTTAATGAGTGTTTTTTCTAACGAGGTAAAGTCACTCTTATGTAGGAAACATCTAATGGTGATCCCAGGTTATAAACTCTATTTAGGCAAAGAGCTGATGTGCAAGTTCAACTTGAACATTAAGTAATGGAAATTTTCAGCTTGAACAAACATTTTTCCTTAGTTGCAGAGGACCACATTAATCCAATACTGTCAGATTAGTCATTTTTATAAAGACTGTGTTAACTCTTTACCAGGATTTTTCACTGTTTCTTTTTTGTTAGACTATAATATTTGTAGCAGGTCCCCTCACAAACTGTGGCTATTTACATAAAGTCAAACGCTAACTGACGATTCTAATGGATTTCTTTCAGAACGGTGACCTGGCCTCGGTAATTGTGGGTGGGATCCAGGTGGTCTTTACGGCTGTGGCAGCACTCATCATGGATAGAGCTGGGAGGAAGGTGCTGCTTATCATCTCAGGTCATAATCTCTTTCAGCAGACGTAGCTTGTTCCGTGACCTTGTTTAGTCTGTGTTTAGCGCTCATGTAGACCTTCATAAAACCCTCTCCCATCGACTTGCAGGTACCATGATGGCCGTCAGCACCACAGCCTTTGGGGTCTACTTTTACTTGATTTCCCAGGTCCATGGTCTATCCTTGGACCCTCATCCAAACCCGGATTTAGCCTGGCTGGCTCTAGTCAGTATGGGAGTCTTCATCACAGGTCAGAACACAGCAGATGTTTAATTTCATATCTTTGATAATATCCGTGACAAGCCTTTTGTTCCAGGTTTTGCTCTGGGATGGGGTCCGATCCCGTGGCTCGTCATGTCTGAGATATTCCCCGTTAAAGCACGGGGCTTCGCCAGTGCCGTCTGTGTCCTTACCAACTGGGGCATGGCCTTTGTTGTCACCAAATCTTTCCAGGACATGATGGTGGGTAGAAACTGTTGACTATCTCAAACTCTAAGACTCTATTGCCCAAACAGAAAAAACACAGCCTTGCTTCCACTGCATGGTGTGGTATGGGTTGATTCAGTACAGCACAGTTTGGTCCAGCTCATGTTTTGTGCTGTTGTGAACTAAATTTATGAATGTCTTAGGCAGGAGTATACCATCAATACAGGACAAGGAGACAGCTGAAAACGGTGTGAGAGTATTGACCACTAAAGTCTGACCAAGCCTAGTAGAAAAATAATTAAAAAGGGCGGCAGTAGCTCAGTAGTAGAGCGGCTGTCCTTCGACTGGCAGGTGGGCGGTTTGATCCCCGCTCGAAACATCCCAAAACATCATAACATCATGCTCTCCCCCACAGTTCATACTGTTGTTGTGTCCTTGAGCAAGACACTTAACCCACCTTGCCTCCAGTGCACACTTTGGGTGCTTACCAGACGGGGAAGAGTGCTATATAAATACAAAAAAAATGTATAAAAAAAAAGCTTTACACGTCTGTAATTCAGAATTGACAATGTCCCTTGGATGAGGGCTGTAAAGTCTTCACCTTCAAATGTGAGCCTGGAAGCCTTTTTGAAACCTTTGTCCTGGAGACTGAGAACCACAGACATATACTGTAGGACCTTGCAACCAAACCAAAGCCCTTTCCATTATCACAAAGGCAATTGGAAAACAAAGTTTTAAATGAGTAAACATTAAGATAACTTTTTGTTTCTTTTAATCAGATCAGTTTGTTAGTGTTTTAATTTTGACATGTTTTGACCCCCTGCAGTCTTCTTCAGAAGAGTCACATGAATACTTGGTGTGATGAGTCTTGTCAGCTGGTTTATACAGGTTTTGTTTGGAGGGAGAACAGCACAAGAGTGATCCGACTCGGCCTTTGAGAGTTTGTTTGAGACCAACAGCATGGTTTTGTACAAATTGGAGGCATCTGAGAGAAAACTGGTTTACTTGAAACATGTTTTATATGTTCTAAAGAACCTGCTTAATTTGAAGGTGCCACTCAAATGGACCATATTAGTAAAATATTTTGCCCCATTTGAGGTTGGTGTAGTATTTTGCTGATACAAACAAGTTACTGCCCGACTGTTTCTAACAAGGTATTTAGGTTGGACATAACATGCATACTTTTTACTGTTACAAAAGGCCTTCTACTTATTTCAGTGAGTTAAATTATGACCACTTCCTCTATTCAATTTCTACAACACATCTGAAAATGAAATAACTTATTTTCACTCTTCTCAGGCATTCCTGTGTTGCCTAGAGATCTTGCTCCCTTCTCAAGTTTCTTAAAGACAATTACAGTCACTTTGCTTTTTAGCTTTTAACTTTTACTCCTCTTACTTACCCTGCCTATAGTCCTGTTTCCAACTGCCTTTATTTTGGTTTCTCCAAGACTCTACTGACCAGCGCTGGGACATTTTGGCTGTTCGCTTCCATGTGCGTCCTCAACATCATCTTCACCACCGCCTTTCTGCCGGAAACCAAGGGCAAAACGCTGGAGCAGATCGAAACCACATTCAGGGGGGGCACTGGACGCTGACCCCACTGTGAGCTGCCAAACACACTACACTGAAGATCTCAAACCTTTCTTAACTGACTTAAAGACACTGGGCATGATTAAGTGTTTATTCTTCTTTAAAGGTACCATACTGGACTTGGAAAGCGTTACAAAGCAAAGTCTTTGCTATACATTGGCCCTTCCTGTGCTTAGGGCCTAGTGCGAGTGTTGGGACATGGCCATTCAGGACATAATTACACCTTTACAATAAAGCTGGCAACATTAGATCCAGTGACTTTTTTAAGGGGGTTACCAGATACTAGAGGGCAAGAGGGAGGTTCCCTCAAATTGCTGATACTGAAGACCACTTTTGTCAGACTAAGTTGTATATCAAAAAGGTTGTACTAATACTGCCCCCTTCAGGTCTTACTAATGTAATTCGTTTCTAAGTGAAGGATTCTTTACACACTTATTTGATTGTCAATTTAATTAAATATTTTTGAAATTATTTTTGTAGAGATTTTGTTCTAATGGGGTTTGAAATGTTTTCTAATAATGGGATCATGTGAAACTTTTTTGTATGTGTTTACTGTACAAAGAAAATCAGATTGTATAAGCTGTACTGTCTCCTCTGGGAATGTGGTTGTGTTTTTGCTGCTTTGTGAAATGTATTTGTATGTGTTGAGGTTATCACATCTCTTCACATTTGTAATAAAGAATTTTTGAATGAGTATAATTACTTTTTAACTGAAATTTTTAGCCTCCAAAACATGGTTTATTTAATAATGTTCATGAAGCATGCTCTGAGCACAACAAATATCAAGTACGTCCTACTGTTTTTATCCACTTTTGACTAAAGTAAAGTTATCTAAATTTCCTCATGACAGCTATTCTATTGTTTTTTTTAAACAAGCTGTAAATTGAGTCCAAACAAATCAAAAAAAGTTAAGTTTAAAACAATGAGTAAAATCTAATAAAATCAATATAAACAAATCAAATATAAAACAAATTAGTAAAGTGTGCTAAAATTAATGGGGTTTTGTTTTTTAAAGCGAAGAAAAACACTTTTTTTAAAGACTGGCTCAAAAGATAATATGTTGGTCTGACTGACTTAGCACGCTGTCATCAAGAACCTATATGTTGAGACCAACAATGGCTCAAATATTTAGAAATAAATAATTTAATCATAAATGTGTAGACTTTTAAGATATTCGAGAAATAGAACAGTATAGCGTGTGGTTTTAATCTGGTAGATTAGAGCAGAATCTATCAATCTGTTTCCTGCCCGCGTTGAAGCGCTTCCGGACTTGCGCAGTGCCGCTTTGACTGTCGGGCCGCTGTCGCTTGGAGACCCGCGGTTCAGAGATGGAGCTGAATGACAAAAACAGCCAAGTACCGGCACGCAGAGTTTAAGACAAAGAGACGGAGCTTTAATTTTGCTCTTCACCCGAAGATACTTCTTTTCTGGAGGGTTTTAGCCGGGGATAAAACTGAAGGGAGTTGGTAAATATGAAGCTGCTGAAGCCGAGTTGGGTGAGCCACAACGGTAAGCCTGAATCTTTTGGACCAAGTTGAGCTTTTGTTGTCGAAGGGGGGCGAGCTGATAAACATGCAAGAAGGTGGACACTTGTTTGACTTGTCCCCACTACTTCCTTTCTCTGTAATCATTTTCCAACTTTCGAATTATGTAGCTTTTCTTTATTTGGGTCTGTTTTGCATTCTCTTGTCTCGTAAGATCTCATCTGTATTAACAGTTTGCAGCCATTAGCTTCATGGCTAGCTTCGTTAACCACCCATATTCCTTTTAATAAGCTCACTTTTCTGACCTCTAACCTGTATACTTGTTCCAAAATGACGTATGCAGTTTTACTTCTACTGTTTTCACTCCAATTCGGGGCGATAGTTTAATTTTGGAGCTCTAAATGACGATCATAACATAACTTAAGTGGTGGTGACTTCAAGATGGCAGATGGGAAAGTTAACCATTGCAATGGCTTGAGTGGAAGTTCGAAACGTTATCGGATAACTTTTTTTAAATACAAGATGATTTCTTCTAGTTCCTCTAAGGAATTTGTGTTTAAGTGAAATTTTTCTAATTTAATGCACCCGCTAACATTCTACAGTAAGCATGTTTGAATCTTTGCACTTCTCCATTTGACAGTAGGACGTCTTGCTGCAAACATAGTTTTTCTATTAGCCAGCAAAACGTTTAATAGTCACCCAGACCAACCTTTAGCATGTAAACAATTCATGCATTCATGCAATCATTCACCAACCTAATGTTAACTGCACTTTTAACCAAACATTTCCCGTATTTTTACATCATACTAACTTAATTTCACAGATCAAAACCGTTTAAAAAAGCGCAGTACACGCTGAAACTCTTGAATATCCACTTGAGTTTGCGACTAGAGTTTCTTCAAGCTCTCTTTAATTACGGTGGCCACCTTGACTGCCATTTTCTATGTTAAAATACACTCACCTAAAGGATTATTAGGAACACCTGTTCAATTTCTCATTGATGCAAGAATCTAATCAACCAATCACATGGCAGTTGCTTCAGTGCATTTAGGGGTGGGGTCCTTGGGGTCCTGGTCAAGACAAGCTTCTGAACTCTAAACTGAATGTCAGAATGGGAAAGAAAGGTGATTAAAGCAATTTTGAGCATGGCATGGTTGTTGGTGCCAGGCGGGCCGGTCTGAGTATTTCACAATCTGCTCAGTTACTGGGATTTTCACGCACAACCATTTCTAGGGTTTACAAAAAATGGTGTGAAAAGGAAAAAACATCTAGTATGCGGCAGTCCTGTGAGCGAAAATGCCTTGCCAGAGGTCAGAGGAGAATGTGCCGACTGACTCAAGCTGATAGAAGAGCAACTTTGACTGAAATAACCACTCAACCGAGGTATGCAGCAAAGCATTTGTGAAGCCACAACACGCACAACCTTAAGGCGGATGGGCTACAACAGCAGAAGACCCCACTGGGTACCACTCATCTCCACTACAAATAGGAAAAAGAAAATTGGACAGTTGAAGACTTGAAAAATGTTGCCTGGTCTGATGAGTCTCGATTTCTGTTGAGACATTCAGATGGTAGAGTCATAATTTGGCGTAAACAGAAAGAGAACATGGATCCATCATGCCTTGTTACCACTGTGTAGGCTGGTGGTGGTGGTGTAATGGTGTGGGGGATGTTTTCTTGGCACACTTTAGGCCCCTTGGTTCCAATTGGACACGGCCTCCCTGAGCATTGTTTCTGACCATGTCCATATATATTTATAACCACCATGTACCCATCCTCTGACGGCTACTTCCAGCAGGCTAATGCACTATGTCACAAAGCTCGAATCATTTCAAATTGGTTTCTTGAACATGACAATGAGTTCACTGAACTAAAATGGCCCCACAGTCACCAGATCTCAACCCAATAGAGCATCTTTGGCATGTGGTGGAATGGGAACTTTGTGCCCTGGATGTGCATCCCACAAATCTCTAACACCTGCAAGATGCTATCCGATCAATATGGGCCAACATTTCTAAAGAATGCTTCCAGCACCTTGTTGAATCAATGCCTCGTAGAATTAAGGCAGTTCTGAAGGTGAAAGAGTGTCAAACACAGTATTAGTATGGTGTTCCTAATAATCCTTTTAGGTGAGTGTATTCGTTGATTTAACCACAATTCCACAATAGTCAAGGTTATGAAGACATTTTAGTAATACATAAAGTGTTTTAATTGTTGCTCTCTCCCCAACCCTCTCACCCATACATTCGCAGTAGTGGAATTAACAGTTAAGTGCACTCCAGGTAGTAGACAAATGTTGACCACATCTTATTATAAAGTGGTAATTTTTCATTTAGAATTTCAGATAACATTTTTAAAGTGTCTTCCCACTTCCAATTACTCAAAATTTGTGTCTTTGCAACTATAAGGCTGTAATGAAATTAATTGTATTTGAAACATATTTCATTTCAGTATTCTGATGTGCAAATCAGTCAATCTTAGGTCACAATCTATGGAGTGAATAGGTCCGAAATATTCCAAATCAAAGTAGAAAGCTATGAGCTAAAGTGGTATCTTGAAGAATGCGTTTGCTGCAACTGGGAGACACATTAGGAAACATTTTATCCAGCCGGGCGTTTGAATAACATAATTTTTGTAGTATCTTAAAATGATTTAATCAAACAATGTTTTGAATTTGTTTAACACCTTTGAATAAATTGCAAGCTTTTCTTCCTAATGTTATTTGCGATTGGTGTGCTTTCTTCCTAAACATTAATATTTTGAATTGTGTTTTTAGATTTATGTGAACAGTTTTATTCTTGTCAAGTTTATCTGGAAGATCATAATCTTCTGTGTGACATAATTTCTAACCTGTGGAAACCAGAAGAAATTTCATTTCTGAAGTGTATAAAATATGTAGTACAATTACAGAAATCTGTTGGTGGTAAAATTGTTGCCCCTGGAAGCTTCTTCACTGAAAAAATCCCTATGTTTAAGTAAATGGCGTACATGTAAAAAGTTTTGACTACACTACATTGTCTTGCAGGCAAACCCATATTCTCAGTGGACATACATCCCGATGGGACCAAGTTTGCCACAGGTGGACAAGGTGAGTGTAGAGGTCTGCTTTTTGTTGTGTTTTTTTTGTTTGATAAGCGTCTAATGCACTTAATGGAAAGCACCCTTTGAATCGTTAAACATGTAAATACTTGATCACACACCAGGGGTCATTCACTTACAGCAGTGTGCAAATGTGTAGTATATTGAAAAGATGTCCATTTCTTAAAATATCCCCAATTTGGCATAACAATATCATATGTGAGAAAATAACTGGGTTAAAATTAATGTAAGGTGTTACAGATGATGTCTTTGACAACTGAGAAACCATCGACTGTTAGTGAGCTTTTGAAAGGATCGCATGTGTAAGAACAGCCCCCCTTCAATTGAACGGATCCAAAATCTCATGCACGACCATTGGAACAAAAGTGTTTGTTACTACTATTAGTTGTAGTATTGCCTGTTGCTTTACAGTGTCAGAATATAAGTTTGTATCTTTCCAAAACTCCCCAAAATTTATTATTTTAACCAAAAAATTTATTAAAGTTACCTGTCCAGTAGAAATTTGGTGACGGACGTGTTGGTAGGAAGCCTTTTCTGTGTCTTCAGAGCATCCCATTGTGAAAAAGAATCCTCAAGAAACACTGGTTTAGTTTAGCTATTGAGCTGTTTTTTTTCCTATATCATATTACTCAGAAGGAGATTTTCAGAGCTACATAAACACACTGTCTGTGAATGCATAACATAACACATGTTATAACAAGTTATTGACAAGCCATAGGGCCAATGGATAATGCCCGCGAAGCATCTGTGATTGGTTGATATTTTTTAACAAGTATTAAATTCTGGAATTGGAATTGTTTTATGATTTCCAACCCTAAAAAATATAGTAAATATATATAAAATTTTGCTTAAAGAGCTATGTTTATTAAGGAAAGCCATCTGACCTGTTTTAGGGGAGGATTCGGGGAAGGTGATGATCTGGAACATGGCACCCGTCCTTAGAGAAGAAGACGAGAAGAACGAGAGTATTCCCAAGATGCTTTGCCAGATGGACAATCACCTAGGTAAACCACACAGTTTTCATAAAGAGCACAGTGCTAACAGTGTTTCCCACCTGCCCTGGAATACTTAATAAAAATTCCTGGCTATGGATTTAAATGCCCATTTGTCATGGAAAGAACTTACACTGTCCTGTAAGTATTTGAGTAATTGAGTAGTATTTTATCTCTATCTTTAATTTTGCATTTATGAACCTTGGTGTGCATTTTTTCTGAAACTCGTCTGGATTTAGATAAACAATATAACACCACTAGTACGCCCTTCTCTAAAGCTCGTAAATTTATTTTAACTAGCAAACTATTTTTATTGATTATAAGACATATAAAACAAATGGCATATAACAGAAAAAAACAACCCTTGAATCATAGGTAGAATGATAGTTTGAGTGAGTGCAGAGACCTTGTTGGCGCAAAGAGAGAGTAATTAAAATGACCAGCACGTTTTGTTAGATTTGATGATCAGCAAGTTCAGTAAAAAACTACTTCTAATAACGTGTTTTACAAGTTAAACCAAACTAACTATTGTAACCATTGCTCTGGTATTGTTACAGAAAAGCATTCGGCAAATAACCTGAGCGAGACTCCAACCAGGTCTCTGGCAGATTGGCGTATTGAGCCATTTTCTGACATCACTGGACAGTGTTATCCAAAGTCGGGCTGAGTACAATACAGCAATGTTCCTGTTTAAACAGTGCCAATGTTTTTACACCTTGAAAACCACAAACTTTGGAATCTGGCAAAGTGGTGATCTCATTTCGTTGCGGCATCCTCACTAAAAATAATGACGTCATTGGCACAACACGCATGCAAAATCAAAAACTACAAAAAAGGGGGCATTAAAACAAAACCCACGACCTTCTGGTCTGGCATATGTGCATATATCAGTTTGTGTGGCTCTGTGTAAACGTGGATTGTTGTAACGTAAACTTTGTATTAGGGAGAATCAGCAACGGCATGACTGTTATGTTTTTTTTGACCTGTGTTGTCGTGTTAGCAGCTCTTCAGACAGCATCTTTAAAGTTCAGCACTTACGTCAGTGTATTGTGAGTGTGGATCCAGGATTTCAGGACTCTAATCAAAGGCTACAGTTGTTTGTGGGTTAGAGCTTATACCAAAACCAAGAGGAAATGTGTTGGGTCTGTTGTAAATGATTTGACACTTGATATTAAAATGGGTGATATATTTAAATAAATAATGTTTAAATTAAATAATTATTATATAGTGCCTATATAGTGATTAGTGATTCGGACACAGCCACTGATGGATATTGCTTGTGTTGCTCTGAAAGTACAAACGGCCACAGAGCTGGGATGTAAATGCAGTGGTTTGTTTATGGATGTTCTGTTAATATATTTGTGTGCAGCTTGTGTAAACTGTGTTCGCTGGTCCAACAACGGCCTTTACCTGGCCTCGGGAGGAGACGACAAACTGGTCATGGTCTGGAAGAGAGCAGCGTAAGTTCTCCATATTGTCTTTCTCTCAACCTTAGCTTGGCTTCTAGCTTGGTTACAGAGTGAGGTAGGTGAGTAACACAGTAAGTCTTTAAGGATGACAGAGAGATTGAGGGAAATGGAAGAAAAAGACAAGAAAAATGACAAGACTTTGAGTTGACCTAAACTGTTTGTGTTCTGAAACAGGTTTATCGGGCCAAGCACAGTGTTTGGCTCCAGCTCTAAACTGGCCAATGTGGAGCAGTGGAGGTGTGTGACAATCCTCAGGCACCATACTGGAGGTGAGCTTCCCACAAGTCCTGGAAAACCTGGACTTTCACTAAATACTGTTTTAATCCAAGGGTGTGACCTGACAGTGCCCAAACATTCAGTAAAAAGTGTCAATTTTTTTGTTTTGTTTTGTTACTTTAAATGTCTGTGCACATTTTAAATCATTTGCCAAATATTTACTTTACAAAAAATATAGAAATGGGATTGAGTTATCTGTAAGGATTATGTCTGTGGAAAATTAAGCCTTTCGTATCCAGGCATGAGACCAGTTGAGAGTTTTTGTGTTTTCTGTAGATGTGATGGATGTGGCCTGGTCGCCTCACGACGTTTGGTTGGCCTCATGCAGCGTGGACAACACCATCGTCATCTGGAATGCACGAAAATTCCCAGGTCAGAGACAAACGGCGACTAAAAGCAAAGCTATATTTAGCTTTTTTCCAAATTACATACAATAGTTTCAAGTGGGTTGTATCCTATTAGAAGCTCTGAAACAAAATCGTGAAATGTTACCTAGTCTTGCTTTAACGTTAAAGTTAGCTAGTTAAGAGAAGATGGTCTGCACCTAATAAATAAGTGAAGTGGTTTGTTTGTTTTGCTTTACATTTAAATCCTTGTGTATTTTTATCTCCAGAAATGGTGAGCTGTCTGCGTGGACACACCGGTTTGGTCAAAGGCCTGACGTGGGACCCAGTTGGGAAGTACATCGCATCTCAGGCCGACGACCATAGTCTCAAAGTGTGGAGGACGGTGGACTGGCAAATGGAGGCCAACATTACCAAACCCTTTAGTGAGGTACTTTTAGACCACGTCTGTTACTGTCAGTCTGTACATGATGAATGGGACTGTGACGGTGGCATTATTTTTTCTTTTACCACCGTGGTGGTAAAGGAATGTTCCTTTTTCCTGATGTTGCAATCATTTGGTATTGCCACATCAACCACGACGGCTTTCCTCTGCTGTTTGTCCACCACCACGATGTTTGGTTGGTTTTCCATTACCATTCTGTCAGTCTGAATCTGGAATAGTGATGGGAAGATCGGATCATTTTACTGACTCAGTTCTTTAAGTCTCATTCAGCAAAATGAACGAATCTTTTTTCAAGTCATTTCGTTCATTTCAGCAAAATCTAATTAAAATGTTACATGTTAAATTTTTCTACACATTTAGTACTTTTGGAATAAAAACTATAAGCTAATGCAGCCATGGCCAAACTTTGAAAAATAAATTATAAATGCATTGCAGCTCGCTTCAGGCAGAGAGTTCCACTCACCTCTTAATCCAAATCGTTTTTTCTTTTGTCAATTCATATTTAGCTAATCATCTGTTCCCTGGAAAGTTTAGTTCACCTCTCGTGTCTTTGAGCCATTAGTTCTGTCAACATGTCCGGCCTGGGCCGCGACAGCCTCATGTAGCTGTTAGCTAGCTGTAGCTAATAAATCCGTCCGTCCGGAAACTCAGTCTTCGGGTCTGAGTCTCGTTCTTTTGTCACGCATTGGATACAGAAATAAGTTGATACATACAAATATTTCACATAACTGTATAGACAAACGCAAATGATATATATTTTTTATTTTTTAATTCTTAAAGTTACGTGATGCGTTTCTGGCCTCAAATTGTATTTTTATATTTTTCTTATCCGGGGAAATCACTGATAAAGCAAAGATTGACACTTTACAGTGGATTCTAATCTTAGGTAAATACCATAGCCATATCATCACAGTCATATTATACAAATATGGGAAATATATTTACTTACTTACTTAATTATACTTAATATGTTATATATATATATATATATATATATATATATATATATATATATATATATATATATATATATATATATATATATAAACATATAATAGTATAATTTGTTTATAATAGTGTAAATAATAATTAAAAAAACAAAGTGGCACTGACATTTAACACTAAAATAGACTGACATGAACAAATGGAACTTTTTTAATTTTCAAATGTTTATTGCAGTATATTTTGATCATTTTAAAATAATTCCTAAACACAATACAATACAATCAATAATACGAGTGCAATGCTGTTGCGAGAGACTGAACAGAAGCGGTCACGTGACAAAAGAACGAGACTCAGACCCGAAGACTGACTCAAGAAATGAACGAATCCTTCAGTTCCTGCGTTCAGCCTACGAGGACTTGAATGAGCGACTCAGAGACTCGGAGATGAGCGACTTGAGCGAACAACTCGGGAGATGAACGACTTCTTTCTGTTTCCTGTATGGCAATGCGCATGCGCGGGTCCACACAAGTGAACGACTCGCTCTCTGTGATGACTCGTTGTTCCCGAGTCATTTTAAAGACTCGTTCAAAAAGAACGAATCGTTTATGAACACAGGATCTTGGCTCGGTCATTCTCTACCACCTTTCGAGGTGTTTCCCACTTTGACCTCAGGGTTTCCAGTCCGTACTCTGTGCAGATGTTCCTGTACACTATGCCAGCCACTTGGGTATGGCGCTCCATGTATGCTTTCCCTGCCAGCATCTTACACCCTGCAGTTAAGTGTAGGATTGTCTCAGGGGCCTGTTTGCACAGCCTCTCCTCAGGGTCTTGTTTGGCGTGGTAGATCTGGGCCTTTATTGCTCTGGTGCTCAGGGCTTGTTCCTGTGCAGCCATGATGAGTGCCTCTGTGCTGTCCTTCAGTCCAGCCCAGACATGAAAATCGTTCACCTTTCGGCGAAATTCGCCGTTTTGAAACCAAAATAGGTGACCTACGTGAATCGTATAGATTCGATAAGAAAATGTTTAAGGGGGTAGGGGGGGGTAGGTACCGGAGAACAGATGCGCGTGCCAGAAGGAACCGCGAGTGCATGGAAATGGCACGAATGGCCTTGCTTCACCAGTTTGTTTCTCTGGGAAGGTAGGGTAGTACCATTACCTGATTGGTTTACAAGCAGATTGCATTCGCGCGTGTCAGCCAGGTTCGTGCTTACCAGAGCGTGCACACCAAGGAGTGCGGACCACTATCAGAAGCTGAAGAAGCACATCTGTCCTGAGATTTTACCTGACTGAATTTGGTGAGTGATGGTTTCTTTTAATATTTTCTGGTATATCTGTTAGTTACCTAGGAGCTCTGTTGACATAAGCTAGCTAACGTTAGCTCCAACTTGATGAATTGAGTCATTAAACACAGCAGGAGAGAACGCAACGTTAGCCAGCTAATGTAAAGCTCCGGTGGCAAATTCTTATTGTTAGCTAACGCTACCGTTAACGTAAGTCTAACATTAGCATGATATCGTTACTAAAGTTACCTGCTAGCTTTTATAGCTGACAGTAAATCACAAAAAAAAAGAAACACTGTTAATATTAGTGCTTCTTTCTTAAATATCTACAACTCGTTTTTCCAGGACGTGTACTGTAGATGATTTAAAAAAAAAGCAGCAGCAGCAGAGCAAGTATGGCTCCCAAGCATCTGGCAGTGCTCAACAGTTCAAGAAACAGACTGCTGAAGAGGAGAAAAAGGCAAGGCTGAGACATGTGGCAAAACAGCGAAAGCGGGCCATGGAGACACTGGTGGTCCAGGCAAAGAAGAAAAAATGAGATCTGCTTCTAAGAGTATTACGAACGAACTATAATGTAAATTGTTATTTTTGCCAATAAAATGTGTTAAAATCTGAATTGCGTAACATTGTATTGTCTGTCATTGTTCCAATCATGATGGAAGAGAAGACAAGTTAAGCTATAGCATGTCTACCATCTCTTGTGGGGTTTATGCATTCAGCCATTTGTATTGCCCTTATACCACATTGTGCCTCATATACAGGACATTTTAGACCCAGTGACAGGCTGGCATGAAATGGCTTGCATAATACTTAGTAAGAAGGCCATAATATTTTTGACTCATGGCTGAAGTTATGTTTTAATGCCTCTCCCCAGGTTGGCAAAAAATGCATCTCTAAATGCATCAGATTGATGCTTTAAAATAGAGAATATTTAAAGATTTCTTCCAGGGGCGCATGCCCCCGGACCCCCCTAGAGGGGTAATATCTTTCTCACCTTTTTCACCCCTGACCCGTTTTCATGCCTGGTTCGGCCCGTTCTAGCCATTGGTAGAATTTTTTTATATCAGCCAATTCAGTTATGTTCCGGTGGTACATCCCATTGTAGGGGTTTGTCCTCCCATGTTGGTCCCTCCTCCAGCTCCTCTTCCTCTTTTCCCCATTGCCTGAGACATTCACTGAGCACGTCATCTGTTGGGGCCTTATCCTTGATGTACTTGTGGATCTTTGATGTTTCATCCTGGCTAGTGGTTCTCACACTTACTAGTCCACGGCCACCTTCCTTACGGCTAGCGTACAGTCTCAGGGTGCTGGATTTTGGATGGAACCCTCCATGCATGGTGAGGAGCTTTCGTGTCTTAACGTCTGTGGTCTGTATCTCTTCCTTTGGCCACCTTATTATTCCTGCAGGGTATCTGATCACTGGCAGGGCGTAGCTGTTTATTGCCCTTGCCTTGTTCTTGCCATTGAGCTGACTTAGGACTTGTCTTACTCGTTGGAGGTATTTGGCAGTTGCTGTTTTCCTTGTTACCTCTTCAAGGTTGCCATTTGCCTGTGGTATTCCAAGGTACTTGTAACCATCCTCAATGTCTGCTATTGTTCCTTCTGGTAGTGAGACCCCTTCTGTGTGGACTACCTTCCCTCTCTTTGTCACCATTCGACTACACTTCTCAAGCCCGAATGACATCCCAATGTCAGAGCTGTAGGTCCTGGTGGTGTGGATTAGTGAGTTGATGTCCCGCTCGCTCTTAGCGTATAGCTTGATGTCATACATGTAGAGAAGGTGACTGATGGTGGCCCCATTTCTCCATTTCTGAGTCGGTATCCATAGCCTAGTCTTGTTGATTATTTGGCTGAGGGGGTTCAGACCTATGCATAACAGCAGTGGGGACAGAGCATCTCCTTGGTATATGCCACATTTGATGGATACTTGTGCAAGTGGCTTGCCATTGGCCTCAAGGGTGGTTTTCCACAGCCTCATCGAGTTTGCAATGACGTCTCTTAGAGTCCTGTTGATGTTGTACATCTCCAAGCATTCAGTGAGCCATGTGTGTGACATTGAGTCATATGCTTTCTTGTAATCAATCCAGGCAGTGCACAGGTTAATGTGTCGGGTTCTGCAGTATTGGGTGACTGTTCTGTCAGCCAGGAGTTGGTGTTTGGCTCCACTGGTTTCTTTGCCGATGCCCTTCTGTGCTTTGCTCATGTATTGATCCATGTGCCCACTTATCTTAGCTGCGATGATGCCCGACATGAGCTTCCATGTTGAGGAGAGACAGGTTATTGGCCGATACTTGGATGGGACTGTACCCTTTGTGTGATTCTTAAGAATCAGGATTGTACGCCCTTTCGTTAAGCCATTCAGGGTGTGTCCCATCCCTTAGCAGCTGGTTCATTTGTGCTGCAGGGTGCTTGTGGAGTGCAGTAAACTTCTTTAGCCAGTAGGTGTGGATCCTGTCAGGGCCCGGTTCTGTCCAGTTTTTCATACCTGAGACTCTTTCCTGAATGTCTGCCGCTGTGATGGTAACTGGATTCTGTTCAGGGAGGTGGCTGTGGTTCTCTCTCAGAGCCACCAGCCACTGTGCATTGCTGTTGTGTGATGCCTCCCTCTCCCATATACTTTTCCAGTATTGTTCAGTTTCCAGCCTTGGTGGGTCAGCTCTGCTGTTATTATTTCCCTGCCACTGAGCGTACACTTTCGTAGGTTGAGTTGGGAACAGCCGGTTTATTCTTCAGGCTTCATTCTTTCTTGTGTACCTCTTTAGGTGGCTGGCCAAGGCTTGGAGCCTTTGTTTGGCAGCTTCAAGTGCTTCAGGTATGGGCATCTGGTTGTACCTATTGGGTACTTGGTTTTTTCATTGCACCTTTCTTGGCCTCTGTCAGTTGGCTCACTTCTCTCCGCGCCTTCTTGATTTTAGTCTCCAGCTGGTTCCCATGGTTGCTCTTTATAGCCAAGCATCTCGAGGATCACTGCTGCTGAGGTTTATATCAGCTCATTGGTTTCAGTGATGGTTGTGGTAGGGATCGCACTCAATGCTGCATTCACATCTTCTAGAGACTTTCTGATGGTACTTCACTTAGCCGTTGCTTTGATGTAAGCCTGGATTGTGGGTTTCCAAGTAACCATTCAACCCACATCCTCTTCGTGTAACCCCTCTGACTAGGGTTACTGGAGTAGTAGCATTCCAACAGAGCCTTGTTATCGCATCTCGCCCATCTCCGTGTTGTTCTTGTTCCTGTTCCTGTTCCAGTAGCCCATTTGTAATCAAGTTTCTCTGGTTCCCCAACACCTGACGCAGACCTTGTTAGGCCAGTGGCTGTCTGATCTGGCTTTTATTTATATATATATATATATATATATATATATATATATATATATAAAATGAATTTAAAGTTAGTGTAATGCATACTTTTATTTTGAAAGTACTGCTATATGAACTAAAGTGCAATATCACAGGCATTCGTTGCGATCCTAAGAATGTTCTTCAGACTGACATCTTTTACAATAATTGGCCGACGTTAACGTGCGCTCAAATAATTGTCGCCGTTAACTTCCCCAGCACTTTATATATATTAATTGTGCAGCACTAATATATAAATTAGTGCTGCACGATTAATCATATCGCGATATCAAGCCTGTGCGATTATATGACGCTAAATTTTGCAATTTTATTAAATAAATAAAGGCATGTATGGACATTACATTGACAACCCATTCTCTCTGAAAGCTGTTTGCCTATTTCATACACTATACCGCTATCCGCTAATAAAAAAAAAAAAAAAAAAAGATCCGTGAGTTTCAGTTTAGGCAGTGGCACATGTGGCGCGTATGGTCATGGCATGACTTTTTCCGGTGTGCAGCGCGTAACGGGTGAAGATGGATGCTGAGCAGACGGGCACTGAACTGGTGGCCAGAAAAAATGCTACCTCTGTTATATGGCGATATTTTGGCTATAAGATATCCGACACTGAGCAGAGAGAGGTACTGTGCAGAATTTGTAAAAATAAAGTTGCTACATCACGTGCCAACACGACAAACTTACATCAGCACCTGAAACGGCACAGAGAAATGTATGATGAATGCATGAAGGTAAAAGCCCAGATTAGTAAAGAAACAACTTAACAAAAAGAACAATCTGTAAGACAAAAAAACAAACAAACCACAATTACAGATGTGTTTGAGAGTGTTGCGCCATATGAAAGGTCTTCACAGAGATCTAGAGAAATCACCAACTCTATAACGCACTGCTTGGCAGGAGACATGTTGCCCATATACATCGTTAGCAAGGGCGGATTTCAGAAAATGATCTGCACACTGGACAAGAGGTACCAGCTGCCCTCGGCGGAACTATTTCTCTCAAGTTGCAATCCCTGAGCTTTACAATAAATGCCGTGGCGAGGTTCAACTGGAAATGTCTACATTGACGTTCTTTTCAACAACTACGGACCTGTGGTCAAGCAGAACAACTGAACCCTATATTAGCCTAACTGTGCACTTTGTTGACGAAGAGTTTGAACTGAAAAGCCGCTGCCTGCAAACATCCTATTTCCCTGACGACCACACGGGAGAGAACATAGCCATGGGCTTGAGAGAGGCATTGGCTGCATGGGACCTCCGTGAGGAGCTTCAGGTTGCCATAACAACAGACAACGGCACTAATGTTGTCAAAGCGGTGGAGCTTAATCAGTGGACTAGGTTCCAGTGCTTTGGGCATAGAATTCATCTGGCCATAGGTAAGTTAAATTGATTTCATCTTTTGTTATTAGGCTATAGCAATTATTTTATACTATTGTACTTTTAAGAGTACAATAGTATAAAATATTATACTATTATTTGGGGTTTTGGGGTAGTTGTTAATTTAAGAATAACAATTTTAAATACAGTGTTATGTGTGCAACAAATCATAATAAGAGTGGCCTATTTTATTTAGGCTGCGTATGTATAGGGTTGTGCATAAATTACACATCTGCCATAGCTATTTGCCTACTACTGCTCTAACATTTATAGCAAAGAGTGGTGACATGAAAATTAAAGTGTTTGTTGTAATTTTTGTATTACTGTTTTTATTCTATTAGGTTGTAACTGGGCATTTAATCAGAGTGTATTAAAATATGAATGTTTTTTTAGTCACTGCAGTTAGTAAATGTTTTGTCTTATCACTCACAGGAAATGCCCTGAAAGATAATGCACAATGCATTAACCGGGCTACTGGGATATGCAGGAAGATTGTGGGCCACTTCTCCATAGCTGGAAAAAGAGAGTTGCTTTGAGGGAAGCACAAAGAGAGCTTAACCCAGAGCATGCCATGGTGACGGACTGCTCAACACGATGGGGTTCTACTCGGAAAATGATCGCAAGAGTCCTGGAGAAGCAAAATGCTTTGTCCAAGGTTCTCTCTGCAGATCGCAAAGTGCGACACCCCACTGCCCTCATGGCAGGACCTGGAGGTCCTGGAATCTGTCAACAAAGCACTCAGCCCACTCCAGGACTTTACGGATGCCCTGTCAGGTGAACGCTATGTGAGCATATCTTATGTGAAGCCTGCTCTGCATATTTTGAATACCTCAGTTCTGGCTGAAGTGGAAGAGGACACTGGCCTGACTAAATCACTCAAATCAAAAATGAACTACCTCAGAAGAAATATGAAGTCACACATTCCTAGATCCAAGGTTTAGAAATGGTAAATGGCATGCATTTATATAGTGCTTTCCTGCACCCTTCTCGGGCACCCAAAGCGCTTTACATCCACTCATCCCATTCACACACGTACTCTCCTGGGGCAGACAGAGAGGGGGGCTGCCACACAAACGGCGCTCAACTTTCTCCTACCACCACCAAACACACCTCCACAGTCACACACATTCATACACCAGTGCTACGGACACTGGAGGCAAGGTGGGTTAAGTGTCTTGCCCAAGGACACAACGACAGTATGAACTGTGGGGAGAGCGGGAATCGAACCTACTACCTTCCGGTTAAAGGACGGCCGCTCTACCACTGAGCCACTGCCGCCCACACTACCGCGAACACAATACATCTCTGCAGAAGAGACCCAGACCTTAAAGGAACGAGTCATCTCTGAGTTGATAGTGAGTGAAAACACAATGTTTACTTAACTGGCTACAATTCTATGTAATAGATTTCTAAAACATGTGCATTTTTTATTTGTTTCAGGAAATTCATCAGCAGCGGCCTGTATCCCAAACAAGCAATGTAGTGATGGACAAGGATATTTTGCGGAAAATCCACCTGCTGCTAAAGCCAAGAAGAAAACTCTGGCCAGTTTCTTCAAGGAAAACACGCACAACAACACCAACAACATCAACCACATTTGATCCCATGGTACAATTTAGAGAAGCAGTGGCTGCTGAACTCAACGCTTACATTTACATGCCAAGTGTAGACCGTGGAGAAGACCCATTGAAATGGTGGAAGTTACACAAAATAAACTTCCCTAGGCTATGCAAACTAGCACAGAAATATCTGTGCATACAAGCAACAAGCTCTGCATCAGAGAGAGCTTTTAGCACTAGTGGTAATGTATCGAATCATCGCTCCTGTCTGAAACCAGACAAGGTGGATATGCTTGTTTTTTTTTTTGGCAAAGAACCTCACAAGTGATAAGTAGAGCTTTTTAGAAAAAAGGGATTTGGAAGTACCAGTTTGTTGCTTTGTTTTTGTAAATAACCAACAAAAGTTTTTGCGGTTTGAACCACACATTCATATCTAAATTCCTTTTTGAAAGTTTATACAAAATGTTACGTCCAGGTAAAATATCCCTGTTTGGAGAGAATGTTCAAAATATTTTATTTTCATAAACATAGAAATTACTTTGATCTATTTATTTTATTTAGCTGTACTATTGAGACAATAACAAGATTGTTTGCAGTAATGCAAAGATGTTATTTTGTAAACATATTTTAATTTGAAAACGTTTTGCCTTTGTTTGTTGTTGTTGCTTGTTTGAGTTGAGAAATACAAATTTCAGCATTATCAGTAATCTGTGCGGGCATTTTCCTTGAGAACCAAGCAAGTTGATTCATGATACCATTTGTTTAAATCGCAATATTGACCTCAATAATCGCAATATGACATATATATATATATATATATATATATATATATAAAATAAATAAATAAAGGATTCTTAGTAACACCAATTTCTCATTAATGCAAGAATCTAATCAACCAATCATATGGCAGTTGCTTCAGTGCAGTTAGGGTGTGGTCTCTTCAACTCCAAACTGAATGTCAGAATGGGAACGAAAGGTGAGTAAAGCAATTTTGAGCGTGGCA
Organism: Neodontobutis hainanensis; assembly: GCA_024349245.1. Lineage (NCBI taxonomy): Eukaryota > Metazoa > Chordata > Actinopteri > Gobiiformes > Odontobutidae > Neodontobutis > Neodontobutis hainanensis. The sequence goes on along the minus strand of JALDNG010000311.1, from coordinate 221,245 downwards.
TGATTGCTGGTGCCAGACGGGCTGGTCTGAGTATTTCACAATCTGTTCAGTTACTGGGATTTTCACGCACAACCATTTCTAGGGTTTACAAAGAATGGTGTAAAAAGGGAAAACTTCTTAAGCAGGACATTTACAGTGAAGGTAACAGTACACCTCTGAACAGTGTCTGGGAGGCTGTGGTTGCAGCTGCACAAAAAGTTGATTCTGACCAAATCAAGAAACTGACTGACTCCGTGAATGGAAGACTTGTGTGAAAATAAACAAGTGAGATGGGAAAATCTTTGTTTTTCATTTAGTTGCCTAATAATGGTGTACATACAGATATTCTCTTAAGAAAGGCAAAACTTCACTTTTACTACTTAAATGTTCAGGATTTGTTAACATTTTGGATTAAGCAAGAGCACTGTAGTTGTACAATAACAAAATGAATTCTCAAAAATACAACTTGCCGTGTGTGTGTGTGTGTGTGTGTGTGTGTGTGTGTGTGTGTGTGTGTGTGTGTGTGTGTGTGTGTGTGTGTGTGTGTGTGTGTGTGTGTGTGTGTGTGTGTGTGTGTGTGTGTGTGTGTGTGTGTGTGTGTGTGTGTGTGTGTGTGTGTGTACAAAATATTTTTTTATAGTCTGTCATGTTTAATATTTCTGATGAATACTCAGTTTGTGAATCTTATCCTTCGAAAGGTGTTAAATGTTTTTTGGTCTATTAGTGTTGCTCGTGTTCTGTATTTAAGTTAGTCTACAAATAAGAAGTGCTGTCATATTTACCAGACTGTGCATTGATGTAGTTTATTAGCTTTAATTTACTCACTATATCCCTGTAAAGCTGCTGGATCTGTGGAGAATGGAGGATCTGAATAATCAACAATAAACTGATTATGCATGATGAATTTATAGACGAGCAACATCCAGCTGTAGGCTACTGCACAAAGACACACCGGATTGTGGCCACAGTTCAACATCGCGACACAGTTCAGCTTAGAGTTCACACGCACCTGCTGAGAAGCTTTTATGTCTGGAGGAGTATTATCCAGTTTTTATGTGACTTATTTTTGTGCCTCGTATTTTAATAGTGTCTTGATTTGATTTTACAAGTCAGTCAAGTACTAAACTCTCCAGCTGAGTTATTCCCACGTTATTCCCACGTAGTGTGTAAAATGCACAGCCGGTCAAATACATCCGCGTTCTCCAGTGTGCGTTACGTCTCTGAACTAAATTAGCCTACATTTACAAGCTTAGAAGTAAGTCTGATAATATTTATTTATACTAGTAAAGTCCACGTACGCGTCTGAAATAACGGCATGTTCAAATGCGCTCCAGAGAACTCCGGAGTTATAGACTTGCATCATTTTTGCCACCTAACTATTACATCTGTTTGGTAAAGGGCAAAAAATGCCCCAATCTTGTGAAAGATTTGTTTAGAGATGGAGCCATTAGATGAATTAGGCCTATCACAGTATTTTATTAGTGAGATTTGGTCCGGTAAGCTTTTATTATACCCGCCTCTCTAATCAGAGCAGTCAAAAGCTGTCCTAAGGCTAACAGAAACTCTCATAGTATATATCACAACTGTATACTATAAAACTTTGTATTTTATTTTTGTCTTAGAGTGTCACTGTAAGTGACGGTCACTGCTGGTTGCAACCTCCACCCCCGTTGTGACACAGATGTCATGGCGTCACAGCCCTAATGGTTAAGTCCGGTAATTCTCTGTTGCAGTGTGGAGGGACAACCCATGTGCTGAGATTGTCCTGGTCACCGGATGGACAGTACCTAGTTTCTGCTCATGCCATGAACAACTCCGGTCCCACAGCGCAAATTGTGGAGAGAGACGGCTGGAAAACTAACATGGACTTTGTGGGCCACCGTAAAGCTGTTACTGTGGTGGTAAGTACTTCAAATGTCTCAACTCAGGCAATTTAGTGGAAAGTCAGAGCACTGCTAAGTTTCTAAAGCCCCAGGCACATCGGTTTTAACTGCTGTACTGGTCTCTTACCAATAATGTTTTTTTTATATGTAGAAATTCAACCCCAAAATTTTCAAGAAGAAGCAGAAGAATGGTAGCTCTCCAAAGCCTAGCTGCCCGTACTGCTGCTGCGCCGTGGGCAGCAAGGACCGGTCTCTATCTGTCTGGGTCAGTCCCCTCTCACTGTTACCGATTAAACCACTTCACAAATCCTGCAAACAGATAACAACTAAACATACTGTACAAGGGATGTACCAGTAGATAAAAGACAAAAATGTTCCACCAATTAACTGTTAGGAGAGAGAAAAAAGGGTGCAGATTAGTTTTATTAGTCATCAGTAAAAAGGTATATCAACTCCAAACGGCTGTTCAAGAAGTGAAGTGGAAATGGTCTAATATATGACGATAATGCATTTGTGTATTTTCTAATACATTTTGTAATATCATCTTTAAGGAGAACTAAAATTATTTCAGGAAACTGGTTAAATTGCATTTTATTCATCTTCTACATATTTTCCTTCTTGTTAAAGTCTTTGTCTTAATACAATTAAATTCATCTTTTTCCGTCCAGCTCACCTCTCTAAAGCGCCCTCTTGTGGTTATCCACGATCTGTTTGACAAATCCATTATGGACATTTCCTGGTAAAATATAATTTACTTATTATTCAAATGTTGCTGTATGTAAGACTTTGAATTAGATTTATTGATTGTGCTTGTGTATAATTCAAGATAGTAAGCCTGACGCTTGTGTGTCTTGCAGGACTCTGACTGGTTTAGGGATGTTGGTGTGTTCCATGGACGGGACTGTGGCCTATCTGGACTTCTCACTGGACGAACTGGGAGATCCACTGAGCGAAGAGGAAAAGGTGTTACTTCACTCAAACATGTGGCTGATGCATCAGATTTATTTTCACAAAACTTACTGATACTCCTGTTTTATTTATAGTACTATTATAAGTAAATATTTGTTGTTCCCTCCAGAACACCATCCATCAGAACATCTACGGTAAGAGTCTGACAATAACAAACACAGAGGCACAGCTCTCCACCACCATCATCGAGAACCCAGAGATGTTAAAGTACCAACAAGAGAGGCAGAGCTCGGCCCAAACAGTCGTTGGATCGGGAAACACCGGTACTGAGACGTCTGCACCCAAACTCAACAGCGTGATAAACGGGGAGTCGCTGGAGGACATCAGAAAGGTGGGACAAGGATGAAAATACTGTAGCAGTAAATGCCTTTTAGACAAGTATTTTTTTGTACTTGTTTTTATATTGGGGATGGTATCTTCATTCATTCTTTTAACAAGACTTGTAAATTATACTTGACCTGGTTTATGGAGATGTATGGCTAGGACTAAAATGACTATGTTCAAATGACTTTATAAAATCTTTTTATTGAAAAATACATTTGACTTATACAATACAATTTTAGGTCATTAGCAAATAAAATTAAAAATAGTTGTTGATAAGTAGAAAGGGCTCTGATACTGGTGAGTACTGGTATTGGTGTCTGGACAGCGCTTTATTATAATCTGTCTTGTTGCAGAACCTCCTAAAGAAACAGGTTGAGACCAGAACCGCTGATGGCAGGAGACGGATCACGCCACTGTGTATCGCCCAACTGGACACAGGGTATTAAAAACAAACACATGCTTCTAAAACATCTCTTCCTTGTAAAGTGACAGTATTACTTGTTTACTGGTTTTTGCTGTCAAAGCTAAATATGTTCTCTACCCACTCACTAACAGCCCACACTTCGGTTGTCATTTGTCAAGCCTTCTTGTTTTTGCAAGAAAGTTTGACAAATGTATTTTAATGTTTTGGATGCAAATGGCATTTGAGCATGTAGTTACTGACGTTTTTCAACAGGAAAAGGGTGTTTTATATTCATAGGTCTGATCATATATTATAACTGAGGTCTAAAACAATAATTCCAAATGTAATTTTAGACGTTGATTGAGTTGAACACGTTTTTCTCTCTAGGGACTTCTCTCCGGCCCTGTTCAACAGTGTCCCCATCCTGCCGTCAGGTTCCTCCATGTCCAACCAATTCACAGCCCAGCTCAACTCTGACTCCAGCCCAGGACAGGTCTCCGCTCTGGGGCTAAGGCCTTGCCACGAGGCAATGCTCACCTCACCTCCAGGTAGCATCAAAGAAGACAACAAGGACAGGTAATTTAGGACTTTGTTTGCCTCATTGATGAGGATTATTATTATTATTATCATGAACTGTTTCTCTTTAGAAGAGTAGCTGAGGAGGGTGCACGCCAGCACTTGTAGCCTTCTTATATAAACTTTAACATGACAGGATACATATTGTTATATAATATGTTTATATTCAGTGTGAAGCAGAGTTTGCTGCTGACGTCTGCGACCAAGATCGAGCCAATGAAAGCCCTCGACTCCAGGTTTACAGAGAGGTCGAAGGCCACTCCAGGGGTCATGTCTGCCATTACCTCCACTACAGCTCTCACTCCTTTAGACAGGTAAATATAAGCACTTCATTTGTTAATCACTTAAGAAATGATCCCTGGATTTTTACCCCACAGGCAGAGTTAGATGGAGATTAAGTGTTCATCTTGCAGTTTGTCAACATCGTGGAAGTTCCAGTCCCCCGCCCAAATCAGCATTCACACTTCAACCTAAGCTAATCACATATACATAACATTCAACTTTCTAAAAATGCTACAGTAAAACATTACCTGACCTTAAACCCTACTAACTACCATAAATATTATCAGTGCTGACATAACTGACATTTTTAACATTTTGAGAAAAGTCTCAGGTCAGAGGTCAGAGTATCTGGGAGATTGTTTTGTTCGTTAACAGCTTTGAATGAGAAGGCTGTTTGTGCAAAGGCAGAGCTTCTTTTGGGTAATCTGCAGGCATCTCGACTCGTGGACCTAGTTGTCTTACAAGTCTGTTCTGAGCAGAGCTGTACAAATCCTTTACAAAAATAAATGGAAATGTCATTGAGTTTCAAATTTTTGTGAAATACATTGCCACTGTTTTATTTATATTCAGTGTAAGAGAAGCAGAGGTAAACCAATATGCAATGTTATTTATGACCTTGGTTAATTTTTTTAGTGTAATTTCCATGTACATAAATAAAAGTATCGTCTGCAAACATGTGAACATCTACCTCGCCACACACCATCACCAGACTAAACTTCTCTCTTTATAAAAATGACAAAGTTTAAAAGCACAATTCAGTGATATTTTGTAAATAATTATACTTTAAATTAACATCTGTCCCTCAGACCAAAAGACACGGCCTCCGCTCTGAAAGACCTCAAATCCAAAGAAGAGACCAGCAGCGACAGCGAGGACAAAATGGCTGCCATCAACAAGAATCTGGCGTTGGGCAAAAGAAAAACGGAGCTGCTCATGGATGGAGGAGAAGTGGTAGGGAAGAAGAAGAAGGGACGGCCTAGGAAAGACAAGATTGCCGCTCCGATCCCTCAGCCATTCACACAGGTACTGAAAGAAAAACTTAAGTGGAGCTTCAGACATTTTTAGGATTAATGACCTATTAGATTTACATTTCCTTCACAAGAGAAAGTACCATATATGTTGCAGTATATCATTTAAAAAAAACAGTTTAATACAGTATTGTTCAAAATATAATACAATGTTGACCACCCAGAATTATCCAAGTTTTTTAGTATTTATTTTTTGCTAAATGGCAAACCAGTTACCAGTAGGTGCAGTAGATTTTTAGAAAACAAACAAGACCCAGCATTCATGATATGCACGCTCTTAAGGTTGTGCAATTGGGAAACTAGTTGAAAGGTGTGTTTTCAAAAAAATATTAAATACTAAACACATTTTGTGTTTAGTATTTAGTCTAATAGCTGTGTTTTTTCCTCTTGTCTAGGCCACTCCTTCAGAGAGAGAGCCCAGTCGAGTGGCAGCTCCTCCAACTCCAGTAGCTGTTTTTAAACTGCCTACGCCCAGCATCAAGAAATCCTTCAGTCTGCAGGTATCACTGCTAAAGAAAGACGTCAGAATTTATCAGTCCATTGGTTCTAAAGTTTTCACTGAATACCTAAAATAGGAAATCATTGGTCTGGCTCTTTTTCTCACTGAGCTCTGTCAAATGAAGAGGGATACCCCTTGTTTGTTGTGGGGGAGCTGCAGCTGTAATTAAATAAATAAATAGAAATTAAACAAAAGGAGAAAATAGAACCTTATTGTAACATATTGTACGTATGGATATTTTGTGAGGGTCAGTGTGTATATGGCAATAATACAGACTCAGAAGGTTTATGGATGCCTTGTAGGTATAAATTAAACAAAGGCAAATTAAATTTAACTATAAAGAAATATATAGAAAACTTGGAAGGAATTGGGAAAAGGAGATAACAAATTAGTAACCAATTTAATAAAATAAATAATATAATTCAATATTTTAGTTACATTGTGATGGTGAGTTTTCAGTTTTTTTATTTGTTAAAGTTTGAAATATCCAATCAATTTTGTTACACTTCATGATTGTGTCCCACGTGTTGTTGATTCTTCACAAAAAATTACAGTTTTGTATCTTTATTTTCGAAGCCTGAAATGTGGCAAAATGTCGCAAAGTTCAAGGGAGACAAATTATTTCGCAAGGCACTGTATAATAACCTAAGTAAAAAACCTAGGGTGTATAAGGGTATTTACATACACCTTATCCTTAATTTTTCACATTAAATGTATGTTATTTATTTATTTTATCTCCTATATTACACTGTACCAGAGTTCTTGAGGAAGTTAAGATCTTTCATTTTCTGAAGACCAACATTTGCTACCCGAGTTTCCGAGGAAAAAACTAGAGTTTGATTAAAGCAGACCAAACAGGGCTGGTGAGATGCACTTTAAATGTAACATGGAATATTATCAAAAGTATTTGTCTTTCCAAGTGCCAACTTTACAGTGAAATACCAAAGTCTCTTGTGTCCATATGACAATGACCTGAGAACATATGTTTAAAGGGGTTAATTAAACATTTCTAGGGCAATTTTATCTTTGCTTTTGGCCCAAGGCTCATTAGTAATTTTAACTTTTGGCTGTACTAGGGGAAAAATCATAAGGACCTCTGAGCAAAGGAAAATTATGAATTTTTTTTAATTATCTTTTTTTTTTTTTGTAGGTGAGCATGGAGCCCAGCGTGTTCTTGGAGGTGGAAAACGAGGTATCGGTCCTGGCCGGTTCTAGGCTGAGTCAGCTGCGATGCTCCAGAGAAGGCCGGGACTGGGATACGCTTTTGCCCAGCTCTGTGGTCACTGCAGCAGGGAGCAGGTCTGAAACACACTCACTCGCTGGTAATAGTTTTTATACAGCCAAGACCAGAGTCCATCTGGATCAAGTTGTTTAGGCATTGAGATGTGTAAGATACATTAGAAGAGTACATTCTAAGTCCAGTCTTGGATCAAGCCCAATTCATGAAGGGTTCTTTTTTTTTTTTTAAATAAATTAAATAAGAAAATTGCACCAAAGAAAACGAGCTTCTCAAAAGGCGAACGGGGGAAAAGAGACAGAGACACGACCCCAGCACAGGAGTCACTAGAGTCCTTAGAAGAATAACCTGTGGCTCAGGTACTAATTATGTTCAATCAGTTTTTCATTTATTAATTTTAGGTGACATTTAATAGAAAGGCAATATTGTACTACAGTCAGTCAGCAACTTTTTATCTGAATTTGCAGGTATGTAATTATTGTTACTCAAAATAAACACGTTTATAGTTTGTACAACTTTATTCAGTGCATGGCAAAGTTTTACACAACTTCCATCACCTGCACGCAGACTAAGTACACTCTGCTCATGTGCCAACCCGCCGGCACACTGTGCTGTATTCAACAGTGTAGAAGCACCTTTACCGTAATGAACAGTATATAGGGGAAATAACATGTTAACATTCTTCCTATACCTTAAACAAAAAAAAAATATTTGATGTATATAAAACGTACGTTTATAACAAAGTCTAAAGTTACCACAAACAAAACGGTTGTTGCGCATACAACTGCAAGTGTTCAGTCTTTTCAAATGTACCCCCTTTTTTTAAGCTTAATATCCACAGTCCATAGCAGAGTACTTTCAATAGAACCACAGTCCTTCACTGAGTGCTTTCAATAACAACAGAGCAGACGCTCCCTTCTTGGTAAGACAATCAGCGAGTTGAGGATTTGTGTTTGACCAGAGTGCCTTCTTTATCCTTTTATTCAGTATGAACACTTTTATACTGCTTATTTCCAGTCTAAGTCATTTTGTTGACAAATACAACAGCTCCATCTTGACCGAATAACTACCCCTGGTCCCTTCCACTCAGGACAGTCTACTCTTTAGTAAAATAACTTGTCTCCTGTTACATACACGTCATCTGTAGTTCTGAGCTGTTTGCATAGTTCCCTTCTTATCCGCTCAGAAGACTCTGCTTCAGTGAATTCTTTACTAGAAGCATGTAACGCAGAAATGTGTTCTCCAACTCTAGCACTCAGTGCCTTCTAGAGCAGATAGTTTGTCAACTAATACAGAAGGAAGGTTTCGATTCTGTCCGAACACTAATTCATATGGACTGTAGCCATGAACATTCAACATACATTTGACTTTCTGGATTATTTCAGTGAGTGTTTAATTATGTCTTTCAAATAGTCCGTTACTCTAGGGACTGTATCCTGCTGATGTTTTTGTCCCAATGTTAAAGTTTTCAGCCATGTCTCTGATTTTTTCATTGTTGAATTCTCCACCATTGTCACTGTACAGCCTCTGAGTTTCTATTTGCATCAACTGGTTTAACTGATCTTGGGTAAGGTTATTGATATAGCTTTCCAGCCATTTCTCCCCACACACAGTACGCGTATAAGCAGTGTCAATAATAGCTGATCCCAATGATTCAGTTATAAATATCTCTGCATCTGAGATGGGTGCTTTTGTAAACAATGTAATGTTATATTTATCTACATTTGCATCTTCAGTTACTCTTACTTTTTTTTGTGGGGACGGTCTTTGGCCCAAGTAAATGTACACTGGCAAATAGCACATCTGGATCTCTTACCGAACTTATCTAGTGGATTAGTCCCTGGTAATGGCTGCTTTAGTTGTCCACTTTGGAAGGTTGTGCTCCGTCTTGTCCTGCCTTGTGGTCTTTGTTCTGTAAAAATGCTACGTCCTGGTTCACTTGTATTCTGTTCAACAAGCCTGTCGATTTCCCTCCGAAAATCCTTTTTAGAGCAGACTTCATGGAGGAGAATGTCAACTCTATGCAGGTCGTCAATGCTAGCTGTCTGCTTTTATCGCCAAGACAGGCCGTGTCTAACAGTTTAAAGGCCAGTACACCATCAGGAAGCGTCATACTATACTTTTTTTATTCTATTGTAATGCTGTTCGAAGTCAATTATGTAGTCCTCCATGGAACCTGAACTATTCTTTGTTATGCCGTCAAAATATGAATAGGCTTCGTACGCTCAATCTTTTTCCTCTTCAAGGAACACGTTGTCCAGCTTTGCAATCAACTTTGCCATACCGTCATCTCTTTTCAAATCTTCCGCAGGTATTTTTATCGCTGTTTCACGGGCCCTCCCTTTAATCCCCAAGGCGACAGCAAGGGCTTGCTTCTTTTTCTAGAGATTGGTAACCCGCGTCCAGATATTAACGTCATTCTTCCAACACTCATATGGACTGGCTTTATCAAACTTTGGCGGAAATTTATAACTAGCTGCCATCTTCAAACCATCCTCTGCTACCATGTTACTCAAAATAAACACAACGTTAATAGTTTGTACAACTTTATTCAGTGCACGGCAAAGTTTTACACAACTTATATTACCTGCACGCAGACTAAGTACACTTAGTTCAACAGTGTAGAAGCACCTTTACCGTAATGAACAGTTTATAGGGGAAATAACATGTTAACAATTATTACTACAATATTTTTAAATTCTACTACAAGAATGCTGATGATAGCATTTGAGTACTGATTAAACCGATATAAGTTTAAGTAAATATGAGTTTGAGATCTTTTTTGTATTTTTTTGTAGAAACTTCTTTATTGTCCAAGTCTTTCATTTTCTAATAACGATACAGATCTTGTACATGTAAGTGGCATGGGATAACACTGTATGGAAGCTCTTAGATCACCCAAATTATACAATGTATATAAAATCTAAAAAAAAAGTATATAAAATGGTAATCACTGGATAAATTTAAAAAAGTGACATTGTGCAAATTACATTCTTAAACTCATTAAGGTAATATAAAATAGTTTTATCTGCACTGCTGTTCTCAGATTTTCCTCCATAGACCACAACACATGGTCCAAAATTACTTCAATCTAACTCAAACATTGAAGTCTGTATAGCATGCGCATGACCAATAGAAATGCATTACTGATCCTCTTCTTCTGCTATACTGGGAAGTCAAAAAAAAAAAAGTTAGTTAGTTTTTGCTATTGCAGTCCAAGTGCCACGGCACAAATGGGTTGTTCACATTTTTGATATAATTTTTAAATCAAGGATAAATTTTGTATTTCCTTGTATATTTTCCATTGACAGTGAGGTGGTGGCCACGGCAGGTGAAGACCGCATGTTATCTGTGTTTTCCTCGTGTGGACGGCGGTTGTTTCCTCCAATCCAGCTGCCCTCTCCAGTGTCCGCTCTGCACTGCTCTGCGAACCACGTCATGGCACTAACGTCTGGAGCCACACTCTCAGTCTGGTCAGCACCAGTGACCAATTTCTATGTTCAACAATAGGATTTACTTTGTTTTACTGATGAGTTATGGTGCTTTCTCCACAGGGATGTCCACAAACACAAAGCTCTGGTGAAGAATGAGTCTCTGGTCACAATTCTAACAGGTGAGTTTTTTTCTTTCATTTGTGTGGCACTTACTTGTAAACCCTGGCTACACTCGGAAAAATATAAAGAAAAAGAAAAAATCTTTTCAATTCTGCTTTGGCAGCTCAACTTCCTCACCTGGCCAGACAAATTCAAACCTTCAAAATTGTTTAATAAATGTTCTCTTGTACTTAAATGTAGCTTAATGCCACTTAAAGGGGACAGTGAAATTTTTTTCTTTTTTCCACAAAATCCACATACCTATAGCCCAGGGGTGCTCAATATGTTGATTGCAATCTACCAGTTGATCGCAAAAGTAGCATTAGTAGATCGCAAGACAGAAAAAAATAGACATCAACCAATCATCCATCCAATCACTTGATTGATAAACAGGGGAGATAACATCTGAATTTTTCTAACGCTTACAACATACATTGTACATATAAAGAATCCTCGATATATTTGTAAATAAATATGTTTTGCATTTTTGTAGTGGGTAGATCATTTTGACTTGGTCATTTTATAAGTAGCTCTCATGCTGAAAAAGTGTGAGCACCCCTGCTGTAGCAAATCCTTAAGAAGTAAAAAATATCAGTGCAAGGTGGTATAGAAGATATTTACATGCATCTATTTTCTCATATGACAGCACGCGTTATTCTCCATGAAGCATGTTTTTTATTTTTTTTATTTTGTATGTAAAGGTCCTGACACCACAGTTTCTCAATCGATGTTGACGCAGCAGGGCGTCCCAGTCATCGCCCTGTCGAATGGGAAGTCCTACTGCTTCAGCGCTGACATGGAGACATGGTAAGAAGAGTTCCCTGAAAAACCTTGTCCAGTATCCAGTGATGACATTTCAAGTGTCCTGGAAATAATCTTTCTTTGGACAACAAAGATTTAAAATGAATGGTATTATTGTTGATTAGAAATTGCTGTCATGAGCACATTCTAGTAATGACTCTGTTAATAAAATTTCATAGTAAAGCCTAAAAGTATTAGGCTTTAGACAATGGTTTAGTATTTTACATTCCTATAATTATTCCCAGGACTTTGGTGGCAGATAAAGGAGACTCTTTGGTTCAGTGTGCTGACTTCAGGAGCTGTCTGCCTTCCTATGATGCATCTGTGTCCTCGGGACCACTGGCCACAATGCAGGGACGGCACCTCAGGTACATAACTCCAAATTTAACTCTGCTGTAGGAAGTAGCCAGTGTGAAGTGTTGTCTATTTTTGAAGTGTTTTCGCACCTGTGCTTTTTGGTCTGGACATTGGGAATTTCCTGTTTGAACCAAATGTTCAGTTGTGGAAGCTCCTGCGGACTTGCTGTTCTTTGGTTAGTCCAGACCAAACTGAACCAAGGTCCAGTTTGTTTGCAGTGTGAAAGTGACCTTGCGCTTTAGCTGGATTCTTGTGACATTTGTGAGTTTACAAACGTTAGTTTGCAAATGTTAACACTGACCTGCTCCAAACAAAGGCTTTTTACGGCATGTTGTGTCCAAAGATGTGGCAGTACTAACAGGTCTGGGTGGGTTTTTAAGTTTAAGATGTTGAGTCTGTATGAACTTAAACAGGCAGCTGCTCTGATTGGATAAAACTATGGTTGAAAATTTCAATCGCCTACCAGGTATTTATTTAAGGTAGCTGCTCTTTTGCAAACCCTTTCTACGAGAGCCCTCCCAGATGGTTTTGTGGAACAGACTATGTTCTGTGGAGCAGTTTTTTCTGGCAGAAGTCTAGTTAGTGTCTAAGAGCATTTCCCAAAGGCAGGAAATCACAGCCAATGAAGCACACAAAGAAGAGTAAACGGGGAAAACAGATATCGGTAGGTTTAAAAACACATAAGACACATACACTAGATTACGTTGTATACCTGTGAAGCTGTTTCCTAAAGAGTGTTTTTATTGATTTAAATAATGTCTTAAACAGTGCATTTAAAGTGAAAATGATTTGCATTCTACACTAATAGTAACACCCCTCCTTGAACTGCAACCTTATCGTGGTGGAGGGGTTTGAGTGCCCGAATGATCCTAGAGGCTATGTTGTCGGGGGCTATATGCCCCTGGTTGGGTCTCCCAAGGCAAACAGGTCCTAGGTGAGAGGCGGCGGGCTGGTGTGGGCTTGCTCATAGCCCCCCAGCTCAGCCGCCATGTGTTGGAGTTCACCCCGGTGAACGAGAGGGTCGCTTCCCTGCGCCTTCGGGTTGGAGATAGGTCTCTCACTGTTGTTTGTGTTTACGGGCCAAATGTCAGTGCAGAGTACCCGGCCTTCTTGGAGTCTCTGGGAGGGGTGCTGGAAAGTGCTCCGACCGGGGACTCCGTCGTTCTACTGGGGGACTTCAACGCTCACGTGGGCAGCGACAGTGACACCTGGAGGGGCGTGATTGTGAGGAACGGCCCCCTGGATCTGAACCCGAGTGGTGTTCTGTTATTGGACTTCTGTGCTAGCAACAGTTTGTCCATAACAAACACCATGATCAACCAGTGCACGTGGCACCAGGACACCCTAGGCCCGAGATCGATGATCGATTTTGTAGTTATTTCATCTGACCTCCGGCCGTATGTATTAGACACTCGGGTGAAGAGAGGGGCGGAGCTGTCAACTGATCACCACCTGGTGGTGAGTTTGATCCGATGGCGGGGGAGAAAGCTGACAGACTCTGCAGGCCCAAACGTACTGTGAGGTTCTGTTGGGAATGTTTGGCAGAGCCCCCTGTCATAAAGCTCTTTAACTCCCACCTCCAGCAGAGCTTCGACCAGATCCCGAGGGAGGTTGGAGACATTGAGTCCGAGTGGATCATGTTCTCCACCTCCATTGTTGATAAGGCCACTCGAAGCTGGCTGTAAAGTCTCCGGTGCCTAACCTGGCGGCAACCCCCAAACCCGGTGGTGGACACCAGAAGTATGGGATGCCGTCAAGCTGAAGAAGGAGACCTACCGAGCCTGGTTGGCTCGTGGGACTCCTGAGGCAGCTGATAGGTACCGGCAGGCCAAGCGGACTGCAGCCCGGGTGGTCGTGGAGGCTAAAACTCGGGTCTGTACCTCTGGACTGGCAGACCGGGGTGGTGTTCCCTCTTTTCATGAAGGGGGACCGGAGGGTGTGTTCCAACTACAGGGGGATCACACTACTCAGCCTCCCAGGCTATTCCAGGGTACTGGAGAGAAGAATGCGGCCGATAGTTGAACCTCGGATTCAGGAGGAACAATGCGGTTTTCGTTCCGGTCGTGGAACACTGGACCAGCTCTATACCCTCTCCAGGGTAATAATGCGGTCAATGTACCGGTCTGTCGTGGTGAAGAAGGAACTGAGCTGTAAGGCAAAGCTCTCGATTTACCAGTCAATCTCCGTTCCTAGGCGGGGCGCTCCCTTAGAGATAAGGTGAGAAGCTCGGTCACTCGGGAGGAGCTCAAAGTAGAGCCGCTGCTCCTCCACATCGAGAAAAGCCAGCTGAGGTGGCTCGGGCATCTGTTTTGGATGCCTCCTGGACGGCTCCCTAGGGAGGTGTTCCGGGCATGTCCCACCGGGAGGAGACCCCGGGGAGCACCTAGGACACGCTGGAGGGACTATGTCTCTCGGCTGGCCTGGGAACGCCTCGGTATCCCCGGAAGAGCTGGAGGAAGTGTCTGAGGAGCGGGAAGTCTGGGTGTCTCTGCTTAGACTGCTGCCCCCGCGAGCCGGCCCCGGATAAGCGGTAGAAGATGGATGGATGGACTAATAGTAACATGTCAACCTTACTACAGTCAGAATATTGTATTTCTCCCGTTTGACTGCAAAATGAGCCTCTGAAGAGACAACACATTCACCACAGTAAAAGTGGTCTACAGAAGACACGCCCCTCGTCGTGAAGACAGTAAATAGAGACTAAGTGAAAGTATGATAGTCCTCTTTTAAAAGCTGTAGTGTAAATTCGAAAGTTACAGAACATAAGGAATACTGTGTAATTATTTGTGAGATTTTAATGCAATTTATATCAAAACACAACTTTTGGGACACTTGTCGTTGCTGTTTATGTAGCAGATGAAGGTACTTTACAAAATTGTGTCATACCTCTTTTTTTCCAATAATAAAATGCATAAGATGGATTAATCTATTGCAAATTGACCTGGGTCAGTTCTGTTTCTATTTTATGTTGTGCTCAAATGGTAACTCTGCGTCCTTTTATCAGCGCTGGACGCCTAGCCTCTAGACTCTCCTCAACCCCTCACCACATGCAGCAGAGTGTGACTCTGGCCTTTCTGGAAAACCAGTTGGCTACTGCTCTCACTCTGCAGTCGGCACTGGAATACCGCTACTGGCTTCTCATCTACGCACGCTTCCTTGTAAACGAAGGTACACAGTCACACTTTGTAGGATTGTAAGAGCTGTGATGTCTGGGTCACAATTATTTTGGAAAATAAAGTGTCTTGTGTTCTCTAGCTGAAACCATTTAAATATAGATTTCAATGTTTGTAATCCAGTGCACCAAAAACGTCTAGATCAGTATATTTTTATGTTGGCCTCTTTGCTCCTGTTTAAATTGTCCTTATCATTTTTCTTGTGTGTCCAGGTTCAGAGTTCCGACTGAGGGAGCTGTGCAAAGAGCTGTTGGGCCCAGTTCATAAATCAGCCTCTACGTCCTGGGAACCCACCACTCTGGTGAGAAACATATTCACACGTCTGTTTTGTGACAGCTCAGATGGAGACAGGTCACATTTCCCTAAAAAGAATAAGATCACTTTGAAATATTTGATTCAAGGTGTTTTTTGTATTATTGGAAATGTCAGCTTTTTACAGTTTCAGTGAGGGATGACTGAACATGTATCTGTACTGGGTGAGCAGCTCTTATGATTTCATTTCTACAGAGATGTGTGGGTCCTGCTGCTGTGGTCTGACCTCTGTCTTCAGTATTACGAGTGCAGATCAGCATAAACATGAACAAAACGCAGTCATCAATATTTAATATTTCAATATTTATTTAATTAGGCTCGAGCCGGTGATAGCCGGGAGGCCCTATTGTTTTTGCTCGGATTATTAGGCCCGAGCCGGTGATAGCCGGGAGGGCCTATTGTTTTTGCTCGGATTATTTTTTTTTTATTATTTTTTTTTTTTTTTTTTCTGCAAAATGATCCTTAATTTGACCCAGTGAACATGCACGAAAAGTAATTTTTATTGGGCCCAAAGTTCAAGGTCGTCGAAAAATTTATGTATTTGAAGTCCCGAAAAAAATATGAAAAATGACTCAGTGGCGACCCCTAGAAAAGTCAAAATACATTGGGCCTATGGAAAGTGAAAGTACATTTTTTCCAATGTAGAAATACAAAACTTGGTACATCCATAGGACACCTCAGGGCAAACAGAAAAGTCTATGGCTGTGTCCAAATTCAGGGTCTGCATCCTTCGGAGTCCTCATTTGAAGGATGTTACGTCACAGCGCAGCGACGAAGGCTGTCCAAATTCGTAGGATCCTTCAAATGCGGCCCACAAATACGTCCTCCTTTTCCCCGAATTGGAAGGATGGGTGTGGTGGATCCTTTCCCGTCCTACCTATCCCATAATTCTTTTCGGCAGAGCGTAATGGCCAATGAAGTGAGCGGTAGCGGAGTGGGAGAGGAGTATGCTTTTAGATGTACGTTTTTTAAAAACTGGCTTTTTAAAAAAATACGTGTTTTTTTCAGTGGTTGTCATACATTTTGTTAAGTTTTTTTTTTTTTTTATATTTGTATGCGTTTATATACCAAAAAACATTACTCGTAAACTAGCTTCTTCCTTACAGCCTGTGTGAATATCCCCTTACACACAGCCAATCTGTTAGTGATTGAAGCTGTTGAACGCTTCCAGGGATGAAAGAGCAGACAGAAGTTTTTATAAAGCTCCGGGGAAAGAACGATGAGCTCTTCACCGGAGCAAACAAAAAAAACAAAAGCTTAGCGCTGTCACGGTTGCTAGGCGACAGGAAATGAGCAACGGGTAAGGGAGGGAACTGAAAGAAGGGTAGGCTGTCCAAATTCACAAACACCGACTTCCGGGTTTTGCGGTCGTCGGAGGACCCCTCCTCCTTCAACCGGGTAGGAAGGATCCTAAGGAGGATGTAGACCCTGAATTTGGACACAGCCTATGATAGCCACAGCGTAAACTCAACAGGAAGTCCGCCATGTGGGGTGAAAGGCGCGGCCACCTAAATCGCACCCCTTACGCCAAAAGATTCAACTCATTGTGTTTTTGTCTAAATGGCCCCAATTTTGGTGAGTATCATCTAGACACATGTGTCAACAAAAGTTGTCATTTTGTTTTTGATATCTTATTGGGTGTGGGTGTGGCAAGCCTGTAACGAGGCGGCCATTTTTGTGGTAATAAATTATCCATTAACTCTCAGACGCCTTCTCGGATCAAGATGGACCCAAAAAGGCGTTTGTGCACATTCACGACCTGAACACAAAGATATGTAAATAAAAGGGTTTGCTTTAGAAATGGCCCTCCAGCGCCCCCTACAAACTTATAATGGAACCCAAGAATTTAGTTTGTCATAGAGACATAAAATTTGGTACACACATCACTTATGTCATGACGATCATAAAAGCCAATGACAACCACCCCCTATTTAGAAATGTGTTGCCATAGCAACGGCACAAATATGTGGAAAAAGTCAATGGGAAGGGGAAATTTTAGTTTGCCGTAGGCAAATGAAACTTGGTACACACATCCAGCATGGGCTTATGAACAAAAAAGCCAATGGGGACCACACCCTATCACACACGAGAAGGCAGCCATTTTGAATTGAAAATGTGAACTGCCTTAGAATACACCTCACTTTTAAAAATTGACAGAAAATAGCTGCTTCATTCCACAAACACCAAACTTAGGCAAAATGAGCTAAACACTTGTGTGCAAAATAGACAATGCCTTTTCTTGTTGTTTTTGCTCAATTTATATTTTTATTTAATTTTTATTTTTCTGTAAATTTTTCTGCAAAATTATCCTTATTTTTGACCCAGTAAATTTGCGCAAAAAGTACATTTTATTGGCCACTAAACTTAAGCCTGGCGAAATATTGATGTATCTTAAGTATTTGAAAAAATAATAAAAAGAAATCACTCAGTGGCGACCCCTGGAAAATGAAAATACATTCGGCCTATGGAAAGTGAAAGTAATTTTTTCCAACGTAGAAAAATGAAACTTGGTACATCCATAGGACACCTCAGGGCAAACAGAAAAGTCTATGACAGCAACAGCCTAAACTGAACAGGAAGTCCGCCATGTGGGGTGAAAGGCGCGACAAACTAAATCGCACCCCTCACGTCAAAAGATTAAACCCAATGTGTTTTCATCTAAATGGCCCCAAATTTGGTGAGTATCATCTAGACACATGTGCTAACCAAAGTTGTCATTTTGTTTTTTGATACATTTGTGGCTGTGTTCGTAATGAGCTTGTGAAGAGACAGCCATTTCTTTGGGAAATAAATGCCATTTACCAAATGCCAGGATGCTTCCTTTGGAGGAGGCTCATCCAGAGCCAAGACTAGAGTTTTGGTAAACTCCTCAGAATCTTTTGGAACTGGTAAACTTGTTATTTTAGAGAACTAATATTTACATTTTTACACTTTTTAACATTGCAAATCTCCAGCCAGTACTTTGTTTTTCTCGCCTCAGCCCAAGCATAAACTCTTATTTTCAAAAGTTCAGACCGATTCCAGGAAAACCAGGGAATGTGGAGACCTTTAACTCTAAATACAAGGTGGTGTAGCAGGTCCCAGCAGTAGCACAGGCCCGAGGTGATGAAGCAGGCTCCAGCCAGAAGAAGATTCAAGCAGAGGCACAGGCCTGGTTATTTGACATTATTGTGAAGTTTACGCTTTAAAGCACGAAATGCAATCCTCCGAATACATGTGTCTCCGCGGTCGCAAGGGAGGCGAGGGCCTTTATCGCCGCTTGCGGCTTTAATTTTAAATTATTTTGTAACAGGTCTCCAGAGAGTCTCATCCAGGTGCTCTTTCTGACATTTTAGATAGTTTAAAGGTACAAGTTGATTGATGATGGTCTCTTATTCAAGCAACTACTTTTCGACAACTACTGTTACTTCTTTTGATACACTGGCTTTATACTCACCTTGAAACCTCTTCCTCTGTACAATGGTAGTGCAGCCATGGAGCAAATATTGAATAACAATAGAGTAGAATAGCACATGAGTCAGTATTAGAAGTTTCATTTTACCCCAAATGAAGGAGTTACAGTGCATTCACAGCCTTGCTAATGTACGCATTTTGCTTAGCAGGTGTGGATTTTGACATCACATTATGCCGGTACAATTTGTTGCTCTAACAGTATGCAAAAAGCAGCTGTCTGCAGCGGGGTCCCCTCCGTCTCTCAAAGCAACAGTGTAGCTGCCTGTTAATCAATATGTAGCAGTTACGGCAAAGTGAGTCCCAAGTCCCACCTTTCTGCAAATACCACTTTGTGATGCACTTTTGGATTGTTTATGCTTGTGTGTGATTGGCAGTGTTGGGTGTAATTAGATATATTTTTATATTTTTAAGGAACGCAATGGATAACTACACCCTTCGCTTTTGTCCCTAGTTCTTGTCTGTTTGGTTTCTGTGTCCTCTTGGTTTTGTTGAAAGTGCTTTTGGGGTTCCCACAGTCTCTCAGGGCTTTACGGATGTTGTTCTTCTTTCCGTTTACCTTCTGAGGTTGTAGGCACCTCTTGTGCTCTGTGCTGAAGAGTCCTGATGACTCCCAGCTTGTGCTGCAGATGGTGGTGGGAATCAAACAGCAAATATTGATCTGTGTGTTGGCTTACTATTAACTTCTACTTGTAGAGTCCTGTCCTCACAGATAGCCACTGCACAGTCTAAGAAAGCCAGGCGGTTGTTTATGGCATCTTCACATGTGAACTTGATGTTCTTGTCCACTGTGTTGATGTGTTCTGTGAAGGCTTCTACTTCCTGGGTTCTGATTTTGACCCACGTGTCATCAACATATATGAACCAGTGACTGGGCACTGCACCTGAGAAAGAGACCAGAGCTCTGTTCTCCACTTACTCCGTGTACAGGTGAGTCACAATCGGGGAGACAGGTGATCCCATGGCACAGCCGGGTTTTTGTCTGTAGAAGTTGCCTCTGAACCGGAAATAAGTAGTGTTCAAACATATTTACAGTAAACTGCAAATATGGTCCAGGGTGAGGTTTGTCCTGTCCGGTCAGAGTCCCAGATGGTTCATGTGGGACTAACATGTCAGAGATGGACTTTGGCACTGAGCCATGGAGAGCCTTATACACCAGCAGAGTTGCTTTAAACTCTATCCTCTGAGAGGCAGGAGGCCAGTGTAGAGACCTGAGGACAGGACTAATATGGTTGTATTTTCTGGTCCTGGTCAGGACTCGAGCATCAGAGTTCTGTTTGTACTGCAGCTGTCTAACAGCTCACTTAGTGAGTCCAGGGAGCAGACCATGGCATTAATCGAACTTGATAAAGATAAATGCACGGATAAGTCTCTCTGAGTCTGGGTTAACCACAATACCCTTCATTTTGGCAATTTTTTTGAGATAATAAAAAGCTGTTGGTGTTATTGCTTTAATGTGGCTGTTTAAGTTCAAGTTGGAGCCCATTATTACCGCCTGATTTCTAACTTGATTTTTAGGCTTTAGAGAAAGTGACTCGTGGGGACTGCTGATACTTTCCCCTGTGTGGGCCAAAGATAATGACTTCTGTCTTGTCTGGGTTCAGTTGTAGAAAGGTTTTTTGCCTCCACACAGAGATCTGTTGGAGTCAGTGACACAGTGAGTCCACAGGCCCATAGTCGCCTGCTGTCAGTGAGATGTACATCTAAGTGTCATCAGCAGAGTTGTGTTAGGACCCTGTTTCTGCAAATTAACTGGCCCAGAGGAAGCATGTAAAGATTGAACAAAAGGGGTCCCAGGATGGACTCCCGTGGGACCCATAGGTCAAGGCAGTTGGGTCTGAGATGCGGCTTCCAATTTCAACAAAGTACTTCCTGTCTTCAAGATAAGACCTGAAGCATTTGTGGGGAGCACCAGAGATGCCCACCTAGTCCTCCAACCTCTGTAACAGGATCACATGATCAGCTGTGGCAAACACTACACTCAGATCCTGCAGGACTAAAGGCCTGTTCACACCGCAACTAAACAAAAGGGCGCCTATGTGAGTGTTCACACCGCCGCAAAAAACGCCACGCGTAAAAGCGTCAGTTTTTAAAAAACGCCTCGGGTTCGTCTTTTTGGTTTGACGCGCCGCGTCAAAAACTATACAACCAATGAGATTAGCGCTTTTGCTCCCGTGTCTGGAGCTTCTGAAGTTACAGTAAAACACAACTTGGGGGCGCTCAAACACAAAACGGTCTTGCCGAGCACACATACGTAACGGCGAAGAAGATATACGCAAAGTAACGTCTACACTGCCGGGAAGAAATTAGACGAAGAAGATGCAAGGTAAGATGAATGTAGAGCTGCTGGTTTCGTTGGTGTCGGAACACAAAGAACTTATGACAAATGCGACATTGATTACAAAAATTACTTGCTCTCTTCTTCTGAGTGAAAAGCGAGTGTCAGAAGCGTAAAGTTGCACAGCGCCACCTTGTGTACCGGGGTATTTCTGTTTTACATTAAGCGCCATCTAATGTCAGGGAATGAATTTGCATGTTCACTCGGCTCATCTTCAGCAAAAATCGCTTGGGTGTGAACATTTGTGTTTGTATACAACTTTTTCAAGGACTTTTCATAAAAATTGCAGGTTTGATGTGGGCCAATAGTTGTTTAGTGCTGGGGCATCAAGACTGCTTTTCTTAAGGAGAGGCTTAATGATTTCAATGTTATTTTCAAGGCCTGAGGAAATGCTCTAGACTGTAGTGAGCTGTTAACTGAGTTGTGGTAACAAACTACTTGGCACAGAACTTTAGAACTCTAGTGGGTAATTCATCAAGGTAGCATGTGGACAAACTCAGACTGAGATTATCTCTTGAACTGTTTGGTTAGTGACAGGTGTGAAGCGTGTCAGCTCTAGGTGTGTGGATGGCTGTACTGTCATCTGTGTTGTGGAGTTTATTGCTAGTTCAGTGTTTCCCATAAGTTTAGAATTTACTTGTGGTGGTGGTGAGGGCGAAGTGGCACGGCACAGTGCATGGACGTTCACCATAAACTAGTCAAACATGGTTTATGAACTATTTATTAATTACAGAATGCTCAATATCATTAAAAAAAATAATAATATATATATATATTTTTTTACATATTAAATTAAATAAATGATTTTACTTTCATAAACAAATATTTACATATTGAAATGATCTTCAACTTTCTAACTATTTACAAAATTTACAGTTTCTGAGCAATGGATTTTTTCTCTTGAAAAAGAAAATACATTTCCACTGCCAGTTTCTAAGTGCAGTTGATCCTTTTTTTTTTTGTTTTTTTAAAAAGGTGGGTTCCCAAGTGTGAGAGGTGTGCAGGGTTCTCAAAGGTCACACTAATTTTTTAATTTTTTTGACTGGGACCTATTTGAATATGGTCAAAGTAAAAGTGGTATGAAGCAGATGAGAAACCTAAATATTCTTTATTTATTTTATTTATCACTGACAATGCACAGAAAAACAATACAATCATTCATCCCAAATGACATTCTTTTTGGTGTGGTTCATTGCATTGCATTGCACCGCTCACAGACCCTCACCACACTCACGGCACCTGTACTTCATCTTAACCCTGCATTTGGGACGAGATCAATCTGAGCAAACAGCACAATCTGGATGTTTAAGGTTTTGGTAACGCCAGTGATATCCAGTCAATCTTAGAGGCATCTCTCCCCCCTCTGCCACTTTCCATCTTTGTGTGACCTGCCAGAAGTTCAGTGATAATGTCCTGAATGTAGGCTTTTAGTGACTTGTGTCGGTTTGGGTAACACTTAGTGTAAATGATGTGTGAGTTAACAACACTGATGCTTCGAATTGGATTGAAAATGCGTTTGTTTCATTTTCTTGACCGATGTGGAGAAACAGTGGTTCGTTTTCATCCTTTGATCAGATCTGTCTACTCTCCTTATAAAGTTGTTGTTCTAGATAACACACACTCATCTAGTTATTGTGCAAGAACCAGATGAGATTTATTTTTGTCCTGATTCTCTTACGAACATCATTTCTATGAATATTTGATAACATTGTAATGCGTTTAGTGTCCTGCACACACAAGCCAACAGTTTGCCCTTCCTCATAAACACTTGCCCATCACTTTGTTTCAACCATAAAGCATCTTTTGTCAGGCTTTTTGGCATTCCTGTCCTTGTGCTCTTTACTGTCCCACATAAACCAGTGTCGCGTTCAGCTAATTCACTGGCAAATGCTGGTGACATAATAACTGTCCATGTATGTAGAAAAACATTTCATTGACTACTGAGTCGGTGGCACTTATGTCACCGACTCTCCCCCTTGCATAGCCAGTACATTCATCAGTGCTTTATCCACCCCTGATAAACTTAATGATCTCTTATGTGTTACTAGCCCTCATCATCAGTGATAGGCCCATAGCTATAGTGCATCTTTTTGCCTCCGCCAAGACTTGCATGTCAGAAGGTAAATGTTCTCCCCGGAGAATAGAAACCACTGCTTGGATCAGACAGGGCAACATCGAGCACGCTGACATTTGAAATATTTGCCCTCTGGTGAGTAAGACTGAAGGTCTCAAGTTCTTTAGCATTTCTGTCGCAAACATTATCCACATGTACATTGAGATTCCCTGTGATGGTTATACAGTCAAACTCTGTGCATACAAGTGAAAGCATCTCAGTAAAATTGTCAATAAAACCGTGACCTGTTTTGGGGGGCTTGTAAATGAGTACATACAGTATGGAGGAAGATCGCTTTAGCTTCAGCTTAAATGACACATACTCAAATGATGAAAAAGCCCCTTAAGACGCCTGTGGGTGGCTATCTCTAAGCAAGGCACAGACCCCACCACCCTTTTTATTATGTTTCTGATACAAATGTAAAAAAAAAAACAATATAAATCTAATCCATTATTATTATTACTCTTGCTTTTACTTGGTAATAAAAAAAACACTTTTTTTTTTTTTGTCCCGCAGGGTCTTCGAAAGCGTGAGTTGCTGAAAGAGGTGTTGCCTGTGATTGGAGAAAACCTCAGATTCCAGAGACTCTTCACCGAATATCAAGACCAACTAGAGCTTCTCCGAAACAAATAACACAGCCCGACCCCAGCACCCTGTACAGTACAGCCCAGAGAGGACCGAGAGCCACACAGACCCATTTCTGCCCTATGCACCTGCCTGTCCTGCTTTTACTCCTAATCATGAGCCTTACTGTGGAATTATGTCATAAAAAATGACAAAGACGACTGATAATACTCCCTTGCCTCTCTGCTGAAAAAGTGAGATTTGATGGCAGGAAATGGATGTAAAAGGAGCAATACGATGAAACCAAAGGCCAGAGGTGAAGGTAAATTAAAGTGAACTTTCAGGATTGTCTTAGAAGAACCGTATGTGGCACTTTTATTTGTTTATAGTATAGTATAAAAGCATCTGGACTCAGTTTTCAAGGTAAAAATATTTCATCTCTAATTCCCTGAGACTTTATCAATTCTGGGATCAACTGGTAAGAGAGCTGAGCTTTATCTCTAGAGGGAGGAGTTTCCCCTGAAACCAACCCTGATGGACCAGGCTGTTCTGGTCTCATAGTCATTAGCCATGAAAGGGTGACAGGATAGGACATATAGATACAAGTCCTTAACTCTCTTACCAGTTGAACTCAGAATTGATGAAGTCTCTTGGAATTAGAGACTAAACATCTTCACCTCAAAATTCTATAGAGTCCAGATGCTTTTGCTTTCACCTTTTCTTCAAGATGATCTGGATGACTGAGAACCTTCACAGCCAGTGTATTATCAGTAGTAAATTAGTGTCAACTTAAAATAATACAGAGGGAAGATATTGTCTGTCTTAAATAAGAATCTCAGATTTCAGATTAGCACAACTGTGTCACTAATCAGTAAAACAACTTTAAACAAAAAACAAACTTTAGTAAAACAACAGATCCACCTGAAATCTAACAGTGAGAGAAACTAGGAGCAAAAGTAAGTGAAGCAAGGCGAATTATACAGTGTGGTATTTTTTATTTATTATCTTGAAAAGTTAGTTTAGTGTTTAGGTTGTCAGCAGAGTCCAGGTCAAAAGAATTACAAATTTAACTTTAGCTGAACGCCTGCCTTTATTTTGAAACAGAATAAATCAAAGATTATAAACTGCTATTGAGTGTCTTGAGATCAAAAACGGTGCTTTCAGTAAACAAAGTTCTCTCTATTAATGCTTTAATGTCTCAGAAAAGTAACCACTTTTTTTAAACTTTATTAAATGAGTGGCCTTTGAAAAACTCCTAGCTTTACTGAATTCCATCTTGTTGCTTCTTTACAAATGAATCTGTGAAAAATGCCATCTTTTGAAAATCATGAGCCTGTTTCATATTTTCTGTTGGGAAATGTGTGTCCTGAATGTGGCTTTGGGTTTGTGTAAAGTTTATGTAAATAAAATAAATGGAATTTTTGAGCAATAGCACCAGCTACACTGATGTCTACAGACTTAATCATGTGTTGGTAAAGGTTTATGTCAGCATTTAACACAAATCAGATTTGTTAGCTGATTACCTCACAAAACAAATCAGATTCATTAACTTAAGAAATCAGAGTTAACATTAGCTAACAAATCAGATTTAATGTTTAACCAACAAATCAGATTTAATGTTGGCTAACAAAACAGGCCTACGTTAGCCTCCAAATCTGGTTGAACGTTAGCTAATGAAATCAGAACCTTTGCTTACAAATCAAGTTAACTGTTAGCTAGCAAATCTAGTTTTACATTAACAAATATTGTTTAACAATATCAAGTCAGGTTTAGCAGTTCTCCTTTAAATCTAGACTAAAATGCTCAAATATTTAAATATTGCTTTAGCTAACAAGCTTGACTCCCTGCATTCATAAATGTTTCCCGACATATTTTTGATGCTTTCAAATGTAGAGACATAAAGCACAGATTAAACTAAATTTTTCAAGTTGTTTCAACTTGAGATTTTTTTGTGCACCTTCCAGCTCATAAAAACATCCTTTGAATGTTTTCTACGGTGGCCCAGATGACAGCAACACAAATATAAAATCACAATTAAATTAAATTAAAAAAAGAGAACTTTTAAGATTGTAATTTAACCTCAGCACACATTAAATCTTTTTATTTTAAATATTTTTGTGGTCTTGTTTTTGACACGACTGAAAAGCAGCATTAGGCATGAGCTTTGGTCAATCACAGTGAAGCAGGTCAGGTTTCTTAGGATAACGGAAGTCATCTCCTGTGTACTGTATGTTTTTCACTAAAAAGAGTGACTTGTCCCAGACAGGGGCTGACTTTTGTCACTTCTCTTAAATAAAAGCTTGTGTTAATAAAAGGAGCTCACTGACTGCTGTAAAAAGGACTTGGCTTTCTTCACTAACTTGTACAGCTTGCGCTCCCTTTGTGTTTGATATAACTTTTTTCTTATTTTTGCTGTAAGTCATTTTTAAATGATTGTACAAGGCAATTTTTTTTTGTTTGCTTTTCTATGAAAATTTCAAAAGAGACGAGAGGTGGAGATTAGATGCAGAAGTTGTTAGAATAAATAAAAATGATAATATAACTTGATGTGTTTGATTTCTGCTCTTTTGGTTGTAAACCTAGACAGTGTACATCTGTCTCTTGACCCCAAACAACAAATGCCTAACACTTTTGAGCAGGAAGTGATGATGGTCTTAACATCAAATCTGTCTGGAATTTTATGGTTGTGTTTGGTCCGGATTACTCTGGTTTTGTCCAAGTTACATGAAGAGGCCACAAATTGTGTTTAGTTTGTCTAACACATCCAACCTGCTGAGATTGTCACACTGGACCTAGGACAGAGGATTTTATTACATTGCTTTTCAAAATCTGGAGTAATTTTCCGATGCGCAACAAATGACTACATAAAGTTTTGTGGGGGCACAATAACAAGGTGGATACTAGAACCTTCACTTCAAAGTATGAAGGTCCTGAGATTAATTCCTGTTCTGGACAGGGCTTTTCTGTGCAGAGTTGGAATTTTCTCCCTTTGGCCTTCCAGGTTCTGTCTAGTTTCATGGACTGGAAAAGCACAAAAGTATAGCCCTAATTCCAGCATGCTTTTGTGAAAAACATTGAGGCAAGAGAACACTGAATTTGAGCTCCAAGCTTCCAAAGAGAAACTACAGCCTCCTCCAACATCCCTTTAACACTCAAAGTAAATGAAGGCAGAGGAAAACCTAAAGAGAAGTACCTCAACTTTGGTCTTCAGTTGACAAGGTAGAAGGGAGAAAAAGTTGACTGTGAGGCCCTTACCGCTGGTTTAAAAACATTAGGGCAGATGCAAACTAAACAGCAGAGGTTTCCTGATGACTGGGCCTCACTTGAGCTCATTTTATGGAACATAACAAAACAAGCCTAGTTTATTGTCTGTGTCTCAGACCCAATGGTCTATTCTGGGACCACTTTTGTTCAATCTTTACATGCTTTCTCTGGGCCAGTTTTTATTTATTTATTCACAGTTTTTATTAAGGGTAAATCCCTTGAGATGAATCATCTTGTTTTGGAGGGGGTCCTCTTACTCACATTCAGTCACTAAGGACACTTTAGTTTTGCCAATTAACCTGTAAATGCATGTCTTTGGACGATGGGAGGAAGCTGGAGTACCCGGAGAAAACCCACAGTAACACGCGGAGGACATGCAGACTCCTCACAGAAAGGCCGGAGTCAGCCGAGAATGTTTGAGTTGGCCGGGATTTGAACTCACGACCTTCTTGCTGTGAGGCACTCTGTAACCACTCTGCCACGTGCACCCAAGTTAATTTGCAGAAACAGGGTCCTAACACAACTCTGCTGATGACACTTAGATGTACATCTCACTGACAGCAGGCGACTATGGGCCTGTGGACTCACTGTGTCACTGACTCCAACAGATCTCTGTGTGGAGGCAAAAAACCTTTCTACAACTGAACCCAGACAAGACAGAAGTCATTATCTTTGGCCCACACAGGGGAAAGTATCAGCAGTCCCCACGAGTCACTTTCTCTAAAGCCTAAAAATCAAGTTAGAAATCAGGCGGTAATAATGGGCTCCAACTTGAACTTAAACAGCCACATTAAAGCAATAACACCAACAGCTTTTTATTATCTCAAAAAAATTGCCAAAATGAAGGGTATTGTGGTTAACCCAGACTCAGAGAGACTTATCCGTGCATTTATCTTTATCAAGTTCGATTAATGCCATGGTCTGCTCCCTGGACTCACTAAGTGAGCTGTTAGACAGCTGCAGTACAAACAGAACTCTGATGCTCGAGTCCTGACCAGGACCAGAAAATACAACCATATTAGTCCTGTCCTCAGGTCTCTACACTGGCCTCCTGCCTCTCAGAGGATAGAGTTTAAAGCAACTCTGCTGGTGTATAAGGCTCTCCATGGCTCAGTGCCAAAGTCCATCTCTGACATGTTAGTCCCACATGAACCATCTGGGACTCTGAGGGACCTCAGGGACAGGTCTCCTGTTGGTGCCCAGTGTCAGGACTAAACATGGTGAGGGTGAACTTGAGTATTGTTGAAAATATTAGCAGCACAATGTGATTAACCAGAACAATCCAGGTTTTCAGTATATTTTTATTGCTAAATGGCAAACAAGTTACCAGTAGGTGAAGTAGATTCTCAGAAAACAAACAAGACCCAGCATTAATGATATGCACACTCTTAAGGCAATTGGGCAATTAGTTGAAATGGGTGTTTTAAATAAAATAGCAGTGTGGCATTCAATCACTGAGGTCATGAATTTTGTGAAAAAAAAACAGGTGTGATCCTATTTAAAGATGAAGCCAGCACTTGTTGGACAGGCATTTGAAAGCCTGAGGAGAATGGGTTGTTCAAGACATTGTTCAGAAGAACAGTGTACTTTGATTAAAAAGTTGATTAGAGAGGGGAAAACCTATAATGAGGTGCAAAAAAAAAGATAGGCTTTTCAGCTAAAATGATCTCCAATGCCTTAAAATGGAGATCAAAACCAGAGAGAAACCAGAGAGACGTGGAAGAAAACGAAAGACAACCATCAAAATGGATCGAAGAATAACCAGAATGGCAAAGGCTCAGCCAATGATCAGCTCCAGGATGATCAAAGACCGTCTGGAGTTACCTGTAAGTACTGGGACAGTTAGAAGACATCTGTGTGAAGCTAATCTATTTTCAGGAATCCCCCGCAAAGTCCCTCTGTTTAAAAAAAAAGGCATGTGCAGACGAGGTTACAATTTGCCAAAGAACACATCAACACATTCAAAGAGAAATGGAGGAACATTTTGTTGAAAGATGAGAGTGAAAGTGTTCTTTTTGGGTCCAAGGGCCACAGAAAGTTTGTGAGACGACCCCCAAACTCTGAATTCAAGCCCCAGTACAGACAGTGAAGACAGTGAAACAAGCATCATGATATGGGCCTATGGGCACTATGGTGTTGAGCCGATTTATCTCATACCAGGGTTTATGGATCAGTTTGCATTTGTCAAAATACTTGAAGAGGTCATGTTGCCTTATGCTGAAGAGGACGTGCCCTTAAAATGTTTATTTCAACAAGACAATGACCCCAAACACACAGTAAACAAGCAAAGTCTTGGTTTCAAACCAACAAAATTAATGTTATAGAGTGGCCAGCCCAATCCCCGGACTTAATCCAATCAAGAAGCTGTTTCTGAAGCAAAACCAAGAAATGTAAATGAACTGTGGAATGTTGGAGAAGAATCATGGAGTGGAATAACAGCTGAGAGGTGCCACAGGCTGGTGCCACACAGATGTGAGGCAGTTTTAAAGAAACTGTGCTCATACGACTAAATATTATAAATATTAGTTTAGTGATTCACAAGATTGCTAAATCCTAGAAACAAAAACATTTGTACAAAATAGTTTTGAGTTTGTACAGTCAACGGCAGTCACTGCTATTTTTTTAACACACCCCTTTCAACTAATTGCCCAATTGCCTGCGTGCATATCATGAATACTGGGTCTTGTTTGTTTTCTGAGAATCTACTTCCCCTACTGGTAACTTGTTTGCCATTTAGCAATAAAAATATACTATAAACCTGGATTATTCTGGTTAGTCACTTTGTACTGTTATTATTTTGAACAATGCTGTAGCTAAAATCTGGAACAGTCTTCCACAGAAGGTAAGCACTCCTTGTCCCTCTTGGAAGTCTAGCTGGCAGCTGGGTCTTATCTTTCCGTCCCTCAAGGCCACTGAGCCTCTCCAACGCACAGCCAAAACATCGCCCAACAGAAGCCTTGACCTTACTTCCCTAAAAACAGTCTCCAACCGTCTGCCATTTTAAAATCTGTCCGACCCTGTTTGACTGAACCCCCCCAGATTAATTAAAAAGAATACGTTTTCTCGGACCTGTAAAACCGAGATGGTGCCCTGGCGTGAAAATAATATTAATTTTGATATTAATTTAAATAAAAAAATATATATAAACACGCTAAAGCACTCATTTATTTTAGTTTTGTTTTAAGTGAGTAATTTTTTATTTTAAATTTATTTTATTGATAATTGTATTTGTGTTTTAAACCTGTCTTTCTTCTTTTTTAAAGCTCTTTGAATTGCTGTATGTATGACTTGTGCTATAGAAATAAACTTGCCTTTCCTTATTGCGTTAGCTCATGTTATGGAACAGTCTTAAAAAAGCTTAAAAAAAAGACTAGGTAAAAACTTCTAATCTTTTTTTAGAACCCACAGTAAAAACAACCAAGCGCACTTTTGTTCATTTATCACTCCACGACCGAAGAAGAGCAGGGAACTGTGGTCAGGTCCTCAAAGAAGAACGACGCCCGGTGCCCCCCCGATATCCCAGTTCGTTCCCAGGCCGCCAGAGACCCAAAGCTCATGAGCACAGGTGAGAGTAGGAACGTAGATGACCGGTAAAACGCTCATTTTTCCCTCACTCGTGAACAAGACCAGATACTTGAACTCTCTGGAATCAAGTATAACAACTAATCAAGGCTCAAAATGATTTATTTAACAAAGGTTACAACCAAGCGCAAAGGAAGATCAAGAATTAATCACATTCTTTGAAAACCTAAAAAAGGTCAAGTGTAAGGTGTAAGGTGTAAAGGTAAAATGTAAAATGAAAAACATCACAAAGCACTTTCAGATTCATGATGGTAACTTGTATCAGATGATATACAGTCAAGCCCGAAATTATTTATACTCATTTACATTTACATTTATTCATTTAGCTGACGCTTTTATCCAAAGCGACTTACATTGTTCTACAGTAATTACCAGTGTTACAGCCACTGGAGGCAAGGTGGGTTAAGTGTCTTGCCCAAGGACACAACGACAGTATGAACTGTGGGGAGAGCGGGAATCGAACCCCCTACCTTCCGGTTGAAAGATGACTGCTCTACCCACTGAGCTTCAACCATCAAGTTTTTTCTTGATTGGAGATGACACAGGCATAAATATATATATTAACATTTGAACAAAAAGTGGCATGTCCAAAATTATTCATACCCTTTGCAAACTGTCACAGTCTTTGGGCAAATCCGAAGGTCTATACCATTCCAAACAGTCCAAGTTGTTCTAAAGCATCCTAATTCATTGGAAACAGCAGTTTTAATCAACTCCACAGCAGCTCTGCAGTTGGTTTGTGACAGTCATGGCTAAGACAAAGGAGCTCAGTAAAGATCTCCGGCTGCACATTGTGGCTGCTCACAAGTCAGGAAAGGGCTTTAAGGCTATAACTAAATGTTTTCAGCTCCAATGGCTACAGTGCAATGTATTATTGAAAAATACAAGACGTTCCACACTGTAGAAAATCCCAAAGGACAAAAGTGACACCTGTGCTGGTCAGGAGGATAGTGAGAGGTTAAAAAGAATCCAAGGATCACCACCAAGGTTCATCCTGGTGAAACTGGGCTCTGCAGGTTGCAACGTCTCAAGGCAGACAGTCCAACAGACACTGCACACTGCTGGGTTCCAACGGACGCAGACCAAGAAGGATGCACCTTCTCCAGATAAAGCCTTTGCAAATGCTCATCTGGGCAATGGACCATGGAACCTAATCACAGGAAACAGCTCAATGAAAAAAGAACAATACATCAAGATTCTCAACAACAACATCAAGCAGTCTGCAGAGAAACTTGGTGTTGGGCACCAGTGGACACTTCAGCAAAACAACAACCCAAACACACAGCTAAAGTGGTGAAGAAATGTTAGTAGACAGAAACATTAACCTTCTGCAGTGGCCCTGCCTGATCTGGGTGATGATAAGAGACCCTCCAACCTGAAAGAGCTGGAGGTTATCACTAAAGATGACAGAGCAAAAATCCCAGTGGAGACATGCAGCTGGTCAGCAATAATAGGAAGGGTTTGATTGCTGTAATAGCCAGTTAAGGCTTTTCTGTTGAGGGGATGAATAATTTGACATGCCACTTGCTGGTTGAATAAAAGTAACTTTAACTCAAAATTAATCAGGGGAATGAATAATTTGGGCATGACTGTATGTATATATATATATATATCTATCAATTATTAAGCTGTAGATTTTTAAGTCATTTTATTTTTTAAAGCAGTCCATAAACGGTGTGATCCTGTTAAATGTCTGGAGTTGAGTTTAATCAAACTCAGCCAGTCTGCATCAGAGGTCAGTACATTGAAAATCAAATGTCATGTCACAGATTTTCTCTGGAACTTCTTTTTATGTACACAACACATAATGTTAGGAAAGAGAGTCATTTTGCTGTGCTTCATATTAAATGAATTATTAATAATTATTGACAATAAATTAGATGATTATGAATAAATTATGTGAAGAATTAGATCAGGATAATTTATTACAAACCCGATTCCCAAAAAGTTGGGACACTGTACAAATTGTGAATAAAAACAAAATGCAATGATGTGGAAGTTAAAAAAATCAATATTTGAATCAGAATACAACATAGATGACATATCAAATGTTTAAACTGAGAAAATGTATAATTTGTAGGGATTTAAAATTTCATGACATCAACATATCTCAAAAAAGTTGGGACAAGGCCATGTTTACCTCTGTGTGGCATCACCTCTTCTTTTTAGAACAGTCTGCAAACGTCTGGGACTGAGGAGACAAGCTGCTCAAGTTTAGGAATGTTGTATTCTTGTCTAATACAGGCTTCTTGTTGCTCAACTGTCTTAGGTCTTCTTTGTCACATCTTCCTCTTTATGATGCACCAAATGTTTTCTCTGGGTGAAAGATCTGATCATTTCAGAACCGGATCCTTCTTCTTTGCAGCCATGGTGTTGTAGCTGATGCAGGATGTGTCTGGCATTGTCATGTTGGAAAATGCAGGGTCTTCCTGAAAGAGTCAACGTCTGGATGGGAGCATATGTTGATCTAGAACAGGAGTGCTACCCACTCTGCCACGTGCACCCCAGGATTTTAAACACATCACATTAAAATCCCTGTGTTGTCTTTTGATTTAACGCGTTTAATTTTATCATTTGAACTGATTACATATACTTGATGCTTGCTGTTTGTGTTTTGTCCCCGCCTTGGCAGAGGAGTGGACAGAAGAGTTTTTCCCAGAGATAGGTCAGCTGCCCTGCTGGGTTTTTGTTTCTGTCGTTATATACAGATTACACTCAAGCTAATATGTTGC
This sequence comes from Neodontobutis hainanensis, assembly GCA_024349245.1. Lineage (NCBI taxonomy): Eukaryota > Metazoa > Chordata > Actinopteri > Gobiiformes > Odontobutidae > Neodontobutis > Neodontobutis hainanensis. The sequence goes on along the minus strand of JALDNG010000311.1, from coordinate 187,786 downwards.
TTTATGCTTTATCAGCATAAAGAGGGGGCAATGTTATACTTTTTTATTTCCTATTGTTTATAGTTACTGGGTGTTCATGGTTCTCTTCAGGTCAGCTAATCCAAGCAGGAAAAAGACATGAAATCTCATGTATTGTGTAATTTTGAAAGCAAACCTCATCCTGTTCCTTTGTGACATGTTGTCTTTGCTTCATTCTTGTGAGAATTAAATTGGACCATTCCTTTTTAAATTATAATTTGTCTACGTGTCTCTCTGGATCTTATGGATAAAGAATTCTTATATATTATAACAAAAATATAGTTAATAAAATATACACGACAAATACAATTGATATGTTCTCCTTAAACAAATGAAACTAAAAAAGGTGACATTTTATTAATTGGGTTTGATTAACATGTTTTTTCTTCTGCTTCTCCAAAAAGGTGACAGACTAAAGAGACCCAGCAATAAACTATAGACAAGCAGCTTGTGCAAAAAAAAGAGAAGCGTAAACAAAGGGCAAAAGTGAAGGAGAGGAAAGAACAAAGTGAGGTGAAAATAGCAACAGTAGTAAAAGTAATCTGACTTTCATGGACAGACAGGAGTAAAGAGTCTAATTTAAGGTAAATAAATCCATTTCTCACAAGAGGCTTGAAGAGATGAAGAGCAAAGGAAAGAGGAGAATAAAGTAGAAAACAAATTAAAGATATGTATTTGATTTTGGTTTGAATTTAGTCACAAATGAAATGTAATGTATAGTACTAAGATGATCAATTGTCCTACAAGGATAACAAACTCCACCAGCACACATTGATTTAACTTAGTCCATGTTTTCCAACAATAATCGTCTGACTATCGAACCCTCTCCCATTTTGAAACAATTTGAATGAGCCTTGGCCTACAGGACACAACGGCCCTTCTGGACCATGTCACATATGGCTTTCTTTTTGCATGACAGAGCTTCAGTTAGCGTCTGCAGATGGCACAGCAGATTTACTGACAGTGGTTTCTAAAAGTATTCCTGGACCCATTTTATTGTCATTGACACAATCATGCTGATTAATGAAGTGTCATCTGAGGGTCCGAAGATCAGCCATGTCCCTTACGCAGACATTTCTCCAGTTTCTCTGAATCCTTTGACGATGTTATACACTGTAGATGATAGGATTTGAGGAAGAATGTTTTTAAAGTATTCCACAAACTTTTACAGATTGGAGGGCCTCTGCCTGTCTTTACTTCTGAGAGACTGTGCCTCACTAAGACATCCCTTTTATAATGTTACAGATCTGATATCCGTTATCTTTACTAGTTGCTAGATGTTCTCCTTGCTGAATCTTTTTTAAAGTTTTTGCTTTTTCAGTCATCTGTTGCCCCTGTCCAACTATTTTGAGACCTGTAGCAAGCATCGAATTTGAAATGAGCTTATTTTGTGCATTTTAAATGCTGAGGAACCAAACACTCTCAGAATAAAAAAGACTCTTTATGAGATGATGCTATTTGTTCTGTTACATATTTTTACTTAAAGTACAAAGCGCTCTGTAAAAGGCAGTACGGTGGCCTGGGAGGGACATTCGAGGTCAGTCAGAGGTTAGAGGAGAGGCGGAGCCAGTGTTTGATGAGCTGGTGGGCGATGGTTTGTCTCGGTGGGAACGTGAACGCAGCACGAGGTCCGGAGGTCAGGGAGTCCGTCACCTGAACGAGAACAAATAAGACGCAGTAAAACCAGGACTGAACAAAGACTTTTTAAGGACTAAACCCTGGACTAAAGGTCCGTGATCTTGAAACAAGACTAAACTTAGATCAAAGCAGAACTGAACCAGGATTATACCAGACTAAACCCAGACTGAATTTAAGACTAAACCAGGACTAGACCTAGACCAGGAGTGCACCTGTTGTCTGGTGAACCATCGAGCCTCTTCAATCTCATTCTGGTCCACTTTGATGTCTGTGGTCACTGCGATGGCAAGGCAGCCAATCATGAGGCTGGACGGCATGGGCCAGGGCTGAGACGAGACGTACTGGACCGGACCGATGGTTACTCCGGACTCCTCCAGAACCTCCCGCCGGACTGCCTCCTCCATGGACTCACCTGGACAGAGCAGAAATAGGACTGGACCGGGGAAGAACAATGGCTAAAACCAAGACTAAAACAAGCTTGAAACAGGGTTAGAGCAGGTACCTGAACTAGGAATAAAGCTCTATCCCAGAGAGCAAACCAGAACTAAATCAAGACCAGACCAGGGCTATAATAAGACAAAACACAGAACTAAAAGCAGAACTAAATCTGGGCAAAACCAGGACTTAACAAGATCGGACTCTGAAATACTAAAGCAGGGTTCTGCTCTGTGTAGTGTTGCCAGGTTTGATAAAAGCCTGTTTCTTTGGCTTAAGTTCTTTGGTACAATTTAGTAGGAACAGTGTGGAGTAAAGAAAATAAAACCAGGATTGAAAAAGATAAACCTGGGCAGAACCAGGTCTAAACCAAAACAGAACCTGGACTAAAATGAAGACTAAATCAGGGCTAGACCCCAATATATAAAAATCAAGGCTATAATCAAGACTAAAGCAGCTGTAAAGAAATATATACAATATATTTACCAGGACTTAAATTAAAACAGGACCAAACTAAGACAAAGTCAGGAGGAAACCTCAGTGTCTGAGTTGAGTCCAAGTCCGAGTCAAGTCACCAGCTAAGGCTAATGGTTGACTTGAGTCAGGTACTTCATCTCTGCAGTGCAGTGTGTAGAGTTACCAGGCTCAATGAATCCTGCCAAACAGGAGAACATCCCCACAGGAAACACCTTCTTTCTCCCCAGCAGACACTGGTTCTGATCAGGATGGACCACCAGCATGATGACCACCGGGTCTGGAACACAACAGACAAACTGGTATTTGGACTTAAACTCAAACACTGAAAATATTAGAGCAACTTGGGCTTAACAAATTTTGCCAGGGCCACAACACTGCAGTAAACATGGACCAAAGGAGAATGACGCTTATGTGGTGAGCTCTCCATAGGTGTCAGCGTACCGACTCGGGGGTAGCACGTGTTATGGACGCCCTGCAGACTACGACACTCCGAGTTCACACAGCTCCTCTTGTATCCAGCCTCGTCCAGTTTAGTCTCACTGCCACATGACGGACAGAAACTGTAGCGACTGTGCCATGCCAAGGTGGAGCGTGCCTGGGCCACCATCCCTGCAGGAAGGAACATACAAAAAACAGGTTGCAAGACATTATTATGGAGGGATATGAGTCACAGTATAGAGGCTTTAGAAGTGTTTATGGAAAATGTTATAGACCAAACCAGGTCTAGGTCTAGTCCAGTCCCTAACCTGCCTCGTCCTCACTGAGTTTGAGCAGGTCTCGGTTGGGGATTTTGGGAAAAGAGCAGTGTTTTTCTCTGGAGCGTTTCAAAAGTTTGTCTGGGTCTACGTCCGAGCCTACAGCAAACCAGGCTGGGGGTTCCCAGGCAGCGGGCTGCGGCTCCGATGAGGGATCAGGGTTCCTTCTGCTCCGCTCCACTCCCAGAAACACCAGGACAGTCCCGGGCTTCTCCAACAGATCTGTAACCGCCTCGTATCCAAAACGACACAGACGAGCTTCAACCTAAAGAACACACACATAACACTTTACAGGACTTTTTTATGACAGTTGACAGTTTGTTTTTTTTACATAAATTTTACAACTAAACTAGTTTTATTTCTCAGGCTCATGCGTAGCACAAAATACAGCAGCCTCTGATGGACAGTGTTTATCTAAAGCCAGAGTCCTACTCCAGTAATATGATTCAGAAAGTTGTGGCTTCTAGACTTAACTGGAACTTCTGTTACCATGAACAAATGAAGATGGGCTAAAGCAGTTCCATAAAGACTAGTCTGGGCCCAGAGCCAGACTAATGCCACTTTCTTTTGGTTTTCGTGTCGAATTAGAATTCTATTGTGAGACTTTGATGGACCCAAAAGCCGAAGGCTTCACAAAGTGGTATGATATGATACCCCTTTATTGAACACTTGAGACTCCTTGTGATAATGGGAACGCACTGCTCCACTGAAACCGCCCTAATGGTTGCATTCCATTCAATTCAACTTTACAAGTCCCCAAAGACAAATTCACACATGCCATAACACTCGAGTTGCAGAGCGCCCTTTGACTTTGAAAATAGAGTTAGTGTATCCATCAGTTGCTTTCATCCATCTGTAAATTATTTCCATAGTCCCTCCTCACATTGTACATACATCTAAATATTCTTATCCACTTCTATATTATGTCCATAGTTACTGCTTAAACTGTACTGTACAGTCTCACATCCATACTATTATTTTATTTACTGTATATAGTGTTTATACCAAATATTCTGCACTTACTGCTTTTTGCACTACTGGTTAGCGCTTACTGCATTTGGTTGCCTGGTACTTGTTACATGTGTAATAACAATAAAGTTGAATCTAATCTAATGTCAGGGTTTCCTGTCAAGATCTAAATTATTTTAAAAGTTTCAGGCTTTGTATTTTGAAGTAAAAAGTTTCAAGTAAAGTTTACAGTGTTCTTTACATAAATCAAAGAGTAAAAACCACAGCTTGAACATGAGGGCAACGAGAGAATACTAGTTGCTCTCTCTTGACTTCGATTTAAGTGCAAGTTTATTTATATATTGCCTTTCATGTGCAGAGTTAATTTAAAGTGCTTTACAGAAGAAATTCCACAAGTGTTTTAATTTTGGGACATAATGCTTCTCTCATTCCACTTTAAGCAGCAGCTGGATTCTCAGGAGATTTGTGAGTTCACAAACTCACGGAAATTCCTCTTGAACTCGCCCGCCAGGTGATTCAGCCAATAAGGTTTCAGCACTAACAGTTCTGGCTGTATTTTAAGTTTGAACTTTACTGTTACAGCTAATTTACTAACGCATGGTGTTGATCTGTTCAGCAGCTGGGTATTCATTCAAAGTACCTGCCCTTTGCAAACACCATCAATGGTGAGTTCTTTCTAAAATGGATACACAGTACGTACCCCGGTCTTGTCCATTTCGCTGGAACTGCAGATCATGGGACTGAGTTTAGAGAACACCAGATAGACCGTCTCTGGTTCTCTTTGTTTCTTCTGTAACCACCCTGAGTCCGTCCTTTTTGCACTGAGTCGGTCCAGTGGCTCTCGGCAGAAGTAGTTCTCCTGGTGGCTCTGCTCCGGGGACGACAGGAATGTTTTGTGGCACGACCCCGTAAGCAGATTGGAAATGTGTCTGTGGCCCCAGAACTTAGCGATGTCGTGTGCGGTCTGAGACGAATGGTTCACTGACAACCTGTCACATCTTTAGGAAACAAAGCAGCTCGTGTTAAAGTGCTCGGGGAAAAGTAAGATCATGAAAGTTATAATTGAATGAATGCTTAAATTCAAATGTTATATAATTAGTCATTACTCTTATTTATGAAGCACAATTCATACACTGGGTAACTCAAAGAGCTTTAAATAAAAGACCATTTACAAGATTTAGATTTAGACACATAAAATGTTTTTTAAACATTATAAAAGAAGAGTGCAGATTAAAAAAAAAAAAGAGGAAGGTTTTTCATTTCCCCTTGAACTTATTGGTTAATCTTTTTTAGGTTTGGTCTAAACAATTTGTTTGTTTTATGTAATTGATCCATGTGTAATTTATGTATTGTAATGATTATTTGTATTGTACGATGAACAAATCAAATATTCAATCACAATAAGTTTGGAAACTCAAACAGGAGCAGTGCCACAGAGACTAAACATGTCCTACTGCTCCATGAAGTGCACAATATCTGCTGCTGACAAATGGCTCATGTTGGTTTGGGCAGGCCACAGTGAGGTGTTTGTTCTGGGGTTGATTCAATGAGGAGCAGAATAAAAGCAGGTTTAAAAGTGTGCTGTGACTGCCCCCATTAGCAGACATACATGACCCAAAACCTGGGCGCTACAGTTACTGCAGGGAATAGGTTACCTGTTAAGATCTCTTAGATCCTCTTTAACAAACTATCCATTTAGGACGGTAGGTTGCCGTCAGGTGCTGCTAATCATCGACTATGGATTAACTGACATTTAGCAAGGTCAAAGACCTATTTAAAAGCAGAAGTCCTCATCCCGGGACACATCCTGTCCCGGGATGAGGACTTGTCTCTGGAGATCAGTAAGTGAGGCTCTACCACACGATGCAAATAAGAAGAAGAAACTAGGCCAATACACTAGATCCTACAGAGTCCTGTTTGTACTGAATACACCAAAATGACCTACTGTTTCAGAATACTTTCCGCTTGAATAATCTCTACTTCTGTAACAAATATGGTGAACGACTGTTTATGTTTGTGGTCCCTACCCACGCTCCAGCAGCCCCTCCACCAGGTCATAGTGACCGTTTCGTGCAGCGAGCATCAGCGCCGTCCATCCATTCTGTCCGCTCTGGTTTATGAGAGACGGAGAGGTGGACAGGAGAGAGGACACTTGGGTCAGGTCGCCTCTGGATGCCGCATCTAAAAAGCGCTCGAGCAGCTCCTCCTGCACTGTCCACTGCAGGTCCGACATCACCGCTGCATCCCTCTGAACTACAACATGGAGACCGACTGATTATGTCACACGAAACATAGTATTGTAGGAATATGGAGAGAAAAAAGATATTCATTAAAGTTAAAAGTGCTTTAAAAAATATGCCAAAAATATAAACAAGACAAATTCTCTAAAGATTTAGTTACAATGAGGTTTGGATTTCTGTATTTTTATGACACTAATATTTTATATTTTTTATACATTTTCATACACAGAAATATTAATAACATACAGTCCCTGTGATACACAGACTCTATTTGTTGTTCTTAAAACATGCAAATATATACAATATATTTTAAAGAGTTAAAAGGAGTATTGATTTTGAGGGAAAAAAATAGACTTTAAAACAAATGTACAACGTCTTGGAACAGCTGACAGCATTAAGTTGATTCATACTCCACTCTAAACCTCCTCTTTTCAGTTTTTTTATGCAACATCCCTCTGCAGTAAACATTCCTGTGAATAGGGAAACTACTCTAGCGTTGTCCGAGTAACTGTCAAAGCAGAAAACGCTGAAGTCTCACCTTGAACTCGTCTCGGAGTTGTTTCTCAAGCGGTACGTTTGTTGACACAAGCCGCGCGTCACAACCACAGCGACCCAGTGAAACCCACGCGGCGCCTTTAAACAACGTCAGCACGCCATCAACCCGGCCCCGCCCTCCCTGGTAACTGTTGCTATGCACCGTACCTCCACAGTACAGTTCATTTTAAAAGCTTTTATTTCGGAATTTCGGAACAGGCAGAACAGGTTACAACCACAACCACAGTACAGGCTTTGTGATGAAAATAAATAAATTAAATTTTTGACAGAAAGACCCGTGTTCAACACACCATCGAAACTATTAATGACACAGCTAATTATACTTTTTTAATTGTGGATCTTCTGCCCTCTGACATCCATCTTCTAACGCTTATCCGGGGCCAGGTCACAGGGGCAACAGTCTAAGCAGAGATGCCCAGACTTCACTCTCCCCAGACACTTCCTCTAGCTCTTCCGGGGGGATACCGAGGCGTTCCCAGGTCAGCCTCCGTTGTGTCCTAGGTCTTCCCCGGGGTCTCCTCCGGGTGGAACATGCCCAGAATGTGAAGGAGCAGCGGCTCTACTGAGCTCCTCCCGAGTGACCGAGATCCTCACTCTATCTCTTAGGGAGCAACCCACCACTCTGCGGAGAAAGCTCATTTCGGCCGCTTGTATCCGGGATCTTGTTCTTTCGGTCATGACCCAAAGCTCATGACCATAGGTGAGAGTAGGAACGTAGATTGAATGGTAAATCGAGAGCTTTGCCTTACAGCTCAGCTCCTTCTTCACCATGACAGACGGCTACATCGACCGCATTACTGCAGAAGCTGCACCGATCCGTCTGTCAATCTCATGCTCCCTCCTTCTCTCACTCGTGAACAAGACCCCGAGATACTTGAACTCCTCCACTTGAGGCAGGTGCTCTCAACCAACCTGGAGGGGACAAGCCACCCTTTTCCGACTGAGAGCCATGCCCTCTGACAAAATAGTGGAATTGGCTTTAAAAGCATGACGTTTGAAATAATGCAAATCCATCTCATTAAGTTTGTTTTAATAATGTGTTCTCCATATTTGATAAAAGCCTAAAAACGTTTCACTGGTTTGTAATCAGCTATTTGTCTAGAATAAAGAATAAATATATTCCGCCACCAGAGGACAGGCTTCAAAAGCGGAAATATATGGAGAAACCCAATGAATATTTGATTAATATGTCTGTTTATGCTATATGAAAACTATTGTTTTACTATGGAGTAAAAGCTGAAAAGCCCGGATGTAACCGCCATTTTATTGCCTTTTCATAACGATAATATTGGTGAAAAGGGGACCAATGGGCGGATTACATCCATTTTATTTACAATCTATGGTAAAAAGCGGCCACCTTGAGCTCACGAGATTACCAGAGCAACTTGGACACAATTAACCGGGAGCCGCAGCGATTGTATCTGAGCAGGCCTGGCTCATCTCGAACCACCCATTTTAACAACAAATGAGCGACCGCAATTCAATTAAGTTCAAGCAATGTGATAAAAAATATAAGAAATGTTGGGCTAACATTAAATTAGTTACATTTTCTACTTTAGACTATTTTCGCATAATTGACTGGATCAACCAGGATCAATCATGAGTGCCTCAGCTCAGTATACTTCAGTGGGACAGCCATCTTAAAACTTTGAAAAAATAAAATAGAATAAAAATATATGAATCATACACTACCATATACTACAACTACAAACCATTAATATACATTTTTTTAATTTAACCTTTATTTAATATATAATTATATTATATATATTATATATAATTATATAATAATAATAATATACATAAGGTTTGTTTAATATTATATAAACCACAAAGCATCTTTAAACAGTTAATACTTAAATGTTTACATATTTTTAAAACAAAAATGCTTATGCTGTACAATTTTATAACACCTTAATTCTGAAATAAGGTTTTTATTGTTGCTCCTCAGAGCTCATTCCATAAAGCTTACAAATTATCACATTATACAAAACCAGGCAAAACATCCAAACCAATTTTACATATATTCAATTAATATATACCCTTTATTATATTTTGACATACATCTTTTAATTAAACTTTTTACTTGTTTACCAGTAGAGACATTTGAGATGGCAGGTTTGGAAGAAAGAACATGTCTCCTGAAACAGGGTCCAGTGTATTGGTCCATTTCTGCTCCCGCTGTTTGCACTGTAAAGTGTGTCACGCACTAATCTTTTGCAATGAGTCCTCGTCCCGGGACAGAAACTTCCATTGGAGGTTTGTGTCTACCCGAGGGTACTGTGTCAGTGAGATAGGCATGGTTTTACTGATCTCATGTCTAAGACCCATCAAAATGATTTGGAGAATATATATTTTTGGGGTAAAGGTAAAAGGTATAAAATGCAGCACTCCAGGTGAATATTAGATTATTCAAATGTCCCTCATATGTAATAGACCAGTAAAGGAATCAAATACAGAGGGCAGTTCCTTCTCCCGGGAAACTTTTTTTTCTCCAGTGTGTTAAAAGTAATTCTTTGTGAAAATAAACACAATTTAACACATGTTGTTTTGTCAAATTATATAATATTACATATACAAAGAATGCTATGTTTTGTGAAAGACAGTAAAATAAGGCTTACGAGTTTCCAGATGAATGGAGGTCAGTTTGTTACATTTTACTTACAGCCAATATCAACACAAAGCAGTAACACTTGATTAGTTGGGTAATACATAGTATCACACCTGTTTAAATCTAAATGATATATATACTTTATAAGTATTATGTAGTAGTCCTGTCCTACCTGCATTTGAATGCCTACCCCATGTTCTCCATGACTTGTATAGGCCATAAATATGTATTTTCAAAATCCTTTGACATATTTTCAACACCAACAGCAGATTTTTTTTGGACAAACAACACATGTGAAAGCACAACCTCACAAAGTGTAAAAATTATTTTCCTCACTGCCATTCAAATTTTCTGAGTTGGGATCATAGATTGTAAATAAACATGGTCCACCCATTGCTCCCTCATTCACCAATATTGTCCTTACCACAGGGCAATAAAATGGCGGTTACATACGGGCTTTTACTGCATAGTAAAGTTAGCATAAACAAATGCATTAATCAAAAATACACCCCCGTCCCAGAGTTGTCATGTAGTAAAAATATAGCTTTAGAGACCAGAGTCATCTTTTGTACCAAGCTCTAAATATGATTTTTATACTTGTAAAGTTGCCATTGAATTTCTCTTTATATTTCTGCTTTTGGAGCCTGTCCTCTGGTGGATGGAGGTATATCACTGTACGGTGGGGCCCTTACCTGAGGACCTTTTAAGGGGTTCCATGAGAGAGGCTTGGTTGGGACCTGACTTTCATGCTATATAAAAGGGCTTATTCCATATTAATTTGATTTAGTAAACAGAGTGCACTATTGTAGAGTATGTAGTGGAAACTGGTAAGTGTTGACTGACAAGTATTGAGAAAGCTGTTAAATACAAAGTAAAGTCTGTTTGAAGGTTGGTAAAGCGTTAGGAGTAAAATGTTAAGACGCTCTGGTGGTTTCCTCGAACCAACAGCACAGGAGGCAGATCTTTGGACAGCGTTTCCAGCCAACACATGTAGAGGGCGCTAGACACTGTGCCCTTTCTGGCCAATGGCATGCTTCTACAGAGAAACACAGAAGAGTTAGAGTCATACAGAAAGTCCTCACAGTGTCAGGTTTGAATTTACAGATTCAGAAACGAAGTGCATAAAATAAAGAAATAAAGTGTCCATTTTACACAAGACAAACTTACATGACGATGAGTTTAGCAGTGCATGAGTGCTCCTTCAGCAGCTCGTTTAGGCGGATCTGACGGTTCGTCTGAAAGAGTCAAACAGCACAGTGACTGAATATATTCTGAATAAAGTAGCCCCCTGTTAAGTAGTGAGGTAGGTAAAAAGGAGAAGAGAGGAAACAGACTAAATCAGGACTAAAGCCAGATTGAAACTTTATTAAAGTATGGTCGTTTTTTTTAATGGTTGACAATAGAAATTATGGGTTAGAGTCAGACAGATGTGATGTTATTGCTTATCTTGACAAGCAATCAATCACAGCAGTGAATAAGTCGAACCCACCCTCCAGATTGAAATAAAAAATAAATAAACAGCTGAGCAGACCCTAAATAAACCCTAAAGAAAATGTACTTTCTAGCATCAATCTTCAAAAACCAAACCACTCACAACAATGCTCTAGAAAGTTCTTTACAGCTTTTAACCGAAAGATACGGAGCCCCTCTGGTCACACTATGTCAAAAAAAATATATATATGTAACTAAGTCGTGGCCACGAGATACGTAAATATGAATAAATATAAAAGGAGAATGCACAATGGAGCAGCTTTTCTCCCGAAAGCATGCACGCTAACTCTGCCACCCATAAGGCTCAATCATACAGCCAAATAGAGGTACCGTGACCTAAGCCTAAACGCCCTCTGCTGACGTATCGATAACCTTTGTTATTTAAATGGACCCTGTACTGTAGTGCAATGTAATACTTCACATTCTGTGCAATATTATCTGTTTTAATATTCAGTGTAATATAGTTTGCTGCAGTTCTGCTTCTATTTATTTACTACTGTTCATCACAATCAATTCAATTCTGTTAATACAGTAATGTAAATCTTGTAGGCTGCATATCCATGGTCCTTTATAACTCTTATTTATATTTTATAGCATATATTTATACTTTTTACATGTATATAGGCTACTTGTTTATTTACCAACTTATATTATTATTTATATTTCTTTAAATGTCTTGATGTGCACATCAACTGTGACACAACAATTGTCCCCTGGGTTATCGATATCAATAAAGATCAATAAAGTATTTCTGATTATGATTTTAAGATAGTCTATAGTAGTGTGCAGACTGGTTCATTAATTATTGAAGTGTTTGACATTTTGGAAAAGCATGTCTGTGTAGCCTACGATAAAACGTCAGCAGAGGGCGTTGTAGGCTTAGGTCAGGGTACCTCTATCTGGCTGTATGTATGAGCCTTATGGGTGGCAGAGTTAACGTACATGCTTTCGGGAGAAAAGCTGCTCCATTGTGCATTCTCCTTTTATATTTATTCATATTTACTTATCTCGTGGCCACGACTTAGTTACATATATTTTATTTTGACATAGTGTGACCAGAGGGGCTCCGTAGAAAGACAGTATCTGGGTTTAACAAACCATTCCAGCTCCTCTGGTTTCCTTTAAAAAAGGCTCAAACAATGTGAAACTTGTTGAATATAATGTATTGAAATTATTTAAATCTATCCACTTATAAACACACTAATTGATCTGAGAAGGATTTGAGAAAATGAGGCGAGTGTTGTTGCTGTGGACCTTGGCCTTGTAGAGCTCCAGTTCATTGTCAGTGATCCTCCACGGCTCCTGAGCCTTGAGCCGCTCAGCCTCTTCCTGCTGCATGTCGTCCTCTCTCAGTCTGTATGGCTCGATCATCTCCTTAAAACTCAGCTTACTGCAGGAAAACACAGCTCTGTCAATGCGGAAACAGCTGTTACTAATAAACACTACCTTTCCCACTAAACTTAAAGAATAAATGAATGAAGCTCTATCATTATGAACTGCAGTATATAGACACTTTATTTACACACACATTTTAGTAATAAGTACTCCAATGTTAGTTTTTAAGAGCAAGTAACCTAATGGTTTGAAAAGTACCCAACACTGGTCAAAACTGGTCAAAACTGGTCAAAACTGGTATCAACAATGAGGCAATGGCTACTGATAAAAAGAAAGAAAAAAAGTTTTTCCATTGCTAAATACTGTACATCTTTTAACAGCAAAACAAAAATTTAAACAAACCGAGAAAAGGGCAACAAAGTTAAACGTGTATTAGTAAGTGTTAGCAACGCTGCCGTATAGTCTCAAATTGTGATAATCACAGAGATAATTAAAGGGACTCTAGACTCTAAACTTTAGTTTTTAAGTTGTTTTAAAAAAAAATAATTAGGAACAGTAACTATGCTGCTGTTGGGGATGAGTAGTGAGGCTGAGACACGAACAAAGGCAAAATAATAATAATAATAATAATAATAATAATAATAATAATAATAATAATAATAATAATAATAATAATAATAATAATAATAATAATAATACAAGTGGTTTACAATGAGTTTACATACCCTGGCAGAATTTGTGTTTGTTTTGGCCAGTGTTCATAGAAATCCTTTCCTTTACTCATAGTTGGTGGTTGGGTAAACACCTGTGTTTAGTCTTTTTAAATTATAAACATAATAATTTTGGTTTCATCACTCCAAATGACTTTGTTTCAGAAGTTTTGAGGCTTGTCTCTGTGCTGTTTGGTGTATTGTAAGCTGGATGCTTTGTGGCATTTGTGTAGTAATGGTTTTCTTCTGGCGACTCAACCATGTATCCCATTTGTGCCTCCTTTCCTTCTGTGCATACGGAAACAGCCACACTTTTTTCAGAGTCTTGTATTTCAGCTGAAATTCTTTGTGGGTTTTGCATTCCAAACATATTTCCTGGCAGTTGTGGCTGAAATTTGTGTTGGTCTACCTGACCTTGGTTTGGATTCAACAGAATCCTTCATTTTGAACACCGTTTATTTGGATTCTCAGTTGCATACAGTTCAATTAGCTTTTTCTGCAGATACTTTGTCATTTCTTTTGCTTTTACCATGACTCAGAATACAGAAACATTAGTGCAGCACTGGATGAAAGATGCAAGGGTCTGTCAGGAGCCCATAAACTCACTGATATTTTAAACACACACTGATTACAAGCAAACTGTAGTGATGTCTCACAGTACCACCAGGAACACCTTTCAGAGTCATAAAGAATTTACACCTCTGAACTTTTAAAGACCTCTTCCCTTTTGTTTATTCAAACTGAGGAGATTCGATTAGCAACTCTGTGCTAATCTGGACCAGATGCTCGATGTTGTGTTAAGAAAGTTCCTGGAGAAGTAAACTAAATTAACGACTTTGTTTTCAAAACACTTCAAAGGACCATGTAGTTGTTATCTTCACGGAGACCGGGCCGGCTAGAACCAAAAGCTGACACGGTAATCTCGTGTGATATATACCGCTGCGATAAGACTCTCAACTCAGGATTCTAAAATTGATCAAACAGTGCGCTCTGCTGGACAAGCAGAGAAACAACGCTGCATCGGAACTACAGTCAAAGTACTTTGCAACATTTAAAAAAAAAGTGTATTAAAGATTGTTCGTAAATATGCAAACCTCACCATTTTTCCTTAACAGGCTCCAACAGGACAACGAAAGCTAAAGATGTTACTATATTCTACTTCACACAGTCGTATTGTACAATAAAACAAATTGTAACATTGTTTTCAGTTAAACTACAAATAATGTAATATGTGTTTAGTCTTCAAAGATTCATAAAAATATTTCCTATGCAAGTATGATACAATTCAGAAACAATATGGTTTTTAAAATGTGCTTAAGTTTGTTATTTGGTGGAACAAAAGAAAGTTTATTTCAAACCCCAAACTTATAGGAAACGCCCCTTTCTACCACGCTTGTGTAAACACGCCCTTTTTGCGTCTCTTACAAAAGATTCGACAAAGCGGAAAACACAAGCTTTTTAACTCTCTGGTAACATCTTGTACTCTGGAATTTCGGCTTTCTCTTACGCTCTTCCTTAAGCTTAACTCTTTGTTTTACCCGCTCTTAATTTAAGTTCACTTATTTTACTTTCGTAAACTTTCAAGTCTTCTAGCCCACAGCACACACCGTGCAGACGTGAATTTTTATCTTTTTAAAGACTCAACGCACTGATTTTTGGTTTTGGAAAACCTTTCACGGAACTACGTAACCACGCAACGGAAGTGGAAATTTTTGTAGTTCTTTACGCTAAAACGAGTCCGCTAAACAATTTAGCCCTCGTTAAATCCAAAGAAAAGACGACTCTTTCAGTCTTTCAGTGATCCTTCAGTTTTTGAAGACTTTAATCTCGACTGCTGGCAAAGGCCTTTTCACTCAAAGACAATAACAGAACACCTTTCTTTCCCGACGACGGAGCCACAAGGCCCGTGGAGCAGTGGACGCATGATAACCATCTCGTTGCTTGGAAACCATCAGTTTAACCCGCACGGGAAGTTCTAAAGCGGACCTTTGGATCTTTCCCTTCTCGGACAACTGGTACATTTGCCCTGATTATTCCCTTGTGTCCTTCCCACTGTTATTATTCATAATTTAACCTTGCATAATCTTTAATAAAACCCCATAAAGACATTCTTGTTTCATTGTTTAATTTAGATTTGTGTCGAAAACGAGTGAGGATTCACTTCCTTTAAGATTAATGAGACTATACTGACCAGTTTCCTTAGAACTGTTAAAAGAAATTAATATTTTGATAAACAAAATATTAATTATTAATGTTCATAATTCATATTCATATTAATTATTAGTTAATAAGACTATATCTGCCTACAAAACAGATCACAGGTGAGCATGGTTACCTTTAGTGCCCATTCATATCTGTTTGTGACACTTATGTGCATGTTATCAGGCCAAAATCACCAGGGTATGTAAACTTTGAATCAGGGTCATTTGTGTAGTTTCTGTTGTCATTGTGATTTAAAAAGAGTAATCACAATAAATGGCTTCACCCAACCACTAACAATGAGTTTTTGTTATCATTAAAATTTTACACAGAAGAAGTTGCTGTCATGGCTTACCAAATGTATTGAGGTGATGGATGACCTCAATACATTCGGTGAGTCATGACAGGGCTGTGGAGGGGCTTGGAGCAGTTTTACAGATTACATCCTCCCAATATAACACACTATGTCCTGCCAGAGAGGTAGGACTGAAACCACGGTAGTGCTGCGCCCGACAGTCCAACAATGTTGTGGAGGCGGTCCAGGAGGATGGTATGGTCCACTGAGTCGAAGGCCGCTGATAGGTCAAAGAGATTGAGCAGAGATGGTGATCCTGAATCAACTGTCTTTAGAAGGTCATTGGTCACCCGGTGCATAGCTGTTTTCAGTGCTGGTGGCTGAGCAAAAGCCTGAATGAAATATCTCCAATAGGTTGTTGTGTTTGAGATGGTTGTGGGGCTGAGAGGCGGGTTCCTTCTCTAGAACCTTTGACAGGAAGGTGATGTTGGAAATCGGCTTGTAGTTTGCAAGGACGGAGGATTGGTTTCTTGAGTATTGGACGAATGACAGCAGCTTTGGCTGTAAAGCAGGAACATCTTGGACAATCACCAGTTAACCACAGGTGCAATAGTTACAGAGAATGACCATTCATTCACTCATACAGGAAAAAATTTAAAATGAGAATGATTTTTTTTTTTTTATAAGATGCCTCTTGGACACCTCTTTCTGGGCATATCTCATTGGGAGGAGGCCCTGGGGAAGACCTAGGATACGCTGGAGGGACTGTCTCTCGGCTGGACTGGGAACACCTTGGTATTTCCCCAGAAGAGGTGGAGGAAGTGTCTGGGGAGAGGGAAATATGGGCTTCTCTGCTTAGACTGCTGCCCCGCGACCCGGCCCTGGGTAAGCGGTAGAAGATGAATTGATGGATAGCTTGGTTGTTTATTCTGATTAGATGTTCCTAAACCCAGGGTCTGTGTCTGTGAAGGAAACATTTAGGAATAGGAAAGAGTTTAGAGGACTGACTTGTGTTTCTTGGGCTTGGTGTTGATGTCTCCCAGAACAATGATGTCAGAGAAGTCGATTCTGAATCTACTGAGTAGCATGGCCATCCTGTCGACACAAACAGACACCATTACAAACAGTCAGTCTTTAGGTTAGTGTGTCAAGGTTTAAATAACTAACCAATAAAAATAAATAATAAAACAAACAAATACTGTATATGTTTTGTTTGGTAGAATAGGTCACATGAAATGGGGATATGGTGCGTTGAAGGAAGTGGGAAAAGTTAGAGAGTCTCACACTCGGCGGTCGTGGTCAATGCGGTTGATTTTTCCTCCGATGAAGACTCGGATCCTGCAGTCGCCCCATTTGCCTCGGTTGGTCAGCAGGTAGGGGATCAGGAGGGTCAGGCCTGAAGAGACAGGACACACATGTGCTTTTGATTTTTTGCCCACACTCACAATAGGGCCTATGCATTAGACAGCCAAAGCCCCTCATGTTTGACTCTGGTGTACAGAACAAGTACAAACAGCACACAGAAAAGTACTTTATAATTACTCTATAGAATTTAGAGGTGAAGACGTTTTGTCTCTGATTCCAAGAGACTTTATCAATTCTGAGATCAACTGGTGAAAGAGTTGAGCTTATATCTCTAGAGGGAGGAGTTTCACCTGAAACCAAACTTGATGGAACCAGGCTGGTCTGGGCTCATAGTCGGGCTGTGAAAGGGAAGTGTGACTCCTGTCGTTAAGGCTCAGGAGAGTTGTTAGTGACACTGTTCCATTCAGGTGCTGTGGTTGTCATTCTAGGCTGCAACTCTTTTGTTTTAGGTTTCAGAACACTGTTATAAATACTAGGTAACATGACTCTGAGGCCACCTCCTCTGTTCAACGAAGGCTTTTCCATTTTCAGAAAAATGGCTTCCTTCACTCCTCTCTCAAACCATCTGACCTCTCTGGCCAAAATATTGACATTGCTGTCCTCAAAGGAATGTCCTTTGTCTTTGAGGTGGAGGTGAACTACAGACTCAGGTCCTCCAGGATTGACTCTTCTGGTCTTCCTGAGGATCCTAAGATTTTCTTTTCTAGACTTTTATCAGGAGAAGCAATTGAGAAACCGGACAAAGATATTTATTGCACCAAAAAGGCCATAACAGGGAATTGGTTTGGATGTAACCTTCCTCGAAAGGACCAGTGGATAGAGATTATAGAAGAAATTCACGCAATGGAAAGTTTGGCATATTCTCTACAACTTCCAAGGTAGTGTCATATTATCTCGCTCACAATAATACCGGTATATTCTTTTGCTGTTTTAAACCTGTTGGCTGTGCACAAACAGTTGGAGATCAGCGCACTTGCTCTGTGAGCTGAGCCAGACTTAAGTGCTCTGACGCTGGGGAGAGGAGAGTCGAGACACCGGAGACACCGAACATAGATGCTAATCCCTGCCTCAGAAACACTACAACAGTCAATTGTCACAATCATAACCAGGAGAACATAGAACATAGAATGTTTGCAAAGCATGTAACCCAGTCCACCCACAAATAAAACCCAAATCCACGTGAATGAAAAGCACATTAACACTAAACAATTAATCAGTAGCACAGTTCACTGTACCAGTTACTGCCTGAAAATACTGTAGAAATCCATCTTTTGTATTCCCTTTGAGAGGGAGACAATTATAAGAAGAGACTAAATTGCGATCAGAATTTAGTCTCTTCTTATATTTGTCTCAGTCTACTTATAAAATCCTCGTAAACCTCACCAATGTCTTCTTACATCTACCTCTAGCATCATATTTAATTTTTATGAGTTCTGCTGAGACTGAGTCTGCAGTCCACTTCCACCTCAAAGAGAAAGTTAGTGAATGAACTGACTGCAGTGTTTAGCTCCACTCCTCCCAAAGTGTACCACAAAACCGGAGGCTGGGGTCTATTATACTAGACTAGATAAAGTTTTTACTATAAAACAGAAGATTGACTAAAAAGCACTGACCTCCGTCATCAAAGAGCCACCAAACATCTATGGTGCCTTTGCCTTGTTTCTTCTTGAACTGCTGGCTGGACTCGAGCAGGCGCTGGTCCGTCAGGCTCAGAGGAGACTTGGTGTCTGTTTAAGATCAGGCCAGGATTAATCCCAACTCAAGTTAAGTTAAACATAAACACCAATAGTCATCTGCTAACAATTCCACAAAAATAATTGCGAGATCTCACAATCATTTTACTATACTGTTCTGAGAAATTGTACTTCCGGGTACATTTGATTTATCAACGACAATGGAGCATGAATGGGGCTTTTGACTGACTTTCACTTCAAATTAGGTTTAAAACAGAAACATAACAGCGGTGATGGCCAGTAGACGGTAAAATCTTAAACATGGATCACACTTTAGTGACGTTGTGTTTACTGCCTTCATGAGGCACTAATGCTACATATTTTAAATCACTCATTAGTGATATATATTAGTGATATCTAAACCGCTATAGCAAAGATTTGAGAGACCAGAGTCAGGAGACAGGAGATTTGAGATAACTCAGAAAACGCTGCACCCCCCTGTTAAACAAGTAAAAATATAAATATTACATGTCTAAAAGTACAAGTTTATCAGTTCCAAAAGATTCTGATGAGTTTTCCAAGACTCTAGTCTTGGCTCTGGAGGATCCTCCTCCAAAGGAAGGATCCTGGCAATTGGGAAATGACATTTATTTCCCAATAAAAATAACTTGAGCTAGAACAATAGGCCCTCCCTGTCATCACCGGCTCAGGTCTAAAAATAAAACAAAATAAAAAAATTACTTGAGCAAAAACAATAGACCCTCCTGGTCATCACCGTCTTGGGTCTAATTACCAAGCGATGTGGGCAAAAATAAACAATCTCAGAAATGGCAATTCGCAAAGGATTAGTTTTATGTTCAGGAAAATATGCCGGGGCCTAGTAGCTATTATTTCTGATATTTATTTTCACTCTTTTTGTAAGTTTCTTCCTTGTACACTGTATTGTGCTTTCCATCCACCTGGATTCATGAAGCTGCACATAACCTGGTGGGTGGGTTGTGAGGGTGCTCATTAATTTGAAAACAATTTGAATCTCACAAATGTTTTGCTGGTATCTTGCAAATGTTTTTTTCAACTATGTCCCCTCCCGGGCCCAATAAATGGACATGCATCTATCTGTGATATATAGATAACTAACATAGGTTACACATAAGTGCTAATATTATTTTTTTATGTTTTGGGAATTGAAATACATACAAATTTATGTTTTTCACAGAAATCTATTAGCAGTTGATGTTTTCACATATGACCTGTGAAAATGACCCGAACACTGGTTTTCATTCTACAGATAGTTCCACTATATCATAATATGTGTCATTTAATGGTGCAGCAAATAAAATGATCCTTTGTGTCCATGTTTGTTTCCAGGCTTATTTTACTAAGATATTTGTCTTTCTGTTTAAATATATTATATATATTATATATATATAAATATATTCCCTTTTGCATGCAAGCATTTATACATATCTCCATCCACCTGGCACCATTACAATCAATGATTTTTACAGCTCTGACATCATAATTATAAAGATTCAAGCAGTTGACCAAATTGACATGGCAATTTATTGGCAAAATATTGTGCATATTTTACATATTAGAGCTTCAAACCTTTGACAATGAGTGGGATACTGTGGTTCCTGGTGGATTTGGACGGACAGGAGTCAGAATCAGGGTCTTTATTCAGGCTGACAGAAATAATGGCCTCTTTAGGTCTCTCCTGAGAGCACAGCTCATCTGACAAAAAACACAAGTTACAGAAGTTGAAGTCTGAAGGCCACTACTGTCTACAGGTTTTGTGAGACATGCCTCTTTGACAAAAAAAATGCAAGAAGAGATTTAAGAGACACTTTTTGATTATTGTTTTGGGGACTTTTAGTTGTAGCACTGTTACATGGGTTACCTGTTACATGGATTGCCATAACACAACATGAAACATGGATTTTCTGTGCCCTACCCATATCACATGACACAATAAAATGAAGAGGTCTGAAAGTAATTTACCTTGTCCCTGGATGTGAGAAATGTCCAGTCCGTCCTGAAGTCTGAGGAGAACCACTCCAAACTGTAGGTCAAAGGCATCGCTGGGACAAAACCACAGACAACCGTAATGCAATGACCCAAAGTTTAAGGAATGGCCACTCCTTTCCAAGTCATTTTTGTATATTAAGGTCTAAGAACAAATGATGACAGATATAGACTACAGAACAGAGCAGCGAATTCTTACTGAATGGAGTTGATGTACAGCTCCACGTGTCTCATGTCTCCATCGCTCCAGTTGTTCTTGAAGCCCATCACCAAAGTGTTTGGCCTCAGTCGACCCAGACCCACTGCCTGGAAATCAATCACACTCTTCAATTATTATACAATTAATAAAATTGATAAAACTTACTAATAGAGGTTATTAATAATAATATGGTTATTATTATTATTCATAATAATAATCAGAGGCATTAGGATTAAGTCACCTGGAGCAGCAGTTGTACACCGTATCGAAGGTTATCGGAGAAAACTGGAGTGTAGAAAGCCCTGATACGTTTCTTATTGAGCCATCGCTGGCATCGAGTGTGTTCCTGGAACAGCTCCTTGAAATTTGGCCGACGGCTCACCTTCAAAATAAGAGTGGAAAATAATACGCAAGATAAATGTTATAGTATTTTTAGTTGTTTCAAGAGGAGGAGTTAGTGTTTGGTGAAGAAGACAGAGAAAAAGAGTTAGAGAAGCACTATGTAACGTCTTACCTCAAATAACAGAGCCTAAAAACTTAAAAACCTAAAAAAAACACATACTGTACCTTTCCAGAATGTGTCACTTCAACACAAATTTATATCACAACTTAAAATGTAAGACAGTAAAAAAAAAAAGAAACAGTCCCATTATGTGAGTTTCATTCTGAAATTTGACATAGAGTTGGTTTAAGATAAAATGATTGCTGGTGAGATAACCAAATTGTTGTCTAATTCCATCTTAAAATTTTCTTAAAAAAACTGTTGTGGTTTTGGTCAGTCCTAACTACAAATCTAGAGTTCTTTATGTCCGAGACATGCATAGGACCATGTAAAAATCAGACTAAAGACATGAGCCCAAAACCTGTTGGTAAGCACTGCAACATGAATAAAACGGTACTTTGTTTCTCTTTGAGTGATGCTGTCATGTTTACATACAGTATGTTGTTTGTCAAAGAAAAATGTAATGTACGTACTGTCCGGATGTGTCCACAAACCATGAGGCCCACGTTCTTTGTGAAGGCGTGAACGAGATGCAGCAGAGCGGGTCGAGCGTTGGGATAACCTGCCAGCACCAAGCACTGAGGCCTAAAGACAGACAAAGACAAAATTAGCAAATAAATACTATAGGAAAGAACAAAGACAACTGATCTATCTATAGGAAAAGTTTTAAGAAAAAAAAAAAACATACAAAGTAATAGTGCTGTTGCTATTGATTAGTTTAGTAATTGAGTAATTTTTTTAATCAATTATTTGGTTCAATTAATCAAGTATTTGGATAAATAACTGTATTTATTTTTAACATTAACATGTATTTGTTGTTGACTGCACATCCATCAGCTTTGTTATGGCACTTCCATTTCACATTATATATGCATTATAAATGGCAAAAAAAATTAATAAAATACTTGAGAATAAAGGGCTATTAAATAAATAAGATAATGTATAGGTTGATTAGTAACTCTAAAGTGCCCCATGTGAATGAATGTGAGCGTGAATGGTTGTCTGTCACTGTCTGTCTCTAAATGTTAGCCCTGCGACTAACTGGCCATTGTCCAGGGTGTACCCCGCCTCAGGCCCAAAGCTACAGTCACCGGTGACCCCTAATGGGACTAAGCGGTAGAAAATGAATGAATGAATAAAAAATACATAAACAAAAATGCTGTCTAATAGAGTATGACAATGCATTATATCGCACATTAATTATCACTGAAATTGATCTTTGTATGATTCAATGCATTTCAAATATCTTAACATAATCTCAGGCTCCGTCTAAAGAATGGCATTAAATACACATTTGAAATAAAATAAAGAAAGGTTCATCCAAAAGAAAACTGTTAAAGTTTACAGTGCATTTAGTGCACTGTAAACTTTAACAGCACTTCTTCATGGAGACGGTGATTCTTGCGCTGATATTGAAACAACGGTTATTGGAACATGTGAGGACCTTAACCAAACAGTTTAAAGTAAAGCTGAAATAGCTGCAGGTATGAGGGTTCAGCTACAACCAGGGCACACAAATACAATCGACGCACGGTGCATAGCTCAGTGGATATGTCAAACTAGCTTTAGCTGCCACAGGCATGGAGTTTAATCGAGGCCCACTGCATGTAATGTGAAAACAACTCTTCTCCCACTTTATTTGCTTTTTGATTATTGGTGATTTCTGATTGTCACCTTTTCAACTGCAAGGCCTATTGTCCTTTCTTACAGAAAAACAAATGGACAGTTGGTGCAGATCTTTAGCCATACAATATCTGATTATTAAGAGATCCAGCTATTGCTTAACCCGTTAAGACAGATGTGACATGTCACAAACAAACCGCAAACACAAATGTTTTTGGGGTTATTTTTGCTGTTTTCCATCTTGATTTATTCTGAAACTGAAACATGCACATTACAAATTCAAAAGTGTCTCCTTCATTTCGACACCAGAATTATTGAAATACACCTTGTAGTTACAGAGATACAGTCAATTTACTGTGGACATGTCCTTTTTGAGCAGACACACCAAAGAGCAGGGTTGTTTTTGAAGGGTTAATGAAAATGCACAAAATCTGAGACACTAATAGTATGCTTTTAAACAAGAATCTGAATCCTTCCGAGACCGACCTGAAATTCTTGACATGGTCCTCGACTCCGGTGAGGTTCAAACAGTGAGTCAGAGCCTGGTTATAGATCAGCGCCTGAGTGGATGAGCCCCAGTTCACATCTGCAAAAAATGTCATATTATTGAAAACATTTTGCTGTACAGAATAAAAAAATTGTTCTGTTATTGGACTTTTGTGCTAGTCACAGTTTTTCTATAACGAACACCATGTTCAAGCATAAGGGTGTCCACCAGTACACGTGGCACCAGGACACCCTAGGCCGGAGGTCGATGATCGACTTTGTAGTTGTTTCATCTGACCTCCGGCCGTATGTCTTGGACACTCGGTTGAAGAGAGGGGCGGAGCTGTCAACTGATCACCAGCTGGTGGTGAGTTGGATTCAATAGCGGGGGAGAAAGCTGACAGACTCTGCAGGCCCAAACGTACTGTGAGGGTCTGTTGGGAACGTTTGGCCAAGTCCCGTCAGAGAGATCTTCAACTGCCACCTCCCACCCCAAACCCGGTGGGGGACACCGGAAGTAAGGGATGCCGTCAAGCTGTAGGAAACTTGTTGGCTCGTTGGACTCCTGAGCCAGCTGATAGGTACCGGCAGGCAAAACAGGCTGCAGCCCGGGTGGTTGTGGAGGCAAAAACCCGGGTATGGGAGGAGTTCGGTGAGGCCATGGAGAAATTCTGGGTACTGGAGAGGAGAATGTGGCCGATAGTCGAACCTTGGATTCAGGAGGAACAACGACCGGTTGTGGAACACTGGACCAGTTCTATACCCTCTCTAGGGCTCTGGAGGGTTTATGGAGTTTGCCCAACCAGTCCACATGTGCTTTATGGATCTGGAGAAGGCATTTGACTGTGTGGTGCCCTGTGGGGGGTGCTCTGGGAGTATGGGGTCCAGGGCCCTTTGCTAAGGGCTATCCGGTCCCTGTACGACTGGAGCAGAAACTTTCACATTGCCGGCAGTAAGTCAGAATTGTTCTCGGTGCATGTTGGACTTCGGCAGGGCTGCCCTTTATCACCGGTCCTGTTCATCATTTTATGGACAGGATTTCTAGGCACAGCCAGGGGCCGGAGGGAGTCTGGTTTGGGGACCACAGGATCTTGTCTCTGCTTTTTGCAGATGATGTTGTCCTGTTGGCTCCATCAAGCCAGGACCTCCAGTGTGCACTGGGGCGATTTGCAGAGTCTGAGACCATGGTTCTCAGTCGGAAAAGGATGGTTTGCCCCATTCAGGTTGGTGGAGAACTCCTGCCTCAAGTGGAAGAGTTTAAGTATCTTGGGGTCTTGTTCACGAGTGAGGGAAGGAAAGAGTTTGAGATTGACAGACGGATCGGTGCAGTTCCTGCAGTAATGCGGTCGATGTACCGGTCTGCTGTGGTAAAGAAGAAGCTGAGCTGCAAGGTAAAAAAAAAAAACAAGGTATGGATATAAGGTTGAAATTAACTTTCTTTGCAGGGTGGCAGGGCTCTCCTTTAGAGACAGGGTGAAGAGCTCGGTCACTCGGAAGGAGTACAAAGTAGAGCCGCTGCTCTTCCACATCGAGAGGAGCCAGCTGAGGTGGCTCGGGCATCTGTTTCGGATGCCTCCTGGACGCCTCCCTAGGGAGGTGTTCCAGGCATGTTGCACCGGGAGGAGACCTCGGGGAAGACCTAGGACACGCTGGAGGGACTATGACTGGCCTGGGAACGCCTTGGTATCCCCCCGGAAGAGCTGGAGGAAGTGTCTAAGTCTAAGCCTGCTGCCCCCGCGACCGGGCCCCAGATAAGCGGTAGAAGATGGACGGACATTTAAAGCTCCATAGATATGAGTAGAAGAAACTATTACTTCTAAAAGGTTTTGAGCCTGGTCCTACAAGTGCCCAGCGAGGACAAACTGAGCACTTAACATCTTTCCTCACCTGGTTTCTTGTAGCCTACGTAGATGTAAAGTGCCAGGACGATGAGCAGTGTGACCAGAGCGGCCCACCAGTTTATAACAAACATCACAACGCAGCACAGCACCGCTCCAGCCAGGGACACCCACATGTTGTAGTACTTAAAACTGGGCCGCCACCCTGTGGAGAAAGGGAGCATTTTATAATATTATCAAAACATACAGAGTGACTCTCTGAATCTTCTGATATTATCTTCTGTAGATGGTGGGATATTCAAAGTCTTTTCTAAAATTGGGCCACATTTTAGACATACTTTATTGTCGATTGATGAACCTATGCCCATCTGTCATGTCACCAACCTGTTTCCAAAGAACTTAATTAGTTCCAACAGTATTTTTGTATTTTTTGTCCCTCTTTTTTCCAGCTTTTTGTTGACCTTGTCGTAGTAATGCTGTTATTAATTTTAAAAAGAGCTATTATGGTTTTATGAGATTTGCAAATAATTGCATTGTGTTTCATTGCATAGTATCCCAGCGTTTTGAGAATTGGGATTGTATATTATACACAGACAAAAAACTTTCACTCCTCTCTCGTCTCCAGTCAGCTGTTATTAGTAAGGTAGGTCTGTCTTGTCTTTTTGCTCTATACTTTATGTTCTTTTCAAAGCTCTGTTGTGGCTTGTTTTATTTTTATGAAGTTTGCAATGGCCCTTTGTAATTTTGAAAACATCTTTACTGGAGAGAAATTGTTCTTGTGTCAGTGATCATGAGCATGTACAGAACAGTATTAGATATAAATCAGAGAGTGACATCCCCTCCCCCAAACTACAGCAGCCTCAGAGGGTCAAACATTTCCCTAAACAATATGGATTCTTTCTAGGACATTTGGAAATTTGAATTTATTTGCAGGTCATACACTGATGTTTGAGAAGCTTGTGTAATGACTTCAATTTTACCTGGAGAGTTGGCAAGTGAGGCATGAAAAACTGAGAAGTTGATGAGTGCATATGAAGCCAGGAAGAAGTTAGAGATGATGGGAGCAATAATGTTCAGCTCAGCTAAAAAAGAACAAATAAGGTTAGTTTTGCACCATATTTGAAAAACAGGCCATATGCAATAACTATTTTAAACACTGCACAGTTTGAATGCTTTTTAATAAAGTCAAATTTGATCAAGAAAATATAAAGAAATACAAGTCTCCTAAACCAGGAGTTTGTTGATGGTGACTAATTTCTAACATTTAGTTCTGCTAAAAGAACTAATAATGTCAGCCCTGCAACTAACTGGCCATTGTCCAGGGTGTACCCCACCTCAGGTCCAAAGCTGCTGGGAAAGGCTCCCATCACCCGCGACCCCTAACGGAACTAAGCGGTAGAAAATGAATGAATGAGTTCTGCTAAAAAACATATCAGGGAAAAAAACAAGGCCTTAACTGGAACTAACCCGTGAATGGCTAAGGACTTAACTAGGATTGAATCAATAACTACATTGAAGACTAAACCAAGCTAAACCCAGGAGTAAAGAAAGAGAAAACAAGACAAAAACTAGTATAAATTAGAACCAAACTAAGATCTAAACTAGGTCTAAACCCAGATTGTGAATTTTACTAACTCACCAATCAAAATGAACGCGAGACCTATGCAGAAGGTCAAGATGTATCCACGCAGGGGCTCGTTGTTTTTCCCATAACCCTTTGCGAACACCCCCAAACCAGGATAGATGTTGTCTTTGCACAGAGCCTTAAGTCATTATTTAAAAATGTTAACAATTAAGGAACACTGGAAAAAGAAAAAAAACGGAGACATTAACTCCCTGACCTGGAAGACTTTGGGAGCGCTGACCAGTGAGGCCAAAGCCGAGGACAGAGTGGCAGAAAAGATCCCTGCGCTAATCAGAGGCCCGAACGCTGACACCAAACCCATCACCTGAGACATAGACATAGACACATCAGATTATAACATTTACATTTAAAGGTGCAACAGAAACATGTTCTGAAATATTTCTCTATATCCATGTAAAAAAAGTTCACAAATTAGACTAAACAAGGAAATAACAGAGAACTCGGCTATCACGTGTTTTAAATAATTTATTAAAAAGAAATTTCCCTCTTGCTTTTGAAAAAAAGAAATTCTAATGTTTTATTCTTGTTTTATACATTCTTTGAATTGATGTAATGTTTAGGGCAGAGTTAACTGCAGCATCACACCCGTCTGTCACACAAAGGTTAAGGCAACTTTACCTTGATGCAATGTTTTTGTGAAAACTATTTACTGTATTTTTTTATAAAATAAAAGCAGAAAAAGTCACTTTATTGTTGTGTTGTATGCATTTTATATTACCATATAAATCCTAAACTAAATAATGGAAAACAGAAAAGTACAATAGGCTATAATGAACAAAGATAAAGCCTAAACAGTGCAGATGGTTGTGAATGGGAACAGTGTCAGTGATAGCAGTGCAGAGTAGGTGGACTCTGAATGTGGTCATTCTGCGCTGATGCTCTTATGACTCAACTACAAACAGTCCCATTATGTGTGGGTTAGGGTACAGCTTGCTCCTTCTTCTGTGAGGCAGCAGCACATATTCTGAAACTACAAAAACAAGGCTCAAAACTTCTGGCGCAAAGTCATTCGGAGTGATGAGACCAAAATTTTACTCTTTAGCCACAACCATAAAGGCCTGTAATGAAAGGTACACCATTCCTACTGTGAAACATGGAGGTGGATCTGATGATTTGGGGATGTGTGAGCCAGAAAAGCACAGGAAAAGATGTATTCAGCATGTTATCAGAAATTTTGCACTCATCAGCCCAAAAGCTGTGCATGGGACATACTTGGACATTCCAACATGACAAAGATCCAAAGCACAAGGCCAAATCGACCTGTCATTGGCTACAGCAACATAAAGTGAAGGTTCTGGACTGGCCTCAGTCTCCTGACCTCATGCAATGTCATTGAGCCACTCTGGAAAAATGTGCAGTTCATGCAATACAGCCCAAGAATTTACAGGAACTAGAGGCTTGTTGCCAAAAAGAATTTACAGCTTTCTGAGAAAATAAAGAGCCTCATCCACAACCACCACAAAAGACTTCAAGTTGTCATTGATGTTAAAGGTGGCAATGCACAGTATTAAGAACTGGTGTATGTAAACTTTTAATCAAGATCTTTTTGGGTAGTTTCTGTTGTCATTGTGATTTGCCCAAGGACACAACAATAGTATGAACTGGGGAGAACTGAACTGCCAACCTTCTGGTTATAGAACGACCACTCTACCACTGAGCCACTGCGCCCTACAAATTAGTGTAATCTGCTTCATTAGTTCGCACCAAAACATAAAATAATCCAATTAGTTTGGTTTGTCAGCAAAAAGCCCTGGTCGGCCGAGCATTCACAGCCAGCATTTTAAACTGCAGACCAAAAAAACATGCTTTTTTAAAGAAACACATTAGCCAAAATGCTAATAAGTCATTACTATAACATTTTACCTTCTTAGTGCTTTTTAGACAACGTTGTGTAGGTTTATTTTTTATTCCTTTTGGTAAAACAAATAAATATTATGTAATGTTTTTATTTGCCAGCTTTGAGCTTGTCTATAGTCTGCTTGAACCTTACAAGAGATCTCCTGGAAGTGCTCACAAGTCCTGAATTGAAAGGGGTCTCGGCACGTATAAGCATAAATGCACCCTGATGCTAAATCATTACAAAGCCGATGACTAAATTAAGGCAAAACTGAGTTAACAGACCTACAGCTGAACCTGAAAATAGGTTCAGCTGTGTCAACCTAGACTAATCTGAAAAAATACTAGTTCTAAACCAGGACCAGACCAGGACAAGACCCAGGTCTAAACCTGCAGCCTACGTTACCTGGAAGTCGTTCATGAGCCCGTACTGGCAGCCTCCCTCTTTGCAGATGGAGAAATCATAGCCGAGTGTGCACGAGGCGTCAGTGCAGTTCACTGTGTCAATCACAGTGTCGTTGTGGTCACCGGTTGCATCTCTCACAATACAAGATCCTAGAGACAAAAAGGAAAGATATACCACAATATAACACTTCAGCAATATACAGTATGTGCTCATCTGGTCAAGCTTAACTTTTAACGGTTTATGTTTAATGAGGAACCACAGTTTTTTCCCCTCTTTCAAAGTCCACAAAAACATAAAAAACTATGCATTTAGTATGAAGGAGGTTTAGAATGGAGGTTTATGAAATTTCTAAATATGAACGACACTTCAGGTTGGCAGTTGCAGCCTGCTTACACGTTCTCGTCACGCAAGCTTATACGCGTATGTCAGCAACTAGCAGAGACTTCAGCACACACAGATGCACAATGTTTACAGAGGTAAGAAAAAGTACAGTTCTGCCAGTTTATTGTTACAGTAAAACGTCATCGTAAAGTAAACTAATTGAACAAGCGCAAATATACTTTCTTCATAATGTCTTGTGAACTTGCTTATAAAAAGGTCTTACGGGTGGCATTTCACCCCAATAATAATAATAATAATAATAATAATAATAATAATAATCTTTATTTTTATTTAGCACTTTTCCACCTACTGTAGTAGACACTCAAAGCGCTTTACATACATTAAACTATTTACCAGTGTTACAGAACTTCACTGGAGGCAATGTAGGTTAAGTGTCTTGCCCAAGGACACAACGACAGTATGCAGGGGAGAGCGGGATGTTATGATGTTTTGGGATGTTTCGAGCGGCCATTCTACCCACTGAGCTATACTGCCACCTGATGGGCATAAACATATTGTAAACAAGCAAACTCCTACATTATTACCAGAGAAGTAGTGTTTATTTATGTAAACAGTTTTCTCCATGTGCTTTTTTGATCCAGAAATATATGCCAAGGTCAAAGCGTTAGCATGCAAGTCTAAGCATAGCACTCAATTTATCTCAAAAGAGCCACAATCACAGTACAGTCATAATATTTACAGTACCCTTTGAAATGTTTTGTTTGGGACCGTTAAAAGGCTTTGGCCTGAGAAATGGAGAGCTCATCCTGGGGAGTAGGGGCACAACAAATCAGCAATATATACACGGGGCCTGACCATTTAAAGCTCTAAAAGTTAGAACTAATATTTTAAAAGCAATACAAGATTTTATGGGTAGCCAGTGTAGGGAGTATAAAACAGGTGTAATGTGTCCTTATGCCAGATCCTGTTAGAAACCTTGCCACAGCATTTTGAACCATTTTAAGACAGTTAAGACCAGAGTTGTTATAACAAGTAAAAAGAGAGTTACAATAATCTAAAAGAGAAGAAATAAAGCACAAATCCATCTCAGCATCAGAGACCTATAAAATTGTCCTCAATTTTGCAATGTTTCTAAAACAATCAAAACAATTTCTGACCAAAAGTCTAGCATGGCAGTCCAAAGACATTGACTGGTCAAATCAGACGCCAAGATTTTTAAAGGCTCGACTGGACAGAGGAGCTCAAAGAACCAGGGTGTCGAAGGATTGATGATTTTGTTGGGCACATATTAAGGTTTCAGTCTTTTTTGGATTTAATTGGAGACAGTTACTAGTGAGCCACAATTTTACACAAGAAAATCCAATAAATCTGTTACTTTGTGGAACTCAGAATCATTAAACAAGCAATTAAATTACCAATTGCCAGAATAAGCATGTTTAAGCAGTGGCCACTGCCCTTCTGTCCCAAATGTTAGGCCTGCCTCACTTCTGTTGAAGCTCATTATGTTTAAAGTTTAAGACACTTTAGTAAATGTTTAGATTTTTTAGGAACAATGCCATAAACTATATTCCTTATACAGTACATTAATGTTGGTCAGTATTATTCCATGAGACAGGTTAAAGTCCCACTATTATTGTTTATGTACAAAATAAATTGTATGAACTGTAGGGAAAGCAGGATTCAAACCGCCAACACATAGGAAAACCGCTCTACCACTAAGCCACTGCGCTCCATAATATAAAATACCAATGATTTCAATTATGCCTTATTCCTATCACCTATAAAATATTGGCAACTCATGCATGGCAATGGTCACTGCAGCATTTATGTCCATACATATGTGTGTGCTCACCTGCAGATAGAGCCACACCCACATAGGTGACTCCAGTGATGAAGATGGCCAGTAGAGTCCCTTTAGGGATTGCAGACTGAGGATCCTACATGGAGAACACCACAGAGAAAAGTTTTCCTTCTTCTTCTTTACATTGCATTCTCATTGCATTTACAACAAGCATCCAATTCTTTCTCAACTTACTCTTGATTAGCCCTTGATTAGATCTGGTTTAGCCCTACTTCAGGCCTAGTTGTAGCTTGGTTTAGACCTGGGTTTAGTCCTGCTTCAGAATCTAGGTTTAGTCCTGGTTCAGGCCTAGGTTTAGTTCTGATGTAGATTTTGTTTAGTTAGAGTTTTGACCATGGTTTATGTCAGGTTTTGTCTCAATTCCAAGAGACTGTATCAATTCTGAGTTCAACTGGAAAGAGAACTGAGCTTATATCTCAAGAGGGAGGAGTTTCTCCTGAAACCAAACCTAATGGAACCAGGCTATTCTCGTCTCATGTTTGTTGGCTATAAAAGGGAAGTGTAACTCCTGATGTGAGAATCGTTAAGTCTCAGAAATGTCGTAAATGACAAGGGAAGTGTTACTCCTGTTTGTGCGAGGGGAAAACAGAGTAATGTAGTGAATGCAGAGCAGTGTAGTGAAGAGTTCAGTGACAGTTATGTCGGATAAACAAAATAACAGCTTCACAAGAGGATATATCAGCACAGAAGAGAGGTGTGAAGGAAGCCATTTTTGTGAAAATGGAAAAGCCATCTTTGAACAGAGGAGGTGGCCTCAGATTCATGTTGACTAGTATTTATAACAGTGTTTTAAAACCTATCAAAATAATTTCACTCTAGAACAACAACTACATGACTTGAATGGAGCAGTGTCACTAACAACTCTCCTGAGCCCTAACGTTTCTCACATCAGGAGTCACATTTCCTTTTCACAGCCAATGACTATGAGACCAGAACAGCCTGGTTCCATCAGGTTTAGTTTCAGGGGAAACTCCTCCCTCTAGAGATAAAGCTCTGCTCTGTTCCCAGTTGATCTCAGAATTGACAAAGTCTCTTAAAATTAGAGACAAAACACTGAGTCCAGATGCTTTGACCTAGGTTTAGTTTGGTTTCCGTCTAGATGAGACTTTTGACTTTCAAAAAGAGCACACATTTCTCTGCCATAGAAACTAAACTCACCGTCAGGTCTCCGGAGATGTTGGCTCCAGCAAGGATCCCCGTAGCTGCTGGGAAAAAAATAGCAAAAACTGAGAAAAATGTCTCATCGTCTCTGAAATCTGGACCCAGATTCTCCAAGAAGATGGCCGCTGTTTAAGAGCAAACAAAGAACAGAGTGTAATACAGTGTATTAAAGGTATGTATTAAAGGTTCTGTGTTAGGCCCGAGTTTAGTCCAGTTTCAGGAGTTTAGACTTGGTTTTGACTCAATTATATGCCTTGTTCAGTATCTTTGAGAATCTTAGTCCCAATTAGGAGTAGTATACTTCTGGTAAAACCTAAGTTTTGGTTTAGCCCTGGTTTAGTTCTGGTTTAGGCTTAATCTAGATTTTTCCCCAGTTCAGACCGCATTTGGTTGTTGTATAGGCCTAGGTTTAACCTTGGTTTAAGGGGGGTTAAGACCTTGTGTAGACTAAGATCAGTCCTGGTTTAGGCTTATATCCATCCCAAAGTAGACCTGGTTTGATTGAATTAGGCCTAGTTACTAAGTTTAGAGCTACATTTAATCTGGCTTAGACATTCTTTTCTTTTTGTAAGTATAATATATTTGATCCACAGAAAGTATTGGTGACAGATGCTGAATAAGACAAAAAGAAGACTGACTGTTGTAGCCAAAGAATCCTTTAGGCTCTTTGTTTTCTGTAGGCATAAAGGTCCCGATGAAGTAGTTTCCTATGGCAGCGAGTAGAATGACTAACAGCACGATCTGCGCCTGGAAAAGAAATGAATAATAATGTTTAGTGAACATGGACATGTATGTATCACCAATAGCTTTTCTATTTGGTAAAGACAGAGGGGAGTTCTATGAAATGTACTGGAAAGAGTTGGGCTTTATTTGGGTAAGCTTTATACCTGATCCATAATATTTACGAGACATAGTCCCTCCAGCATGTCCTAGGTCTTCCCTGAGGTCTTCTCCCGGGGGGACAGGCCCAAAACACCTCCCTAGGGAGTCGTCCAGGAGGCATCCAAAACAGATACCTGAGGCACCTCAGCTGGCTCCTCCCGAGTGACCGAGCTCCTCACCTTATCTCTAAGGGAGCACCCCGCCACCCTGCTGAGAAAGCTTATTTTGGCCACCTGTATCTGGTATCTTGTTCTTTCGGTCATGACCCAAAGCTCATGACCATAGGTGAGAGTAGGAACGTAGATTGACCAGTAAATCGAGAGCTTTGCCTTACAGCTCAGCTCATTCTTTACCACATCAGACCGGTACATTGACTGTATCACTGCAGAAGCTGCACCAATCCGTCTGTCGATCTCACGCTCCTTCCATCCCTCACTCGTGAACAAGACCCCAAGATACTTAAACTCCATTTGAGGCAGAAGCTCCCCACCAACCTGAAGGGGGCAAGCCATCCTTTTCCAACTGAGAACTATGGTCTCAGACTTGGAGGTGCTGATCCTCATCCCAGCCGTTTCACACTCGGCTGCAAACTGCCCCAGTGCACACTGGTAGTCTGGCTTGATGGAGCAAACAGGACAACATCATCTGCAAAAAGCAGAGACAAGATCCTGTGGTCCCCAAACCAGACTCCCTCAGGCCCCTGGCTGCGCCTAGAAATCCTGTCTGTAAAGATAATGAACAGTCCAACATGTACTGGGAACAGGTCTGACTTACTGCCTGCAATGTGAACCAAGCTCCTGCTCCGGTCGTACAGTGAACGAACAGCCCTTAGCAAAAATCCCCGGACCAAATACTCCCGGAGCACCCCCCACAGGGCACCACGGTCAAATTCCTTCTCCAGATTCACAAGGCACATGTGGACTGGCTAGGCAAACTCCCATAAGCCCTCCAGAGCCCTGGAGAGGGTATAGAACTGGTTGAGTGTACAAATGTCGATCATTGACCTCCGGCCTAGGGTGTACTTGTGCCATGTGCACTGATGGACACCCTTATGCTTGAACATGGTGTTTGTTATGGACAGACTGTGACTAGCACAGAAGTCCAATAACAGAACACCACTCGGGTTCAGATCCGGGGAGCCATTCTTCCCAATCAGGCCCCTCCAGGTGTCACTGCTGCTGCCCACGTGAGTGTTAAAGTCCCCTACCCTCTCAGAGACCGGAAGGCCGGGTACTCTGCACTGCCATTTGGCCCGTAAGCACAAACAACAGTGAGAGACCTATTCCCGACCCGAAGGCGCAAGGAAGCGACCCTCTCGTTCACTGGGGTAAACTCTAACACATGGCAATGAGCAAGCCCACACCATTCCGCCTCCTCTCACCGCAGGCAACTCCAAAGTAGTGGAGAGTCCATCCTCTCTCAAGGAGTTGGGTTCCAGAGACCAAGCCTCAGTTGTGCCATACCAGGCGATGTAACGGTCCTTGATTTTTTTAAATATCCATTCTAAACTGCACTTTGTCTGACCCGTCACCTAAGACCTGTTTGCCTTGGGAGGGGTTAGGGATTAGGGTTAGCCTGCGACAACATAGCTCCTAGGATCATTCGGGCACTCAAACCCCTCGACAACAATAAGGTGGGGGTTCAAGGAGGGGATTGTACAAGTTCTCCCACTTAAAAAGATGAGAGAGGACTGTAACTTTCATCATAGGAACACTTCAACTATGAGAGACAGAATGGGGTAAAGAATCCAGGAAATCACATTGTATGATTTTTTTATAATTTAATTGGTAAATTCTTCGGAAAAATAAGATTACTAGCTCTCATAGAACTTCTTCTTTTAGTGGCTTGTTATCAGTATAAAAGACACCTATCCACAACCTCAAACAGTCAGACTCCAAACTCTACTGTGGCCAAGACCAAAGAGCTGTCAAAGGACACCAGAAACAAAATTGTAGACCTGCACCAGTCTGGGAAGACTAAATCGGCAATAGGAAAGCAGCTTGGTGTGAAGAAATCAACTGTGGGAGCAATTATTAGAAAATGGAAGACATACAAGGCCACTGATAATCTCCCTCAATCTGAGATCTCACCCTGGGGGTGGAAACATTATGCTTTGGGGCTGTTTTACTGCAAAAGAGACCAGGACGAACCGTGTAAAAGAAAGAACGAATAAGATAATGTATTGGGAGATTTTGAGTAAAAACCTCCTTCCATCAACAAGGGCATTGAAGATGAAACGTGGCTGGGTCTTTCAGTATAACAATGATCCCAAACACACCACCTGGGCAACGAAGGAGTGGCTTTGTAAGAAGCATTTCAAGGTCCTGGAGTGGCCTAGCCAGTTTCCAGAACCCCATAGAAAATCTTTGGAGGAAGTTGAAAATCGGTGCTGCCCAGCAACAGCCCCAAAACATCACCGCTCTAGAGGTGATGTGCAAGAAGGAATGGGCCAAACTACCATCAACAGTGTGTAAAAACCTTGTGGCAACGTACAGACATACCAACGAAGGGTATATAACAAAGTATTGAGATGAACTTGTGTTATTGACCAAATACTTATTTTCCACCATAATTTGCAAATAAATTATTTAAAAATCAGACATGTAATTTTCTCTTTCTGTCTCTCATAGTTGAAGTGTACCTATGATGAAAATTACAGGCCTCTCATCTTTTTAAGTGGAAGAACTTGCACAATTGATGGCTGACTAAATACTTTTTTGGCCCACTGTATATTGTAGTTGATTTTTATCAATTGACTCAAGACTAGTGATGGGAAAGTGAAGCTTTCTAAAGCGATGAACCTTTTCAACAGGTTGATTTGTTGATTTTTGTTTTACACACTCCCCACATGACTGGTTCAAACATCCGCTTTATCTGTCCAATGTGAATGAGGCCCTGGGACTGTTGAAAAAATGTATTTTCATCGAATCAAAACACACCATTATATTTAGAATGTTCTGTCCACAAGCACCGTGGGGTCAGGCAGTAAGCCATGTATTTAAGTGTCACCTTATTACTCACCTTTTTATCTGCACTCTTTAATTTTTTTATGTTTCTAAATCTAAATCTTGTAAATTGTATTTTATTCCTGTAAAACACATTGAGTTACCCCGTGTATGAATTGTGCTATATAACTAAAATTGCCTTGCCTATTAAAGTCCCTGTGAGATTGGATTAGACTTTAATGATCCCATAATGGGGACTTTAACATGTGATGGCTGTTCACATATAGTTAAAAAATTGTGTTGTAAAATATATAGAGAGCATCCCGGAGTAAAATCAAAATGCTGCCTTCAGAGCAAATAAGACCTCATCCAACATTTGCCAGGCACCTTAATAGATTAACTAGCTCAGATCATGTTACTTCTCATGATGATTGCATGTCACTGGTGTAACTGATGCAGGACACTTTTATTTATTTTTTATTTAACAACATCATTTACTAACTTTTTGATAAACTTTCTTTGAAGGCTGCATTTAAACAGGCACCAGAAACAACCACTATGTCACTAATAAACTCTCAAAACTTGACACTACCCAGAACTGTAGTTAAAGTGACAAATGATCTCCTCCTTCAGATGGACGAGGACTCATCAGCTCTACTGTTATTGCTGGATCTCAGTGCTGCATTTGATACGATTGATCATGCAGTACTAATCAACAGACATAAAGATGTTTTTGGCATCTCTGGCTCTGCTCTTGCTTGGTTAGAATCCTATCTGTGTGATAGGTCGCATTTTGTCTCTTTTAATAAATCCTTCTCCTCCACGGCACCAGTAAAATTGTGTGCCACAAGGGTCTGTGTTCGGTCCCATACTTTTTTCACTATATGTTACACCATTGGGACAAATCATCAGAAGTTATGGAGTGACCTTCCACTGTTATGCCGATGATACACAGCTGTATCTACCAATAAAAGCGAATAATACTACTGACATCATGCATCTAGAGGCCTGCCTCGTTTCAATTAAAACATGGATGTCTCAAAACTCTCATCTAAACTCGGATAAAACAGAGCTCTTGTTAATTGGTCCTGCCAGTCATCGGCACAAGTTCAACAATCTTACTGTCTCAATCAACAACTGTGTGTTGGAGCACGGCAAAACTGTGAGGAACCTTGGTGTCATTTTTGACCCCACACTATCTCTGCATCAGCACATTAGTGAGGTCACTAAATTGGGCTTTTTTCACTTGCGGAATATCTCAAAAATTCGCTCCTGCCTCTCTTTAGTTGATGCTGAAATTCTCATTCATGCATTTGTCACATCCAGGCTGGACTACTGTAATGCGTTATTCTCTGGACTGCCGAAGAAAAGTACTCACAGACTACAAATGGTCCAAAATACAGCCGCCAGACTTTTAACAAAGACCAGGAAGTTTGATCACATTACTTCGGTCCTGGCTTCATTACACTGGCTTCCTCATGTTAGAGCTGATTTCAAAGTTCTCTTGTTAACCTATAAAATCCTTTGTGGACGCGCGAGTTTTTCCTCACCCTGATGGAGGGTCTAAGGACAGGGGATGTTGTCTAGTGCAGTCTGTTGAGCCCTTTGAGGCGGCTGTTGTTGTGATATTGGGCTATACAAAAATAAATGTCTTGTCTTGTCAACTGTGAAGAAATTTCGAGGGCTTCAATACATTTCGCTAAATTATACACTCAGACCTCAAAAGTCTTTCTGGAGAAGGACAAACAGAACTTTAGCGATATTTTTGTTTAAGGCTGATGTTAAGGTATTGTTCTATAAAACCAAACTTTTTCAATCTATTTTATCATGACAATACTACGTGATTTTAATAACCACCTAAATAGATTTTTTTTCAGATTGTGTCTCAGCCCTCCTCCTCTGTTTAATGTGGGCTGTGCTAGATTAAAAAAATTGCTTCTTTCACTCCATGTTCAGTCCTGGTCAATATCCGGAATAACCCTCCTCAAAGGAGTGACCACTCTTCTTAAATGGAGGTGTACTCAGGTTCCCCCTAAATTTTTAAATATGGTGTATAATTTTGATGTGCCACTTGTGAATAGTATGTTCATAAGCCTTATAAATAAAAGAGCTAATTAGATATGAAACTTCCTTCAGATATGGCTAATTCCAGGGCACGTGAGACCATGTTGATATAGCCACATTTTAAAGTGAGCCACACTGGTGAAAGTACTAGGTTTAGATTTAACCAGAAACTCCACCTCATAATACAGCCTCTTGGTCTCAAGACCAAATCTAGTCTACTGAAATACCACAGGAAAGTCCTATTACAAATTAAAAATCAGTTTTGCTATGCTTACTTTGCAGCTCATCGTTCTTGTGTATGCTTTAAGAATTGGATTGTATAGTTCTATTTACCTTGGCCTCCCACTCTATCCCAGCCACAGAGATTCCCAACAGCAAAACGATGGTCAGAGTCCCAACGATACGGATATCATTCAGCTCGTCGGTCATCAGAGCATCCACGTCCTGCAACACATTGATTTTTCAAAAAAATGATAATATTTGGTCTAGTCCAGTGGTTTTAGTCCAGCTTTAGAAAACTTTTTATAACAACACGTGTATTTTTTTCCCTGAAAGACTAATCTATTCATGCAATAGAAAAAAACCAAACAATGTGCATTAGCAAGGTGTTCCTTACATTAAGCATCACCACGACCGTCTCAGCAAAACCTACAACGTACATCGCCACGGCAACAGCATTGGCAAAGGCAAAAATTAGCCCAATAGAGCCGCCAAACTCAGGGCCCAGACTCCTCGAGATCAGGTAATATGCTCCACCTGAAGGACAGACACAGGGTTTACACTCTTCTGAAGAAATCATAGCATTTGTTTGTTTTTTCATATAATTTAGGACAGAATCAGTTTCACGATATGCCTTCCATGAAGGCAGTAAATGATAGGAGCTCTTTTGTTGTTGTTTTTTATTTTTCATTGTTTTTAAAGGATACAACTACCAGAATCATTTACAATAAGAACAAAATTGCCATTTCTGCGAGGAAGGAGTGTCTATGCTGTTGTTCATCTGGCCCAAGAGATAAAAGGACACAGATACAGAGGCTGCAGATCGGGAAAGCAAAGGAGGAACAGGAGGTGGATGTAATAGCTGTTTTTGACCAGGATGTTCATAGAAAATGTGAAATCCTTGACAAGTAGAGATGAACTGGAAGAAAAACAAATCCTATCAGCAGAGAAAGATGTCGGAAGTGGGAGTCAGGGAGGGGGGCCTGCCTTGTATGCGAGCAAATGGGGCTGTGCGGGCATGTTACAGTTAAAGAGAAGATCTGTGTCAGGGTATTGAGCTATGGCAGTGGGACTGAGACTTGTTGTGTACCAAGACAGTCACATGTTGTCGTGGTAACAGTTAACATTCAACCAAGTGCTGTACCAGACACTGCCTGTGACATCATCAACGGACCTGTTTCCAGGATCAGACCCAGCACCTAATGCCTTCTTCATCAGATCAGTGTTTACTAAACGACCATCCACTGCATTGGGCTTTTGAACAACATAACGCAGCCAGTGGATGTCTGAGATCCGTGGGCTGCAGGACAGAACACCACAAGAACTCCTTCTTCATCTGCCATAAGACTATACAATCAATCAGTCTGTGGCAGAAGAAATCTGAATCAACTAATTTGAAAATACCTAATAACTATTTCTCCACCACAGCAGCTTCAAAACTCAAACTGGATTTGATGTAATAGATTAGTTTAAAAGTAAAAGCACAATAAAGTTTAAACACCCAAGCTAGAAAAAACAGAAAAGACTAATGCAATTACCGATCTAATCTTCTGCACCTGTGTCTCAGTGTCTTCAGTCCACAAGGAGATAGTGATTTATAGTTAACATTGCTATTTACCATAATTTTGTATGCGCACCGTTTTAATTTTTTACATAAAAAACATTTACATAAGCCATAAATACAATCTGCATACTGCAGCTCCTATCTAACCTACGTGTGGATATTCTCTGTGATGTTGTGAGCTCGTGTACATGTACTCAAACAGCAAGTATATCTGGAAAAAAAAGTGTTAATTAACAACAAGTTTTCTTTCTGAATAAGAAGTAAATTTTGTATGTTTTTTCTCTTGAAATATTATTCATCACAAGAAACAGACATACTTAATTTGAAAAAAAAATAAAACGTTTGTTGTATGTTTTCTCTTTTTTGCCTAGTGAGGATTGTAAATTGTCCAATCAACAGTCTGTAATGTTCAGATTCACCTTTTGGATGGTGAAACACTCTGAGGAAACCAAAGGTTTTTTGGGAAAACTGTACACCTTTACCCGTACTGAAAAAAAAAAAAAGCTCCATTCTCTATTCCAACAGAAGCATACTACCCATTTGTATTGGTGGGCCTCCTCACCTCCTCGTACAAAGCCATTGGTTGCGATGGCAGAGGTGGAGAGCCCGGTGATGGTGGTGACCACAGTTGCCATCAGGATGATCGCGATGGTCAGCCCTGTTGGACGTTACACAGTTAATCAGCAGGTACACTTCTCTTTCACGCATGTTTTGACTTTATCTTGACCATTGTGTTCACACATCACAAGAATGTTCTGGGTTAGACCTGTTCATGGCAGAGATAGTCCAGGTTTTGGAATATTTTATGCTAAAACCCACTTGTAGGATACTTAAAACAACTTGGCTAAATTAATGGCTGCACGTACCGATGCCAGCTTGTCCAACAATCCAGGACATTCTGATAAAAAGCATGACGCCCCAGATGTTCAGCATGCAGCGAATCTGAAACACAGCAGAATTGACAACTTATAATTTACAATTTTTTTCACTTAGTGAATAGTCTCAGTTTAGCCCTGTTGTATTTTTGGGCTCAGAAAGATTGATTTGGTCTTTTTTAGTTCATGGGGGGGTGATAAAAACTGATTTTGAGTCTGATTTTATTTATTTTGCCTTGTGCAAAAAGCCATATCACACTACAGGCAAGTGGTACCCCAAGACGGAGCATAAAAAGAGACAGTATCTTGCATTTTTTCGTGTGCCCCATAATTGCATAAATGGGGCACACGACTGACTCAAACAGGGATATTGGTTAAGGTTAAGGTTACTTTTTTGTCTCCCTTAAGAAAAATTTGTCTTGGGCAGAGGACAATACGACAAACAACCAAAGACAAGACTGTAAATAAACATTTTTACATTAAAAAGGTGCTGATCATACAGTGCTTCAATTGCATTACAGATGTACAAGTTAATTTCATAAAATCTACTCCATGAATTTCATGTCTTATTTGAATGTATAAATCCTGAAGTGATGAAATGCAAAGAAAAATATTTGCCAACATTTTATTTAAAGTGCTAATGTGCTAGGTTTGTACTGTTAATTCAGTCTAAAAAATGAATAATTTGTAAGCTGGGTGCCTTTCTGAAAAGGATTCTTCCCTTATATACAAATAAATTATTGTTTTACAGTGTATATTTGTTAGTTATTTATGAATATGTTTGTGCTCCTTTGGGCTGTCACAATGACTGCCTTTTGTTGTGCAATAAATCGCACCAGAATTAATTGTGATAACGCTAACCCCCAAACCTGGTGGTGGACACCGTAAGTAAGGGATGCTGTCAAGCTGAAAAAGGAGATCTAGTTGGCACGTGGGACTCCTGAGGCAACTGATAGGTACCGGCAGGCCAAGCGGGCTGCTGCCTCGGGTGGTTGTGAAGGCAAAAACTCAGGTTTGCGATGAGTTTGGTGAGGCCATGGAGAAGGACTATCTGTCGTGGTAAAGAAGGCAACATGCTGCAAGGCGAAGCTCTTGATTTAGCGGTCAATCTACATTCCTACACTCCCCTATGATTATGAGTCATGACCAAAAGAACAAGATCCCGCATATAGGCGACCAAAATGAGCTTTCTCTGCAGGGTGGCGGAGAGGTCCTTTAGAGATAGGTTGAGGAGCTTGGTTACTCGGTAGGAGCTCAAAGTAGAGCCACTGCTCCTCCACATCGAGAGGAGCCAGTTGAGGTGGCTCGGGCATCTGCTTTTGATGCCTCCTGGAACCCTTCCTAGGGAGGTGTTCTGGGCATGTCCCACTTGGAGGAGACCCCTGGGAAGACCTAGGAAACTATGTTTCTATGCTGCAGGAACTATGTCTCTTGGCTGTCATGGGAACTCCTTGGTATCCCCCGGGAAGAGCTGGAGGAAGTGTCTGAGAAGGGGAAGTCTGGGCATCTCTGCGTAGTCGGCCCCATGACCCAGCCCCGGATAAGCGGTAGAAGATGGATGAATGGATGGAAACATATTTCCTTATGTCCTTTTCTGCATAATGGGATCTTATTATTTGTTACTTCAGTTGGTCAAACTTAGATCTATTTTGCTTAACTTCAGTCCAGGGCTTATGGCTCTGATTACAGCCTCAACTATTTCAGTTTCAGGGTAGCCCTTTCTTAAGCCACTTTCAATCTGATGCTCAAGGCTACTGTAGCTAAGAGCGTCTTTAATGTTGACTCACCCACATGACCTTTTTTTCTGGAAATCTTCTCTAAATGCTGCTTGAGAAGCATTGCAGCAGCTGTTGCTGGTGGAGTCTCTCCCTCTGCGCTTGTCTCGTTTACAAAAAAATAATATGCTAAACAAAAGCATGGTTTTGTTTTGTAAATTTTACACAGTTCACAAACTCTTAGCAGTTCTTTCACAAACAGTCCCCGTAATTTCTGTTACAATTCAGCAACAGGAAATATTTGTGCTGCCCTGATATTCTTGGAGATTGGAGCTTTTTTCACACACAAGATGACTAAAAAAAGAAATATGGTCTGTGTCGCACTTGCTAGACTTTATCTATTAGCTCAACAATAGCCAGTTTCTCTCGCACACTTCTCTACCGTCCGTCTTCCGCCATGAGGTATTCCAAGTATCTCGGTGGAACATCCAAAATGTTACACCTCTTCAAGCCGATTTGGTGTAAACCAGGCTCTTACTACCTCATAACAAGGCTCAAACACAAAAAGAGTAGACTCGGTAGAAAACTTTTTTATTAAGTGTCACACATTCACTGTAGATTAAGCCAAAGCAGAGATGCTTGTGCCAGATTATAGCTTACCAGCTAATTTCCATTTGTAGTCCTATATTGTACATGTCTTTAGTGGTAGGGGGAACCAAAGTACCCAAGGGAAACTTACGCAGACACAGGGAAAAAAAGCAAACTCCACACTGAAATACTCTGCCCTGGATGGGAATTGAACCCGGGACCTTCTTGCTGTGAGGCAGGAGTGCTAACTTCTCTGTGTGATGCATTCTACTCAATAAATAAATACCAGAAGCAGTTTAAATGTAGTAAACTAAAACTTATCATGAAATAAGCCACCAGGGCTGCAGCTCCCACCAAACACATCACCTACTCTGCGTAGCGCAAGTGCTTTGAGGGGGTCCCGCATTAATCCTGCTGTGATTGAATGACATGAACTGTTTTATATTAATGTGCAGCGCAGCCTACTGGTGATTTTAATCTTTTAGTAGTGTTCAGTTCAAACATTTAAGTGCATGGGATTACGCCAAGGTAGTTAGAGGTTGTGCATTCTGGTAAGGTAAAAAAGTAAATAAATAAAAAAAAAAATTAAGTGTGTCCACAGACTTCCACCTAGTAGCCTAGGAACCCCTCCTGTTACTCTTTTATTAAAAAAATGAAACTAGACCAATTTTTTCTCCACAAAATAGTATATATAGAGTATATATAAACTAAAGTTTAGCGGTTTGCATGATCTTAGCGTTAGCTTAGCATTCGACTTTAGAGTCAAGACGGAAATAATCTTTGCCTAATAATCTTTGTTAAACATTACTGTGATTGAATTAACAGTATTTATTTGAGTTTAACGTTGTCTCCCTTTTCTCTGTTGATAGTTTTATTTTTTTTTTTTAGGTGTTTGCCTGTGTTAAAAGACATTTTAACTTATATTTCATTAGTATACACTTTATTGGCAGCTATTACACTATCTGAAATGTCAGATCACATGCCAGGTAGACCAATAGGAGTGCTCCTTTTTCAAGCATATGGTTTGCTCGAATGTAATTTTTTTACATCCCTTACTCAAGTCCAAACGCCATTTTGCATTATTTTATCATCCTCTATGCTAATGCTCCAAAAAATCAGGAAAGTACACCTATTTTATTAAAAACCTTCTGGGAAAGAACCTTCAGACCCCTCTACTAATATATTGGATGAATCTGCTTTTGCTG
Organism: Neodontobutis hainanensis; assembly: GCA_024349245.1. Classification (NCBI taxonomy): domain Eukaryota; kingdom Metazoa; phylum Chordata; class Actinopteri; order Gobiiformes; family Odontobutidae; genus Neodontobutis; species Neodontobutis hainanensis. The sequence goes on along the minus strand of JALDNG010000311.1, from coordinate 143,039 downwards.
CTTGCTTCATGGAGGGGCTCAGCTCCTAAATCTCTAACATTGACTCTCCTGATTTTCAACAGAGAAAACAAAGCAACACAAATATCAGCCAAAAAGAACAGAGTAAAGAAAAAGTCAAAGGACAAAGAGTAAAAGACCGTCAATGGGAAATCTTCCATTTGAATTGTTCTGATTAAAACTCATGAAATGAAACATAAAGATATGTAAATAAAATCTGGATTGGGGCATCACATAGAAATTCTGCTTAGGCGGCTAGCAGCGGCCTTGTAAACCTAAGTACATAATAGATTATTCCCCGTCTTTTTAGTAATAAAGTGTGTAGCCTACTGTGCATTTATATAGGGCATGGCCAGGTGAACTGTGCTGCGGTAATATTGCATCGCCACAAACTATCGCGCTATTTTACAAATATTGTGCAATAGGTAGATTTATTGACTATCGCAGGCTTAGTGCTCAAAACCATGTATATGGTCATAAGGTAATAAAAATAATTTAAAAAATCTAAGAGACACAAAACATTCTTAGTCTTTGTAGAAAGTGCAGGCGTTGATATACGGAAACAAACACTGGCCACCTGTGTGCGGTCAACTCAGGTCACTGTCAGTGTGAACTCCTAGGTATTTAAAGGAGCTCACCTGCTCTATCGACTGGCTGTGGATAGTTAGAGGGCCATGGTCACCAGCTCTTCCGGGGTCTATCAGCATCTCCACTGTCTTTTTGGTATTAATCTCCAGCTTATGTCTGTCACACCATGCTACAAGGTTTTCTGCAGCGGCACTGTGTGTTTGTCAGCACTGTGCGTGAGAGAATTAATGTGCCACTGACCAGCACTCCTTTGATCCATCCGAACTTGGTCGTTCCCCCTTTGGTCTCCTTTGCCGCCAAAGCTGCCGCCTCCTCAGTTGCTGATGGCTCATCCCCATTGGCCAGTCCCTCCTCAAATGGTTCCTTAATTAACGTACAATAATGTATTATTAGAGCAATCAAGAAGTTTGAGTCTTAAATAAGTCTTGATTTAGTTCAGGTAGCTGTAGTTCCAGTTTAGATTTTGATTCATTCTAATTAATTTTCTCTTCTATACAAAAGAATTAGTCCCTGTCGATATGAAGAGAAACAAAAAGATGCAAATTAATCTAGATCTGAATGCAACAGGATAGACAACCAACTCAGGGGCAGTAACCCCATGCATATACACATAATAAAACATACAACCAATCGGAGGAACAAAGCATTGCATAAATGCCACCCTCTTTAGAGAAACAGATGGGATTGACATAAATCAAAAAATTAACCAGGCCAAAAACTGTGACCCCCAAAAAGAGAGAGATTTACTGTCTCATTACTATGCAACAGAGTATTATTTATTCTTTGAATGTGTAGGTTTTCCAAGCCACATGCAAACCCTGTGGATTGTATGACGTACTAAACACATGTACAGTTCACAATAGGCCACCTCTCTCTGTTACACTGAGACCAAGCCCGGAGCTTTAGCTGTGGACAATGTGCATCTTTCACAACTCAGTATTGTCAGTGGGACGTTGGGTTTAATACAGCATTGTGTCGAGGTCAGGCTGACGTCACTGAGGTGGGAGCAAGAGGAATGTGCTCCTTGTAAGACCCCTGGTGTCCTGAACCAACTGTAGTCCATGTCTTTGGGATTGTTTTTAGTAAAAGGGAGCAGTACATGATAAGAACAGTCTTGATTCAAAGATTTAAAGGGTAATCTTACACTCAAACTCATTTTACCTGGTCTTGTCCTGGTCTCTCACATAAAGGTCTAGAAATTCAAAATGCAGTTCCCTACATTAGCCTTTCCTACATAGATCAGGTCACCTTAACAGTTTGTCATGAAACACATTTTTATTTGTCTGAATCTTGATTATTAAATGTCTTCTAATACTTTCATCCACTTTATTTAAAATGTCCCGGTTTAGGAGATTACACCTAACGTTGATTGTGTAATCTGGATACAGTATGTATCCCATGACAGTAAAGGATAAATTATAATTAAAGCTACATTGAATGAAAAACAGAGATTGCCACACTAAATACATTTTAATAATAAGCAATTGCAAATAATAATAATAATAATAACTACCATGTAAAACAACAAGACAGCAACAGTAATAATCAATGTAGCTTTGTGTACTATTATTGCATGTCTGATATTCTTTTATTACTTTTGCATGATCTATTTATACATGTTGTGGTATTTGAAATTCATTAAAGCAGGAGTTTGTTACTTTTCAAAATCAGGGAAATTTGACAAATGTTTAAAATGATTAAAACTGATAAAATTGTCTGGTCTGATTCGCTGGACTACATTTACGTTTACATTTATTCATTTTGCTGATGCTTTTATCCAAAGCGACTTACATTGAGCTTCTAATTACCAGTGTTACCGCCACTGGATGCAAGGTGGGTTAAGTGTCTTGCCCAAGGACACAATGACAGCACAAACTGTGGGGAGAGCGGGAAGTCACCGCGCTCCGGGCTAAAGTAGGTACATTGATATAATAATTATGTTCCATAAGACCCTCCCTTGGAGCTACAGCAATTGGAAGTTTACACAGGCGCTGACAAAAATGACCAATCACAGGTGAGCTGTGGTGTCGTCATCTGTCAATCAAGGAGCTTCTCCTACTGTTCAACTTTTTCAAGCTGGAGGGCGCCGCTGTCGCTGAAATCCTCAAAGTAACGCATAGTTATTTTAATTCTTCTGCTCAGGTATTTACACTTAATTTTTTTTGTGGGACTGGTTTTATTACAGTTACTGTGATAATACAGTGTTTATGTGAAAGCTCCAAAGTTACACCAGTAGCCTATTTCCTAAATATAGCTGTGCCGCATATGGACCGTTCTCATGTGACGTCACAGTCCGTTCTATGATGAAGTTGCTACGTTGGCAAAAAGCGGTTGGCACTGCCATAGAAAAGCATTGGGCTCATTTACAATTTTCACATTTTGTTCCTCTAGCAAATGCCTTGACAAATCAATGTGAATCTGAATATTTTTACTTAAACCACAGATCAGTGATACAGTTAAACTAATGTTTATGTTTATGTTAATGTTTATGTTAATGTTTCTTTTCTCTGAACCAGCCAATGTGCTGAAGAGCAATAATCTACACTACACTGTAAAGCGTATAATAATTTACATATATACCATTTCAACCCAATCCCCCACGAAGTGTACACTGTTAAATCTACCACAGAAGGGTTAAGGATTCAGGCAGATACATATTTGTCGCCCTTTTGAGATCATCCGGTCATATCGGTGCACATGAGCCTATATATTTTGATCAAATAGAACAGTGAAAGAAGTTCAGCTCAGCCTCATGAGAGCAGTTCTAAACAAACTCTTTGAGGAAATACAGGACATTTCTTCAGAAAAAGACAAAACTTTAAATAGATTTAAATGCAACGTTTGGGCAAATGATCATACACGGTTATGTTGATGGCGATTGTAACAAGGCTTTAGTTTATTGTTTTTTTTTTATGTTGCTGTATGTTTTGCTTATTCACCGTGTGCTACCGGTTTTCTCTTTGGTGTTTGTGTAACTTGGCTGTGGTGCCTTGCGAAGGATATGTTTTGTTGTTGTAGCTGTTTGGACTAATTCAGAGTTAAAAAGATTTCTCATTTCACTTTAAACTATACCTGAACTTTAGTCATATTTGTCATTTCTGATGAAAACAGGCTGAACTGAATCATAAAAGCCTCACACGTGTTAGTCATGTGTGAGTTTTGGTGTTACCTTGTGTGTAACAAAAGATAGCAGTCCCAAACATGTTTTAAGATGTTAGTGTTTAATTCTGTCCAGTGAATGTGGGGCGGCAGTAGCTCAGTGGTAGAGCGGTCGTCCTTCAACTGGAAGGTAGACGTTTCGATTCCCGCTCTCCCCACAATTCATACTGTCGTTGTGTCCTTGGGCAAGACACTTGCCTCGTATGAATGTGTAAGAATGTTTAGTGAATGTATGTGGTGTTGGTCGGAGAGGCCGTAGGCGCAAAATGGCTGCCACGTCTCTGTCAGTCTGCCCCAGGACAGCTGTGGTTACAGTTGTAGATTATCATCACCTGTGTGTGACTGTGTATGAATTAATAATGGACGGCCTGTAAACGCTTTGAGTCCCTTGGTCCCTCGGGAGAAAAGCGCAATATAAATCCATTATTATTATTATTATTATTATTATTATTATTATTATTATTATTATTATTATTATGTGCTTCAACTGGTTTTTGTCCTAATTTCATGGTGTTTCAATGCCATTCGGCACTGCCCTGCTCCAGGATCAGTGTTAGTCATTGAGTCTGGACTCTCATGAAGCACTGAATACACTGGATTCTTTATGTATTTATTTACTTGTTTGGCTAGTTTGTATTAATGTTGGATGTCAAATGTTAGCATTAATGCTGTTGGCTCTTTCAGTGAATCGCCTCAGTCCTTAATGAAGCTGATGAGCAACAATTTACTCTCAGCGGCCTATTTTTATTAATAATCAAAGCGTTTGTACACTAAGACAGCTGTGGTTAGACAGGCAAACATACATAAGAACAAATACAAGGCAAATTAAGGCTACAGCCATAAACATTTTGTTAGCAGGTTAGCCCAGATGAGCTGAATGAAGTGTACTGTCATAGCTGTGACCTTACAGCATTAGTCAATAGTAGAAGAATTTGTCTGTTTCTATCATAGGTTTGGTCATTTATTTAAGTGATAATAAATTAATGATTATAAAAGTTTGAAACAACCCCAGGAAAAGCTTACAACAACCTTGACTCTGACCATTACAAACTAATAGCTAGATGTTAATAGCCTGTAAAGGTTTTGCTTACATTGTCCTACCCATATTGATATTGCCAACGTCTGCATACTACATATTTAGCCACGTATCAAACATTTGTTTCAACACTTCAGTAATTTAAGAGATACATTTGTGTTGGTGCTGTGTATATTCAATATAGTCTTAATGATACGCTACAACAGAGGCTTTTAGCCAACCAAGATGGCGGCGGCAACAAAAAGGTCACGTGACTGAGAACAGTCCACAATAGACTTTCTACAATGAGGGAGTTAGCGTGGGGGACCTTTACAGTTAGCATATGTGTTAGCATTCATACAATTTATATAAAAACATAAAAAAATAAATGCAAGTCATTTTGAGAGTTTATCTGTATGAAGACAGGAGACAAACACTTACTTTGTCGAGTTCGTCATGAAGGTCTGACAGCGAAGGCCTGGTGAGTTTCTCCCCAAATTGCGCAGCAGTTTGGCGGTAAAAGTCGATGTTAGGAACAGCGTCAATGGTGTTGTGCCCAAATGTCCGCATGTAATAAGTGTTGGAGTGGGAGTCCGAAATGTGGGAGACACCGGAGTGGTGAGTGTGCCCCGTCCCCGTGGAGTGAAGGCTAACTGAGTCGCTTTTTGTCAGGTCCGGTTCGTGGAAGACATCTGGCGGTGCCCCAATGTCCGAGTCTGTAAAACCAACAACGCGAAACCGACCCCGGGACTCGTCCATTGGCCTCGCCGCTTCAGTGACCGCTGCTGGAGCGGAGACCGGGGCCTGGCCCTCATTAACAATATTTACCTGGAAGCGACACTCAGACGAGCCCGTAAAGCAGGTTTCTGTCCCGACATGTTGGAGCCAAAAGAACCAAACTCCCCTCACGACAAATAGGTTAGTTTCGCTGTAAAAACAGTGTCAAAAATGTGATATTTGAATAGCATGCATTAACTCAAATCCTGCTCTGCTGGTTAAGGATAAAGAAATTTAAATTTCGTCAAATCTCAGCTAAATCTAAGTCTAAAGCTTGTAATAGACTAAACTAAGACAGTGCTCAACTAGGACTTAAGATGGGCTGCACCAGGGCTAAACACATGTCTAAATTTTAACTAAAGAACCCAAACACTGGTCCCAAGCCAATAAAAACATCTAAATGGTTTCCATAATATGTTAATATTCCACCAAAAACTAGGTCGAAGCCAGAAAGTCCGAATTGACATAAATCAAAGTTAGAGATAATTCCTGTTATTTTTGTCCTGGTTGGGAAAAGCTCCCTACAGTGGTCCTTTATCCGCTCCTCTGAGAGAAGTCACTGTGGTCCGCCCTCATCTGGTGTCATTACATTTACACACAAATGAACAGAGGAAGAAAAAAAGGATGGATTGTTGTCAGTTGTGTCATTTCCGTCTAATAATAATCCTTGGTTTGAATAAAACTAAAAAGACGGAAGCAGCAGTACTCCATAAAATCAGTGTAAATTTTGACAGCAAATTTTATTTTAGTTTTAGTCTTAGTCTCCTGACTAAAATGCCATTTAGTTTTTGTCATAATTTAGTGAACTAAATATAACAATTTAGTCTAGTTTTTACTGTTATCTACAATAGATTTAGTCAATTAAAATATAAAGGGTAATCCATTTATTTTTCATGTTTTTTTGTTTGGTTGTTTTTTTTTTTTTTCTGAATGGCCGTAATATGTTAGTTGTAGTTTTATTAAACTAACTTTAAGTGGTGTCTTATGTTTGTTCACAAACATAGCACTAGCACATTACCAAAGTATTAACACACTTAAGTCTACTTTTGAATGAATGTTGGGATGCTTTCCTGTAAATGTTGCTTCAAGTTTGTTTTGTTCTTCCTGGTAATGATAGATCCACAGGGTGTTTTGCTGTGGTGTGAAATGTGTCCATATGTCCTCCTTTCTTTTTCCTTCCAAGCGTTAACATTGTTAGTTATTTTAAAGCTGTTCTCTTTTCATCACCTGTCGTCTTCCCACGGCTAACTAGAAATCTCTCTGACTTCACTTTTGCCACTTCCATTTCTGTCTGTTTATTTTTGTTTCGTTTTTATTTGTTGCCAAAAATGTCAATACATTTATTCAGAGTTATCATTCTCATTAATTACTTTTTATTTAGTTTTTGTTTTTGGGCGCAAAAATATGTTGTTTACACAAACTATGATGAAAAGTATTTGTCAACAAAATTAAATTAGGAGTAAATCAAGATCTAACACAAGATCAAACAAGCAAGGTGGGTTAAGTGTCTTGCCCAAGGACACAACGACAGCATGAGCTGTGGGGAGAGTGGGAATCAAACCACAAACTGAGCTAGTGGTTTTCCTCTATTAATCACACATTGTAACCTATTGAAACTGCTTGTTTGTGTTACGTAAAAGCTTTTTTTTTTTTTTTATCTTAAAAAAAAATACAAACCAATACAAATCAAATGACACCTGTCGCAGTTAATTTGTAATTCCTTAGATTAAAACATTAATAGAATTGCGCAGAACTGTGGGACTGAGACGGTAACAAAGGCGTTTGTCATAGGAATGGTGACACACTGAGACACTCACTGTCCCCATATTAGCATCAGGAACAACAGCTGCTTTCTTTGTAGAAGCCCTTGAAGCACAACACTGGACAATAAAGACTCAACAGAACATTGCGGTGCATTTCACCGCTCTTACTTTGTCACACAAAGCTCAATTTGTGCCATAAAGTGTTATAAAGAAAAAGTAGTTTTTTAGTACTAAATACTTTGGGACAGATTTTCATAAAGTGAAACACAAAGTGATTGGCATTTGGCGCACTCACTTACAGGGTCTGTTCAGAGCCCTAAAAGTTTTATAATTTTTATTTATTTATTTATTTATTTTAGGATTAACAAGTAAAGTTGTGCTATATTTGGTCATTTTAGATGTTTTAATGTTTAATTTCACTTGTGAACTTAAGGTTTGTGTACAGTTGTGCTCATAAGTTGGCAGAATTTGTAATATATTTTTTTTTTCAGAGAATATGAATGAAAACACAAAATAACTTCTTTTTAATTAAAATGACACCAGAAACTACCCAAAAGACCCTGATCAAAAGTTTACATACCCTGGTGATTTTGGCCTGATAACACAAGTTGACACGAACGGGTTTGAATTGCTACTAAAGGTAACAATTGTAATCAGTGTATGTGTGTATAAAAAAAACTTTCTGGGCTTCTGACCAAGTGTCTCCCATGGAACCTCCTAAATGGTCCTCGCATAAGGATGCCGCCATACGGCAAAATACAGCAATATACCTCCGACCACCAGAGGGCAGGCTCCAAAAGCGGAAATATAAGGAGAAACCCAATGGCTACTTTACAAGTGTAAAATTCATGTTTACAGCCTGGTACAAAAGATGTCTCAGGTCTCTAGAGCTAAGTTTTTACTACATGACAACTCTGGGGGGAATTTTTGATTATTATTTTTTATAGCATTTTATTATTGTTTATGCTATCTAAAAACTATTGTTTTACTATAGACTAAAAGCCGAAAAGCCCGGAAGTAACCACCATTTTATTGCCGAATCGTAACGACAATATCAGTGAATAGGGGACCAATATCATCCATATTTATAATATCTATGGCAAAAACAGTAGGCACTCCCGGTCATCACCAGCTCGGGCTTGTTTTCTCTGCGGTCTACTTCGGGGATAAAAACAGACCCTGAGCCTGTTTTTTTAGGCCCGGCTCGGGCCGGTCATCACAACCATTTAGGACCATTTAGGAGGTTCTATGGGAGACGCTTGGTTTGTGAAACTGCCAGTCTGCTGTGAACAAAGCTGATTTCATTACAGCTTTTTAACAGCATTCTTGTTTCAATTGTAGCACTTACAGAAATTTGGATCAAATCAGAGGACTCTGCCACTCCTGCTGCCCTCTCCCATAAACACACTTTATCCCACAGTGCTCGCATCACAGGAAGGGGTGGAGGGACAAGCCTACTTATCCCTTATAACTGGAAGTTCAAACAACTAGTACCCTTATGACAACAGCTCCTTTGCGTTTCATGCTGTTACTTTCAATCACCCTGTTAAATGTCAGCTTGAAAATTTCTTGGAGGAGTTGGATGCGCTTCTTTCATCCTTCCCTGAGGATGGTACTCCCCTGGTGGTACTAGGAGACTTTAACATTCACCTAGGAAAGCCATATGCTGCTAAGTTCAACAACCTGACATAATTTGACCTGCATCATTTTACCTCAAGCGAGTTTTCCACATTATGTCCACTATCACACTTGCATCTAGACCACCCCGCCTATCCTCGTCTGCCCCCGGTTATCTGATGTTCTACACGATCATTGCGCCAGCCTTCGGTCAGTCAAAAGATTCTACTGACCTCTGTCTACCAGTCTCTCCTCTCTACCTTCTACGCTGATGTCACCTTTGAAAAAATAACTACTACCACTCTAAGATCACCAACTCACCTGACTTGCGCAGTCTTTTTAAAATATTCTCTGCTCTCCTTTGTCCGCCTGATCCCCCACCTTATTTGGATTTAACAGCTGAGGTAAATGACCGCCATCAGCATTCAGTTGTCTGTGCCACCACCTATTGAACTCGCCCATACCCCGAACACGTGTTTGTCCCTCTCTTGGAGCACGCCTGACAAAATTGCTTCTATTGTTTACATGTTACATGTAAATGCTGTGTGTTTTTGCAAATTTTTTTATATATATTTTTTCTATCTATATATCGCTTTTCCACCTAGCACTCAAAGCACTTTACCAGTGTTACAGTTGGCAACACTGGATGCAAGGTGGGTTAAGTGTCTTGCCCAAGGACACAACAACAGTATGTGGGGGAGAGAGGGATGTTATGATGTTTTGGGATGTTTAGAGCGGGGATCAAACCGCCCACCCGTCGGTCAAGGACGGCATAACATGAAAAATATACCACATCTGCCCCAGTAGTGAATGTGTGTGAATAGGGTGATGATGTAAAACGCACCCAAAAAGGGTGCTAAAAAGCGCTATATAAATGCATGCCATTTACCATTTCACAATATTAATTGGCCAACGTTAACGCGCAATAAAATAATTGTTGGCGTTAATTCATTAATGCGTTAACCCGAAAATAATGCGTCAACTTGCCCACCACTAATATATATATATATATATATATATATATATATATATATATATATATATATATATATATATATATATATATATATATATGCCCTTAACAATCTGTGTAATTTTCGCTGTATTGCGTGTAATGTGACGTCTCCAAATTAAAAAGGTAACAATCTCTAGTTTCACTCAGAGCAGTCAGAATCTCTCTAAGTCTCTCTGATACAATTTTATAAACTTTGGAACACACGGAAAAAAATACTTTTTGTGTGCTCGCCTAAAATATTTAGTGAAAATAAGTGTCTGAAGCCTCAGCAGGTAGTTGAGGACTAAAACACACTGTGGGCCAAAATAATTACTTGATGACTACTCACATTTCAAATTTGAAAAGAATATCTGTAAAAATGAGTATTTTACACCAGTTTTAATGTTGGTTAATCTAGGCGCTTTATTCTACTATGTTTTATTCATCTTATCAAACAAACACATTTGGAAAAAGTGCAATAAGTTCTGAATGCTTCAACACACAGACTTCAATGAGGGCTCTTCTGAAAGCTTATACCTAGAGGAACCTGAATTTACACACAGTGTAACTATATTAGTTATTAAAATTAATATTCCATAATAATTGGCATGTTTACATATGAAAATAGTCAAAATGAGTGTTTTGGGACGAAATATATATTTATGAATAATATCCACAAATAAAAACACACTACAAACTATATACATTGGCCTATGTCATTGGCTATCTATTTATGGTACTGACGCTTCAGCCCAAGATAAAGCCGTTGAAGTGGGGCGTAGTCGTTAAGCCGTCTGTCGAGTTCTAAGTCTTGTTATTGGTCAAAGGCTGACCAAAACCCTTTTAAATTGGCCAAACTTGGTGTCAATCTAATGCTAACACTTCCTGGTAGCATTTTATATTAGCTTTTTTCAGCGGTTGAAAAGGAATTATGTTTTTTATTTACGAAAGAAACGACAAAGTGTCGCAGCTACTTTACTGGATATTATTCCCTGGACCTTTACGAGCAGAATGAGAGCCAGTTTATGGAAATTTGTTGCAGTTCGAGTCCAAAAAAGCCATCAAAGGTAGCGGAACTGTATCCTGAGTCGGTCACAATTATCTTGATTCGGTCACGCCCCTTATAGTGCAGTTTCCGTTTATTTAATGGCTGCTTTGTCTAGCGATCACCGTCAAAGGGTAAGTCACGCTGTTCTACACATAGTAACCTATTTGTATGTCGATTTTCAGGTATTTTTGTCAATATTTAGGTCTCTAATGTTTGTATGAAAGTCATTTTCTTTGAGCAAAAGTGACAAGAGTGCTCAAGTCACTCTCGGGCGAGAAACAAAGAAAGGAAAGAGAAGGAAAGGTGAAAAGAAAAAGAAACAAAGAGAAAGGAAATAAAGAGAAAGAAAGGAGAAGGGAAAGAAAAATAAGAGAAAAGGAAAGAAAAGACAGGAAGGAGGTTTGAGATGTGTGAGAGATTTTCTTCACAGGACTTTCAAGATTACAAATGGAGAAAACTTTGATAAAAAGGTAAACCTGTTTAATTTTTGCTTGTGCTAAAATAATTTGCAATTTAGTTTTTATATTTATTTTAAAAGATCCCTCTTTAACTGTGTTTATATTCTCTTTTTGTAAATTAACAGATGCCAAATATTAGGCAGCTAAAGAAAAGGGAGAGGAAGACAAGACAATGGACCCTGGAGGCCATGGCACAAGCCAAGGAGGAGGTGGACGCAGACAGGCTCACCATCAGGCAGCTGCTCAGTTTGGGGTCCCTAGGTCCAGCCTGAGTGACCGAGTCAGAGGAAGGGTGGCCTCTGACTGTGTTCATAGTCAGAGGCCACTTCTCACCCCTGAAGATGAGAATTCCCTGCAGTGTACTGTGTATATGCTGCCAGTTACGTGTTTCCTCTGACAAAGCCTCAGGGCCTGGCCTACGCTCTGGCTCTGCACAACCTGCGCCACCCAGAAACACCTAGGGTGGCACTCAACCACCACCATGAGCTCACCATCCGGACCCCAGACATTATTTACCGCGGGAGGGCTTCGTGTGCCAAGAGGGGGCCAATTGAAGAATATTTTAGGCTCCTCAAAACCACCCTAGAGGAGCATGGGTTGAGGGAGAAGCCCCATCAGATTTACAACTGCGACGAGACGGGGTTTCAGCTGGACTCCACAGAAAGAAAGGTTGTCGTGTCCCGGGGGACAAAACATGCCTACAAGCAGGCCCAGGGCACCAAGGACCACACCACAGTACTGGCCTGCTTCAACGTGGCTGGGGAGGATGTCCCCCCATTTATTATCTACAAGGGGGGGATTTCCTGGGGGACCCTACAACAAGGATAGTGTCCCCAACGCCCTCTATGGGAAGTCGCAGGCGGCGGGGTTCATAGACGGTGACCTGTTCCTGAAGTGGTTTGTCGGGCATTTCCTCCTATACGCCACCAAGGACCACTGCTGCTAGTGATGGACGGCAACCAATCCCACCTAGGGCCAGAGCTGGTCCGGGCGGCACAGAGGGAAGGTTTAATTTTTCTGTGCTTACCGCCACACACCTCTCACATCCTGCAGCCTCTGGATGTGAGTTTCTTTGGACCCTTGAAGGCAGATTTCTCTGGTATAGCAGGGGATCTGTTAGCCACTCTATTTCGGTTTCCAAAAAAGAGTTTTCAAGGGTCCTTAGAAACTCATACCAGAGGGTAAAGGATCGGGGGGTTGTGGTGGCTGGGTTCAGGAGGTGTGGTGGCCTTTACCTTCTGGACTCGAAGGCCATTGACTGGTCTTGGGTCATGTCGTCGTCCGCCAACCCCACCGGTATCTTCTCAGTCTAGGCCTGATGCTATCCCTCTATCTCCACCTCCCCCTGTCCAACCTGTCATTCCCACAAACCCAATACACACTCATCCCCTGGTAGCATCAGGCCAAATATTGGCGGACCTGGCCCACCTCCTGGTCGAGGTAAACTTTGCCCGAACCACCGGAAAGGTTAGGAGGAACATCTCCAAGGCTCGGGTCCTGGCGGCTCAGGAGATGACCGAGGCCATCGAGGAGGCAGAGGACCAAGCAGCGAGGAGGGAGGCACAAGCTCTGGCCAGGAAAGACCAGGAGCAGCAGTTGGCTGAAGACATTGGCCTGGCGAACCCTTCATTTGCCCCGCCTAGCGGCTCCCACCCAGCAGAAGAGGAATGTCACCTGGGGCATCATCTGCCAGCTCTGGCCATCCCATTGCCGGTCCCTCAACCCCCTGGCCCCCTCTATAGCATCCCGCGGTTTTCAGCTGCCTGCCTCCAAGCAGATTACCATCGTTAGTCCCTGTGAGGCTGCCTGTGGCTTTGATCAGAGGATGAGGGTAAATTTCTCTGTTATTCACTTTCAATCATTAAGCCATATTTAACTGTTAATAACAGTAGTGTATTTATTTAAATTTTTTTCATTAGAACCATCAACGTCAGCAGCAGGTGGCCTTTCGGGGAACCACAAGAGCTTCCTCTCCCTTGCCATGTAAGTAATACAAAAAGAGAAGCCAAGACAGAAACAATGAACTTTGATAATACTGCTGTACTATGTCACTTCTTTTACAGCCATCCAATCATCTTCCTCCAGCTTCTTCTCCCCGTCCACTGGACCCTCGACATCCACCGGTAGTAACAACAACAACAACAAACAACATATACTAACAACAAATATAGGCTGTATAAAGTAATATATAGTGTACATAAAATCTGTTTATGGGATTAATTAATTATTGTGGTTCTTTTGTCTTAAACAAGTTCATGAAGGATAAGTCATTTATTTTAATATGCAATGCTATACATGGCTTCCTAATATTGTAACCCAATAAAATATTGACCTTTCTTTCATCCTCTTTGTGTAGGTGTAGGTGCTGGCAGCCTGACCCTCCGGAGTCAGACGAGGCCTGGTGTCGTGGGTCCAGTGTGACGGGTGTGAAAAATGGTTTCACTGTACCTGTGTGGCTTGGGAGGAGGAGCTGGAGGAAGAATTTATTTGTTTTTGGTGCAACGATGAATAATTTTGTAAATATTTGCTTATGCAGTTTGTAAAATCTATTGTATTTTTTTTATCTTTTTTGTAAAAACAAAAGTAATTAATTACTTAAATTTATTTCAATCAATTTGTAATTATTAAAATCAGTAATTTTGGTGTAATTGTTATGGCTCCTTGTTTCCTATTATTGTTTCCTTAGAAAACTGTATTTTCCTAATATTTATCACTTTAAGTGAATCCAGGATTATAAGATAATAATCTAATATAATAATAATAATCTTTATTTTTATATAGCGCTTTTCCACCTACTGTAGTAGGCACTCAAAGTGCTTTACATACATTAAACTCTCTCTCTACGTCACCGGAAGCCTAGAAAAATATCTTCCATTTTTCTTTCTCGTGTTTGTTTAAATCACCAAGTTCAACTCAGTTCTCAAAGTTTTTCTACAAAACCATTAAACCTTTGTTCTGGTTCACATTATTAGACATTCCCATTCATACAACATTAATTCTAATACACAACTTTTAGCATTTAACTTAAGTCAACATTATACATTATCTTATTCTCAAAAGTATAAGCCATGAGAGCCCCACTCTCGTGGGCTGTTCTTCTAATTCTACTTAATCAGATGGATCAAATTATTAAATCAACAGTTCAAATATGTCAACATGTTAGAATTTCTTTCACTATTTTTCTAATTAACTCCTAGCATTCAGGTACTTGTAATTTACATAAATCCGTATCTCTTGCTATTTTTTCTCAGATGGATCAGCTTCTCTGAGTCTCTCTGTTGCATTAACTTATCACAAGATAAGGATTTTTCACATTCAGACTGACTAATGTTAGATCTCATTATTCAGACTGAATCAACTTCTTCCAATAAAATCAACTAAATGCATTCAATCCACAGTCGCGTCCCAATCACTCTCTCACCCACACTTTTACTCACTAACCCTTCAGGTTAGATAAACTTCATTAAAGCCACTTACTTCTATGGGCTTTTAAACCTTTTTCTCACTGCGTCACACTGTGAACTCTGCAGGCCTGCTTTTACCAAGTCTCATAGACTCTGGATCTATTTATCTCATTTTAAAGTTGTTAGGCTAAGAATCTTGATAATAGTCCATATCCTCGAGTTTACCTGTGCGTCCAACGCACCATTTAACCAACATTACTAGTTAGGCCAGACATTTGAATGTGGCGTATTAGGATCCGTGTGATTAATCTGTCTCAAATTTTGTCCTTCCTGGACCAGCTACATCTAGACCCTATACTGCTTATCGTAGTTATTAATCCTATCTCGCATAGAATGGAACGTGATCAATGTAAGACTCAGTTTCAAGGATCACATAAAAACTTACAAAGCATAGGGTTTCTACCAAGCTTACAATCTAGCAAGATTACAGTCTTTAACACCGATTAACATCAAACTTATCCCGTTAAGGCCTCACTTACACTTATACATTAAGGTCTTGACCAAAACACATACTTTTCCCCCATCTCCTGGACGGTAACTTCAGCGTTTAGCGTTCTCCTACAGTAATGATAACCACATGTAAATACTCTCAGGTAGATAACATGTAATCACTGAACAGTTTAAGTAGAAGAAACCTAAACTACTACTTCCGGAAGTTTTGTTCACAGTCACACAAAAAAAAAAATTAAACAGCTGTTTACCTGAATGAAAAACTCCAGTTGGTCCAGTTGTTCCACAGCCAGACGTCTTTAAATGTGTCCTCTCTTTTTCTCTCCGTTCAGATATCGTCACTGAGTCTCACACACAGACAGTGAAGGTCTGGCCCGTACCATTAAAAAACAATAGTTTGGGACTTTACAGAGAAAGGCTTTGTGCATTTCCCCCGTGCACGTCAGTTTCACTTTCTGCATGAGAAACAGCAGCTCTTGATGTCCAGGTCACGGCACCAAATGTTATTGGAATTTGTTATATCCTTATATTAATTCAGAGAGACACTGAGACAGATTATATTTTAACAAGCAATGGCCAGGTTTTAATCCTTGCAAGGAGGAGCAAAGCAGCAGTACAATATTACAGCGAGAGTGGGAATCTCTCCCCACAGGTGGCTACTGCCACCCCTCTAGACCTTATTGACTCCTCTCCAAATGTAACGTTTATGGTTGAGGCCAAAAAGTATACTTTTGGTCTCATCAATCCAAATGACTTTGTCCCAGAAGTTTTGAGGCTTGTATCTGTGCTGGTTGGTGTATTGTAAGCGGGATGCTTTGTGGCATTTGGGTAGTTATGGCTTTCTTCGGGCAACTCGACCATGCAATCCATTTTTCTTTGTGCATTCGTATTGTGCATCTTGAAACTGCCACATCACTTTTTCTTCAGAGAGTCCAGTATTTCATTTGAAGTTATTTTTGTTTAATTTTTTATTTATATTTTCACTTCTTAGTTCGAGTTTGAACACTGCTGATTGGCATTCTAAATTCATCGGATATCTGTTTATATTCCTTTCCTGTTTTATAGATTACCTTTTCCCACAAATCTTTTGACAGTTCTTTTTCTTTTCCCATTACTCAGAATATAGAAATGTCAATGTAGCACTGGATGAGAGAGGCAGAGAAACATCGGGTCTTTGGGGGAACCAAAAAGGAGTTTCCATACTAAGTTGGAATTTCTCTCTGCTTTTGGAGCCTGCCTTCTGGTGAACGGCTGTATATCGCTGTATTTCGCTGTATGGCAGCGCCCTTACTCAAGGACTTTTTTTAAGGGGTTCCATGAGAGAGGCTTGTGAGCCCCCATGTGCCTCTGGCACAGAACACATCTCTTGACCAAACCTTTCTGATTATGATATGCGCTTTGACATAGACTACATTGTTTGTTCTTTTTCTGTTTCACACGAGAGGTTTGCTACACACAATGCGATCCTGAAGACAAAGAAACCTGAAGACGCTTCTGAATCATGTGTTTTTATAGCCTCTGGCGGGCTCACTCCCAGCTGCGCTCTCAGGCAAATCTTGGCGTGTTTGACAGATGTGCTTCACAACTGGTCACACGATTATTTTCTTGCGCAGAGCCTTCCTCCCCTTGCATACCATACATCCATCTGCTGTGATATTGTTCCAAATTGTTGCATTTTTCTTCCAAGTTGGAAATCCTCTTCTGGTGTTCTGTAACCGTTATTTTGTTTGTATCTACCATTTTCCTGTTGTCTTAAAGCTGCAGATAGACATGCTCATTATGTTCTTTTAGCTACTGTATAGTATTTTGGTTTTTTGTTACCATATGTAGCACAATGTTTATTTTTGCATTTTTTTTTTTTTTATCAAAACAACAATCATAACGGCAGGTGGAGTTCAGAGCTCTCCTCGGTCTGAGAAGAGACTTGAGGACAGCAAGATGTAAAAAAACACCTTCTCATCCGATCCCGTGTCAAGGCCTGGATGAGAACAGTGTACCACCAATGTGGGAAAAGTGTTTTGGTAGTGCAGCGTTAGGCTACAGGCTATAAAAAGGCCCCACTTTGCCAGCAATGTGGGGAAAATAAAATAAATACAGTATATAGATGAAATGCTTGGCAGAGTGGTTAGCACTCCTGCCTAACAGCAAGAAGATTGTGAGTTCAAACCTCGGCTTATTCGGCCACCTCTGGCCTTTCTGTGTAGAGCCTACATGTTCTCCATCGTGAGTTCTCTCCGGGTACTCTGGCTTCCTCCCACCACCCAAACATATGTATAGGTCAATTGGCAACTCTGAGGTGTCCCCAGTGAAAGAATGTGTGAGTCTGTCACTGTCCATGTCTAAATGTCAGCCCTGCAAATAAGTGGCCATTGTTCAGGGTGCTGGGATAGGCTCCAGTCCCCCACAATCCCTAACGGGACTAAGTGGAAGAAAATTTCATCGCCCCCCACAGAACCCTTGGAAATGTTATCCTAACACCAAGCCCAATCCAAGAGTCTGCCATGTTTACATCTGTCTGACCCTGTACTCTACCCCGTTGTCCCTCCCCTCCCTCATTGTAAGCCACCTTAAAAATCCATCACGTGACCATGTGTGCTGTCATCCCCATCCTATAACTGTAAAAGTAGTTATGTTTAATGTAGTGTTGATGTCTGATATGTTTGTACAATGCCTTATTTTATTTTCTGGAAGATCCATCTTTCCGTCGAAAAATGGCTGCGTTGGTGTGAAATCTACTTCATTTTTGTTGCATGGTACTTGTACATGTGTAATGACAATAAATCTATCTATCTATCTAAAATGAATGAATGAATAAAATGCCTAAAAATAGAAAAATGTGTAGAGTGAAGCCTCCTATATTGCAACCCACCTGCTTCTAGATGCATTTCCATTCATAATGTAGCTCATCACAGCTCCTCTACGATCACCGAGAAGCCTCCAGCCAGAGCACGGCTTGTATGGCCACCTGAGCGCTTCTTTTTCCAGTTAGTCTCTGCACAAGTTCCCACACAATACGGGTGGGGTAAAATGGATAAAATTACAGTGTGACCTTTTAAGTACCCTGCACATTTCTCACACCTGGGAACCCACCTTTAAGCCTTCTCCAGCAGGAGTTTTGTGCCTCTGGTACTCCAGAAACACTTTATTTTTTTGCTTCTAAAAAAAAGGACTATCTGTGTTTGTAGTTGGTCGCAACTGAATCATAAAGCATTCTTAATGTTTTTTACCTGTACATACAAATCTGAACACATACTTTTTGGTTCAATCCCTTTATACAGAAATATAGAGTAGAAAGGTTGAAAAATTGCTCATACATACATAACCAGACATCTTTTGGGGTCCTTGGCAGTTGCCTGGTTTGCCTTACCTGTCGTCTCTGACCCTGGGACCAGGTAGAACCTCAGCCCAGAAACTACACTACCGTCCCTCACTGAACCCAAAGACAGGGCCATGTGCAATCTTTGGGTCATTAACCCTTTGGCTCTTTAAAGTGCAACACCGAGGGAGCCTGGTTATTTCCCCAGAACCCCACATTTTTTTCCAAGACCTTGCAGTCCACAGGGAACAATTAACATAACGGTAAGGGACATTTCCACTGAAGTCAAGGATGGACACTCTGCTCCGTAGGACTGATGCTTTTCCCATTCACACAGACCAAAAAATTACTTTAACGGTAGAGAGTGGAGCCCCTTTACATCAGACCCTGTTAGGACGGAACAAAAAGAATCAAACAAACAAACTTCATTTGTGCAATACTTCACCAGTTTATTGACGCACTTCAACAGTGTTGCCTTTATTTATGAATGGATTATGAATATTATTATCCTATTAACTATCTGTACCACCACCCGCAACTCAAATTCCTCCTTTAGGGACAATAAAGTTGATCTTAAACTGAACTGAAAGCAAGGCAAAGGTAACAGGACATTTTATTCAAACCTGATCCTGACCCATGTGTGTGAAATGTAAGTTTGTGTAGACTTTTAAAAGCGTTTTTTGAAGCTAACCACATGAGCAACATGGGGCAGGAACATTCAGTGCTTTCAGCTCCGCCTTCGGGCGTTATTATTCGTCATTAGTGCCACAGCCCTATAATAAAGGGCTGTTTCGGCAGCAGAATCTTTTCCCTTTGCCAGATCCTCTTCTCAGTAGCGAGCGTTACTCTCCGACTCACTGTCACTGCTGGGTTTCCTGCGTCTCCCTCCTCTGTCTGATTTACAGTGTTCTCTCTCAGGAGGATTCAGAAACTCAGCCCCAGTCTCTATCCCCAGGACTTGTCTTTGGACCAGTTTGTAGTAGAGTCCCTGACTGGCCATGAGCTCACTGTGAGATCCTTGTTCAGCTACGCAGCCTTTGTTGATGACAATGATGTTGTGTGCCTTCTCCACGGTACTCAGACGGTGAGCGATCACCAGCACGGTGTGATCCTGCATCACGTTGTTCAGAGCCTGCTGTACCTGCAACAAGAAAACACAAGGAAAACCTTGAAGAGTAAAAACGAACAAAAAGGCAAACTTTGACAAACTTAGTCTGAATGTGGAAGTAAGTGTGGACTGTAAAGCAATATCACAACTATAAATCATTTTTAGTTAGAACCTTTATGTTTACTGATCAAAAATAGAGGGAAATCAGAAAAGGGGATGTCTTTTTATTTAATCCATTTTATTCAATGTTTTCATGCATTCCTAGCCCCAAACATTCTGCAGTAAATAATGTGGACACATACAATCAAAATCCTATAATGCACTCTGTTCTGTTTTAGCAAAAAGTCCGTACAATGTGTTCACTGTCTGCGTCCAGAGCGCTGGTGGCCTCATCCAGGATCAGGACTCGTGGGTTTCGAATCAGAGCCCTGGCAATGGCCACTCGCTGTTTCTGTCCTCCTGACAACTGTGTGCCCTTCTCCCCAACACCTGCAAAAATAAGATTTAAAGTATGAGCACATTTCAACTCCTGCAAAATTCTTTTATAAAACATTTTCTACAGTATATGCAAATAATATTACTACTAATAACTACTAACATGTACAGTGTGTTGTTTCTGGCACCCTCTGGTGGTTAACATTAGATAATATTAGTGTTTTTTTAATGCAGCAAAATTAAAGTAAGAAAGGTCCCCATGTTGAGGGGTGGGACTTTAAGAGAAAGAGTTAATGAGTTGGAGTTGAAATTAATGAGTTGAGAATGAGACAAGATCAAGACCAGTGCCAAACAAATAAAAGATCCCAGTTTTATAATCCAAAATGATGGATGGGTAAGTGTTTGGTGGAGGAAGATTTGATAAATTAATGATACAATTTTGTCCAATCAAAAGAATAATAAGGACAAATAAACCAGTTGTGGTCTTGCAAGTCCATCCATCCATCTTCTTCCTGCTTCTGAAGAGTGCAGTCACACCTCTGCTTGCTCCTGCCAGCTTTACTTTTCTTTTCCATTTAATTATCTCAACATTTAGCCAATGATTTTATGATCAACTTTTTACATTACTTATTACTTTCTTTTAACTGGATTTTTATGTTTTTGCTTATTGTTACTTTTTAACAACACGTTGGACCTGCTGAGCGACTGCAGCCTTGGTATCTATTTTTCAACATGTCTGGGATAAAAACAACTACTGCAAACTCTTTCTGCCAAAATTGTTGGAAATATCAACAAGAAATCAGTGTGCTACAAACAAAGATTTTTGCTTTGGAATCTGAAAGAGTACTTAAGGAGACAATCCCAATCACACAATGTGGTAAGACTGTGAATTTAAACTTGGATGATACAGTGTCATTCCCAAAGCTGAGCAAAGCAAAGGGATTTAAACAAAATGATGGCACCTGGCATAAACTTGGTGACCAGCCAAAGCAGCACTGGATGAGAAAAAAGAATGCTGTAAAACGTGTAGACCTGTTTTAAGGAAAGGGCCCACACCTGAACAGAGGGGTCAGGAGGCTAACAGATAATCTCCTGCACTCCCTGAGACACCTAAATGGTTCTGGTCGCCCTCTTAAACAGAGAAAGGGTCTTCTGAGAAACCATCAGCCACTGAATGAAAAAAGCACTCCTGCCTCACCAACCAAAGATCCTCCTCTGACTGGACCACCATCAACACCTCCACTACTGAAATGGACCCCCCCAATAGGACCCTTGCCCCCAGTAACATCAACACCTTCTGAGGACCTCACCATCTCTGTCCCATCCCCGGAATCATAAATGGGTTTTCCTCGGCCTGTACAAATGAAACCCCGACAGGTGTCCAATGAACCCTGTCAGAACCCCTCCACCTCCTCCCAGACCACCCCAGACCAGCTCCAAAAGCCTTGACTAGCATCAAGGCTACTATCAGCGATTAGGACACTGAGGGCCTCTTCTGTTCCAGGACTTTTTGTCATCATAAAACACTTCTCAACCTGAGGCCCTGGAAGAGAACCCTGGAAAAGGGTGGTGGTGTATGTGCCTTTCTTAGGGATAATATTCTTATCCAGAAACTATCACTTGGGGATTTTTCATCATTTGAGTATGTGTCATTCAAAATGGAGTTGAGGTTTTCTCCATCTATTTTATATGTTGTTCTTTACAAACCACCCCAACAATCTCATGCTTTTATTGATGAGTTTATTGAAATGCTTTCGGTTATCTGCACAGAATATGAACAAATAGTCATATCAGGTGATTTTAATGTGCATGTGGCTAATGTTTCTGACAGAAATGCCAAAGAACTTTCTACTATTCTTGATACTTTTGGTCTTTGTCAGCATGTTAATGAGCCGACCCATAACAGAGGTCACACTCTGGACCTGGTCATTACAAAGGCTGTTCATATTTCAGATGTCACTGTGATTGATGTTGCTCTGTCTGATCATTCTTGTGTCTTTTTCCATCTGTCCATGATTCCAAAAGCTGCTGCTGGACCTACAGTTGTTCAGAAGAGGCACATTAATGATAACACCAGGACACAGTTTATGGAGGCAATCAGGTTTGAAAATGCCTCATCAGGTCAAGTTGATGATTTAATGAATTGTTATACTTCAGGTGTTTTAAATGTTATGGACGCCATTGCTCCTGTTAAGGTTAAAGTGATGAAGAAGAGGCAGAAGGCTTTGTGGAGCAATGCTCCTTCTGTCAGGGCACAGAAACGGAAATGCCGAAAAGCCGAAAGAAAATGGCGTAAATTGAAACTCTTAATTCATTATGAGGTATACAAAGAAAATCTGCATGTTTTCAATCACACTTTGCAAAAAGCAAGAGAAATATTCTTCTCAGAGCTCTTCAAAAACAGCAGTAACAACTCACATGTTCTGTTTGCTACAGTGAACAGATTAACAAAAAATCCTGTCACAAAGATTAGAGGAATGGATAGGTATCTCTGAAACTGCTCTTAAATGGTTTCAGTCCTATCTTGAAGACAGGAAGTACTTTGTTTCCGTTGGAAACTGTATCAGACCAAATGGCCCTGACATATGGGGTTCCACTGGGGTCTATCTTGGGACCTCTATTATTCAATCTTTACATGGTTCCTTTAGGCCAGTTAATACACAGCTGTGGCGTATCCTACCATAATTATGCAGATGACACTCAGATTTACATCTCACTCACAGCAGGTGAAAATGGACCAATCCATTCACTGTGTCGCTGCATCGAACAGATTGATGTGTGGTTGCAAAATAATTTTCTCCAACTGAACAGAGACAAGACTGAACTAATCATCTTTGGGAACAGAAACAAAGAGAAAGTGTCAGCAGTCACCTCGAGTCTCTTTCTCTAAAATCTAAAAACCAGGTTAGAAATCTAGGGGTCATCATGGACTCAGACTTGAATTTCCAGAGTCACATTAAGTCAATTACATCATCTGCATTTAATCACCTTAAAACATTTCCAGAGTCAAAGGAATAATGTCTCAACCAGACTTAGAGAAACTTATTCATGCTTTTATCTCCAGCAGGTTAGATTACTGTAACAGCCTGCTCACTGGTCTCTCAAAACGAGGGTTAAGACAGCTGCAGCTTATTCAGAACGCTGCTGCTCGGGTTCTAACTAACACCAGGAAGTACAACCACATCAGTCCAGTTTTAAAATCTCTGCACTGGCTTCCTGTTGCTCAGAGAATAGACTTTAAAACAGCACTGTTGGTTTACAAGTCTCTTAATGGTTTAGCACCAGAATATATTTCTGAAATGCTAGTTCCTTATAGGCCTCCTGAGAACATCTGGGACAGGCCTCCTGCTCGTGCCCAGAGTTACAACTAAACAGGGTGAAGCAGCGTTTAAGTTTTATGCAGCAAAAACCTGGAACAACCTCCCAGATGAAGTAAAAACAAGCCTCAACTTTAACAATGTTCAAGGAAAGGTTAAAAACCTTCCTTTTTAGCTCCGCCTACACTACAACTTAAAATGTTTTTATCTGCACTCTTCTTTTATAATGCTTTTAATTTTTCTTATGTCTCTAAATCTAAATCTTGTAAATTGTCTTTTATTTCTGTAAAGCACTTTGAGTTCAGTGTATGAATTGTGCTATATAAATAAAATTGCCTTGCCTTGCCACAGTCACAGCAGCAGTCTAAGCAAAAATGCCCAGACTTCACTCTCCCTTGACACTTCCTACAGTTCTTCCCAGGGAATAACAAGGTGTTTCCAGGCCAGCCGAGAGACATAGTGCCTCCAGCCTGTACTAGGTTCTTCCACGGGGTATCCTCTTGGTGGGACATGCCCGGAACTTCTCCCCATGTGGCACAACATCCGGAAAAGATGTCCAAGCAACATCCGCCGGCCCCTTTTCAATGTAAAGGAGATGATTATGTACTGAGTCTGAGTACTCTTGGTTTATGTAGCTTGACAGCATCCCTTACTTTTGGTATAATACGACCAGGTTTGGGGGTTTTCACCACAACAGGTAAACACCCTTATGCTTGAACATGGTGTTTGTTATGGACAACCTGTTACTAGCACAGAAGTCCAATAACAGAACACAGCTTGGGTTCAGTTAAGGGGGGCCCTTCCTCCCAATCACACCCCTCAGGTGTCACTGTTGTTGCCCATGTGAACTTTACAGCACCCCCCACTACACCTATACTACCATTCGGCCCGTAGGCAGTGAGAGACCTATCTCTAACCCGAAGGCGCATGACTCCAAAGCATGGCGGCTGAGCTGGCGGATATGAGCAAGCCCCTCTGTTTGCCTCTAACCACTGGCAAGTGCAGAGTAGTGGAGAGTCCAGCCTCTTTCGAGAAGTTGGGTTTCAACGCCCAAGCTTTTTGGGAGGTGAGCTCAACTATCTCTAGGCCACCAAGCGGTCTTGGCATGTGTTCTGAGCTGTAATGTCAGACACATACTTGTCTCGTAGCCTTTGGAGAGCATGCAGATAAAGTTGTGAGCATTGGCTTTGGTGGCAGCCTGCACCACTGTTTCCTTTGGGACGTCCTTAAGTCCATAAGTGATGTTCTCCTCCACGGTCCGGGCAAACAGCACGGGCTCCTGTGCAACAAGAGCTACCTGTGACAACAAACAAAAAAACAGAACTTTGAAAGTACAAAAGATGGGAGATGTCTGCTGTACAACACACCAGATAAAACGGCTATATCAGTCTAAAGCTGACATAGTCACTAAGGTCAGGGGGGACAGTGAGGTCCCAATACATTTTTGTCAAATATCCACCCAGTTGCACACAGGCTTGTGGTGACTGACCTTAGAGTGGAGGTAGTGGTGTTGTAAAGCCTGAACAGGCTGGCCGTCCAGTAAGACCTGGCCTTGTTGTGGGAGGTAGAAGTTTTCCAACAAACTCACACAGGAGCTTTTCCCACCTCCTGACGCCCCCACCAACGCCGTCACCTCGCCGGGACGTAGAGTGAAAGAGACGCCCTGCAGTACAACAGTAATTCATATTGCTCAACTAAAATCCAAAGGTCAACAGGGTGCACATGGAAAATAGACAATAGAACAAAACAAACCCAAAGAGGACAAATGGAGCACTGCTGACAAATAGGAGACACCCCTGCTGTATGACGGCTATGTCAAGTGTGATTTAAAGAACAAATTAAACAAATAAGCGACTGCGCCACTAAAACAGACTTTGTGGGGTAATTTCTTAATTACCAATTACTAATTCTATGCAAATATGGCTTATGACACGTAGCAATGTACTAAAGTATTAGTTTTTCCCAATTGCTAAAACACTAATGCTATTCTCTGAACCAAATAATCAAATGCTTGAACCTTATTTGTCAAACTAGTCACTATTTTGTCACAGTAAATAATAGTACACTCGACAATAAACAGTTTACAAGACCCCTTTACTGTTCATAGAAAACACATTCCCGGTCAATGTCTGTGATGGTTCTCAGTCATCCATGACATCTTGAAAAAAAGGTTAAAGTAAAAGCATCTGGACTCAGTTTTTAAGGTGAAGACGTTTCGTCTCTAATTCCAAGAGACTTTATCAATTCTGTGCTCAACTGTTGTCAACAAGCCTTTGCTAAGAAAGGGTCATTAATATTGTGTGTGTGTAATGAATAACAGGAAGTGCTGTAACTGTCATGTAGCTGCACTCAGCCAGACATGTCAAGCCCAAGTGTTTATCTTAACTCACAGTTCCTGTGTTTAGACAAGGTGCAGAGAGAGATAACTCCTAAAATGTACTGTTTTTTGTAACTAACTGTCAAAACCCGCCCTGTGAGGTTGGGGGAGGCAGACTGTGTTTGAGTTTCAATAAAAGGCAGGGGGGAACAATTGGCCAGTCGGAGATTCTGTAGTCAGAGCAGATCACTACAGAGGTGAAACAAGCCGTTTCATATAAAAAGTTCTCCCCATGCATGTAAAAACTTAAGAAGAGTCTGACTTATTATTTAATTCACAATTGGTTGAAGGTTGATCTCTAGAGAAATCTGATTGTCTCTACACTGTTTTGTGTATTGATTCCTTGACATCAACGTGTAAGACGAAATAACAGCTTCACAAGAGGATGTATCAGCATAGAAGAGCCAATCCTGGAGGAGCTGAGTCTGAGGCCCATATCCACGTCAAAGAGAAAGAACATTCCTTTGACGACGGCAATGTCCCAATTTTGGATGCATCTCTTGTAGTCTTATAACACAACTGTGTATAGTGTTTTGCTCTGTTGTGTGTGTGGTGTATGTTCTTTGTGTGTTAATTTTGGCGTCAGAATGTTAAATAAGACAGCAGTGTTAGCTTTTGGCTGGAAAGTCAGATGTTTTGTTAATTTAGTTTTAGAAATTGTGTCAGATTTAAAGAAAAATGTGTTTTTAGTTTCAGGAAGTGTATCTTAGCAATTGTGGAAAAACTGGAGATTTCAGCTGTGACTCTAGTATGTCCATCTGGTCTATTTTTTACTGTAATGCACATATTGTTTTGCCGACCGTTTAAGGTATAATTTGTGCTTCTTTCACAGGCAACAAAGACTGGGTTAGAGTGTTAGAAGCTGAATTAAATACATTTTATATACTATAGAAATTACTTTAAATAATAGTTCTCAAAAGTGAAGTTACAATTCCTCATGCTCTCACATAGAAATGAATCATGAAGTCAAGTAAATGTTGTGTCTATTGAACTGAGGTTGCATTTATATAATAAAAAGTGCAATGACTACCTTTGCCTCTCAGTAGAACCAGGCCTGTGTTGAACTACTTTCTGTCTCAGAGTGGGACAAGTTACTGCTTTCTCTCTTGAGAGAAACAAGTGCACTAACCATTAAACAAAGTAGATATGGGAAATAGATGGGAATGCCTTGGTATTTCCCTGTAGGAGCTGAAGAAAGTGTCAGCAGAGAGAGAAGTCTGGACATCTTCTCCTAATCACCTGGAAAAACCGGATCACCCTCTCCCCCACAATTCATACTGTCGTTGTGTCCGTGGGCAAGACACTTAACCCACTTTTCCTCCAGTGGTGTTCCACCTGTAACACTGGTAAATGGATGCTTAATGTAAAGTGCTTTGAGTGCCTACTACAGTAGGTGGATACACACATGCATATATAGCCAGATGTGTTTAAATGCATGTTTGTCTGATGAAGGGCACTAGCCTGCTTCTGTTATTTAGCTCATGAGTTTTTCTGGTTCTGGGAAACAGGCCCACTGGCTTTGGATGTGCGTGTTGTTTCTGTTTTTAACAGAACATACCTTGAGAATATCAGTCTCAGGTCTGGTTGGGTAGGCAAACGTGACGTCTTTAAATTCCACCAGTCCAGTGCAGGTCTCGGGTGCCTCTTGACCATCAGCATGGTGCTTTGGTTTTCTGTCCAAATATTCAAAAACTTTCTCAGCGGCCCCCACTCCTGCATCAGACCTGTGTAGACTGATGCAATGCTCTGCAAAAGGTTCATCAAAAGGGCATCAGCCAAAAATTGCCAGTTTTGGCAATTAGTTGCTCTTTTTATATGAGCATTTTAGCCTAAGACTAAGTCAATACCATTGCTAAAGCAGAAAATTGTGCCTTGAATATTTTGGTTTCTTGCACTCCCATATTTGGTTATAAAATGTTGTCTTTTGTCATGTGGTAGAATAAAAAAGTAAATCAAGTTAAAATGGCTCCAGATTTATCCAAACATGCTCAAAGTCTGATGAGCAAATCTTGCTCAGTTTGCTTGTGGTGAACAACACTGAGTACTGTAAGCATGAATATACCGCAGTATATGAATAACAATCAAAACCCTCAGTCCCTAGTTTTAATTGGTATCTAGTGATAGATTTATGTACTACAACTGTGACAACCAAGTTCTTGTGGACAAGTTCTGTTTTACTTTAAAAGATTTGAAGCAACAACACAAGGTACACAACTAGGGGTTGATTTGGATACAGAAAGTCTCTTACTACATGATGTGGATCCAGCAAAAATTTGGGAAAAACAGCCCCCCGTCTCCAACGCTATATCCAGTGAGCTAAACTGACAATGCTTAACTAGCTTGATAGCATTACACAGTTTTTCTTAAGTTTAAGAAAGAATTTACAAGAGCATTTTTAATTTGCCTCAATACAGTAAATTACACACTCTCTGATGGGTTTATTGAGGTGCAATGTATGGAGAGAGAACATACTCGGTCATGGTTATTATAGGCGTTTTTGTTGGGGATCGAAGGGTTTTGACCACCTCTTTTAACTCTACACCAACCAATTATAGTTTTATGCACCCTTGATGTTTTGAAAATTTATTTGGAAAACTTCTCTTGTTTTAATAAATAAAATGAGTGAATTAACAATTACCTCCAAACACTCTCCCACTTCGAGCATGTAAATAAAGAAGGAAATTAAGGCTCCAGAAGTCAGCTTTCCTGTCACAACCAGGTGACCACCGTAGTACAGGACGGCCAGCTCCAACGCCAGCTCTGAAATCTAAAAATCAAGCACATACTTAGTTATTATTATTTTACTGTCTGCAATGGAGGTTCTTACCATTTTCTGCAGACCAGTGTCCAGCACACATAACAATGACTTCAATGGCTTCTCCAAACTGGGAGTGTGCTTACAATACCCTACTGTCAGGAACAATAATTTGCTTCAACGATTTTTAAAGACATTCAGAGCGTCATATATTTTACATGATATTTCTTAAAGTCTAACAAATATGTATTTTTCTTGAACTTGAGTAAGTGAAATTAAGGTTACATGTTACTAAGAGGTCAGAGTTGCCACGTACGCAGCTTGACCACATGTAGAAGGCATAGGCCAGTGCTTGTTTCTTGTTGAGCTGGAACATGACCAAGAGTTTGAAGAAGTACGAGTCAGCTTCTCCGCTCTCATTGGCAAAGCTGCGCACTGTCCTCATGGATGAGATGGTCTCCTCAGCCACTTTATTGGCCTCAGCCAGTGTGGTCTGCACCTCTTTGGTCAGTTTCTAAAGCAGAAAGTAACAAGGTTAGTCCTATCTGAAAAAAAATCTATTGCAGAAATGATAACAATGTGCAATAAACTAATGTCTAGAAGCTTCCTCAGTTCAAATATACTTTGTTGTCCAAGTAGTAATGTAAATTGAATTGCTTGTAGGAGCATGTTTTCACATTTTGGCTTCTTAGAGGAAGACTTTCAGATAAACTGTGTTTATCATGTTAATGTCAAATTTAGTGTGGTAATGTTCTTGCTCAATGTGCACATGTTTTTTTGGTATTTTGTTAACAGGTTCATATATGTGGTAAGAACATACCATCACAGTGCGTTTGTGGTACTGGACAGGGCTGCACGATCTATTATCATCACAGTACAAGTAGGTCTTTGTGATATGGATAATGCAATGTGTGACATTTGCAGATTCGTCATGATAACAAATCCGCATGGATAGTGGTGGTCAAACTGCCATCAACTTTTAAACAAATCAGCCCATTTCAAATGATGCATCAAGCCCAACCAATGGCCCGCCCCCAGGAGCCATACACTCCACTGTGATGGTAGGTTGGTTCAGTTCCAGCTTGCACAAAAAGGAACCTTCCACACACAATGTGGTAACGTGCCATTCATATAAAACTTGCAGGGCGCACTAACATTAAACTTTCATATTGTCCTGTGGGCCGCAGTTGGCCTCTGGGCCACGAGTTTGAGACCACTGCTCTAAGAGTCCTGTTGATGTTGTACATCTACAAGCATTCAGTGATACATGTGTGTGGCATTGAGTCATATGCTTTCTTGTAATCAATCCAGGCAGTGCACAGGTTGGTGTGTCAGGTTCTGCAGTCTTGGGTGACTGTTCTGTCAACCAGGAGTTGGTGTTTGGCTCCTCTGGTTTCTTTGATGATGTCCTTCTGTGCTTTGCTCATGTATTGATCCATGTGCCCACTTATCTTAGCCGCGATGATGCCTGACATGAGCTTCCATGTTGGGGAGAGACAGGTTATTGGCCGATAGTTGGATGGGACTGTACCCTTTGTGGGATCCTGAAGGATCAGGATTGTACGCCCTTCAGTAAGCCATTCAGGGTGCGTCCCATCCCCATGGTTCATTTGTGCTGCAAGGCGCTCATGGAGTGCAGTGAACTTCTTTAGCCAGTAGGTGTGGATCCTGTCAGGGCCCGGTGCTGTTCAGTTTTTCATACCTGAGACTCTTTCTTGGATGTCTGCCGCTGTGATGGTAATTGGATTCTGTTCAGGGAGGTTGCTGTGGTCCTCTCTCAGAGCCACCAGCCACTGTGCATCACTGTTGTGTGATGCCTCCCTCTCTTTATACTTTTTCAGTATTGTTCAGTTTCCAGCCTTGGTGGGTCGGTACCCTGCCGCTGAGCATACACTTTCGAGGGTTGAGTTGCGAACAGCCGGTTTATTCTTCTGGCTTCATTTTCTCTTGTGTACCTTTTTAAGCGGCTTGGAGTCTTTGTTTGGCAGTTTCAAGTGCTTCAGGTAAGGGCATCTGGTTGTACCTATTGGGTACTTGTTTTCTCATTGCACCTTTTTTGGCCTCTGTCAGTTGGCTCACTTCTCTCCGTGCCTTCTTGATTTTAGCCTCCAGCCTTTGTTTCCATGGTGCGGACTGTTTCTCATGGTTTCCATGGTTGCTCTTATAGCCAAGCATACTCAGGACATGTAACATAATCATTACTATTTGAAATAACTATTCTGTGTACCTTGTAGTAATTGCCGTAGAGTTTAGAGACAAGCCCAATGAAGGGGAATCCCATGATGGTCACCAGAGTGAGCTTCCAGGACATCCCGAACATGAAGATGAAGAAGCCCAACCCTTTGATCACGCTCCTCAGGAAGATGTTGACATTTTGGGAAATGAGGTCGCTCACCTGCGTGGTGTCCGCCGACAAACGAGAGAGGATGTCACCTGTAGAGTGACACACAGGCGTGATTGTAATCAATGTTTTTTGTCAGTAGTGTCTTGCTCTCTAACTGACCCCCAAGACACAATACAACTGTGGACGCTATTTGTTCAGAAACCTTAAGGATATTTTGTGATATAATTTTGAGGCAGTAGCTCAACTCCTTCCCTTAGTCCCCCACAACAACATAGCTCTCTTTTACTTTTTTTGTAATTTGTAGCCCAAACAGGGTGCAGATCCCTTTCTGTGCAGTAGTGTTGCCATTGTTCTGTACAAGTAGAAAATGATAATCATTGAAATGCAAATTTAAAAAAAAAGTAGAAGACACAGAGATCCCTCTAAAGATCTGTGTGTTGTTAGAACAGCAGCAAAACATTCAAGCGGCAACTTTGGTCATTTTAGTATATTTTGTGCAGAAAAGAATCTGCTAACCCTAACCCACCAGGGGTTAGCAGAGGGTACTGTGTCATTGAGATAGAGATGATTCTACTGCTCTCATGTCTAAGAACCATCAACATGATTTTGAGAAAATATTTTTTGGGCTAAAAGTTATGCCAAGTAAAAATGGCAGGTGCTGGTGGATAGTACCTGTATGGTTTTCATCATAAAAGGCAATTTCCTGTCTCATTAGTGTTCTGAAGAGATGGTTCCTGAGACGGAGGTTTAACCGGGCAAATGTCAGGGTGAAGACTCCTCCACGCACTCCCATAGCCACTGAACTAATCAAGTAAAAAGTATTGTTAGTTTAAAGGGGCACTGTGTACAATCTATATAAATTATTGAAATAGAAGAAATCAGTCACAGAGTTTTTCATGTTGTTTAATCACATCAAATCAACACTCTTTGTACTACTTGAAAAACAGACATTTAAAGCTCTACAGAACCCCTGGGAAGGGCCTTGACTTGCTAAACACACCTCACCTTTAAAATACAAATGGACTTTAACCCCTGAGGCCCCTTTAAAATGAACCTACACTCTTTAACCTTAGGCCCAAAACGGGTCCCTTTCATAAAAGTTTCACTGCATCAGATTATTTCATCAAATTCAGACCTAACCATAGATATAACGTTTTTTGTTAATATTTTTTATGTTATTATGCTCTTATTTTTCCTAAGAACCCCTAATATTTTATTAATCAAAAAACACAAAATATGCAATATTTTCCAAAAATGAGTCGCCATGGAAAATTTAGAATGGGCTTATACAGCCTTGATTATAGTAAGTGAATAGTTTTTTTTATAATAAATAATAATATCAATAATTGATAACAACATTGATTTTGATGCATTATTTTGGGAGCAATGAGAGTTTATTCATAAAAACTTACACTCTTTACTCTTAGGCCCAAAACGTGTAATAAAAATGTAATACATACTTTTTCCACTTTCAACGCATTAGATCTTTTCACCATCTTCAGACCTATCCCAGTTAAGGTCTAATCATCACTGGGATGTCTAACAGCAGGGTGCACATCTGCAACAGTATCCACTCCCCAGAGGAGAGTGGGACATTGTGACCTCTTTTAAGCAAGAGAAAGAGAGGGTTTCTGTGTACACATACATGTCACCAAAACTAAAACCTGTTTTGCCAGTATTTTAAGGCTTAGATTTATTTGGTATTTATGTAAAAAGCATTATAATATGTCAGGATTACATAAGTAAATTACAGTTCGGGTGCGTCCAACCTGGAGGAGACACTGGGGAAGACCTATGACATGCTGGATGGACTATGTCTCCCGGTTGGCGTGGGAACGCCTTGGTATTCCCCCAGAAGAGCTGGAGAAAGTGTCTGGTGAGTGGGAAGTATGGGCGTCTCTGCTTAGACTGCTGCCCCTGCCACCCAGCCCCGAATAAGCGGAAGAAAATGGATGGATGGTGTATATCAAAACTATGTGGTTATAATGGGAGTCAATGGGCCCAAATAGGGGCAGAGGGTAAAGAGTGTAGGCAAAATGCATATCTCCTAATCTAAACACCTTGCAACAGAGGGGATCATGAAATGTTAAAAATACTAAAAACTAATCCTGGCCAAGTTTTATACAATTAGTCTTTAAACTGACCAATATATTGCAAATCAAAAACATAAAATAAGCAGAATGTACACATTTGGGCCTAAAGGTGCCTCAGATGTATCCTACTGACCTTGCTAAGGCCAGTGCTGCCAGGGTTAACACAGGTTTAGTGAAGTGATCCATGCTTTGTTGAACTACAATGCTGTCTATGGCCTTCCCGTAATAGTAAGGTATAAACGCTTCACCTGGAAATAAAAGACCATAGAAGAATAATTAAGAGATTGAACACAGCCATTAGAATCTTAAACCCCTAACAGGACTAGAGAATAGACAACAGATTTTCCACAGTTAGCTGTTGTGTTGCTAGATCGCTTGCCTTAACTTAAATGAGGCAGTTTCTCAGCAACAAACCCGGCACTGACACTGAGAAGGAGACTATAGAAAATTGTCAAGAAGCATTCAACCACACAACTATAACTTTGAGGCTATATTAAGTAAAAAGACTTAATGCTTAATACTGGACTGGAGTACTACCACACTCATGTCGGGGACACGTACACACAGCGGAGATGAGGAGAAAGAGAGTAGCTACAGACAGTAAACCAGCATCGTGTCTGCAGTAGCTGAGCAGTCGCCCGAGTGTGGCCCCCGAGCTGCTCTTCTCTGGCTCCTGACTCTCTGGCTCTGCCCTCTTCCTTTCACTGCTTTCTTCACCAACTGAGAGTAACCTCTCAGTGTCTTCAACCGAGGTGGAAGGAACGGATAAAATCTGGGGTCAATAAGAAGCACTATTACTTTACAATAAAAATTATTTGGGTAAATGTTTGTCTGTATGATTATGTTACTTATGTTTTTAACGACAACTGTAGTTGCAAATACGTATATTATGTCTGTAAAATGCTCCATTTCATTTTCCTGAAGACCACAGCGCCTGAAAAATGGCTGCCTGTGAAGCACTTTGTGACTATTGTCTGTGAAAGGTGCTATATAAATAAAAACTTTTACTTTACTTTACTTTCTTACTTTAAACTATTTAACTTGAGCAAGAGTACACAGCCTATAATGTTCAAATGGCCAATCAATTGGCACTACATGGTTGGAATGAGGTAGAACGTGACGCGTGCTGACAAAAGGGTTCAAAGTTCAAATAACATGAATAAAATGAGAATCAGTTTTTAATAATAAAAAGTCCAAATCCAAACTCAAATTAAACAACTAGCAGCAACCCTTCTGGGCCCAACAAAACAAATCAAACCAATTTTTTTCAATGTCCATAAACCACCTGCAATAAGGGACCCCACAGACCTATAAAATATTGACGTGAAAAGCAAAAAAAACTTGGAGGATGACAGCTATTGACAAAACAAAAATATAAAATACTTGTCTCATAAACTCCACTGGGTTTTATACCATGAGAATTTCAACCCGCGGAATACTTTGGACCATGCCTGGTTCTGTCCTAATCTCAGTACTTAACACTTCTTTGTTTTGAAGTTTTTAAATGACTCAAATGACTTAACTCTGGAGCTGTGTGTGGGGGACTTATAGGGGAAGAGTCCTTGAATGGTTTTGCTCTTCAATTGACAGGCAGGGGCTTCTCAGTCCATCTAGGACTATTTTCGTAAGTGTCCACACTTAGCAGTGAGGTGCCTCAGGTATCCCTTTCCGGCCCCCTCACAGGTTCTCTATATAAAAGGTCCTTTGAGGATCTATTTTCAAGCACTTCTCAGTGCAGGATGGGATCATGAGCAGAGGGGATAGAGCGTCCTGTGGCTGCCCCCAAACTGTTGAACAGCCTCCCACTTCACACCAGAGCTGCCCAGTCACTAGAGCAGTGTTTCCTAAACATTTTTTTCAGGGAACCCTAGAAAATATTTTGGTCCATATGTCATAAGACCAAATGATTTACAAACCAGTTCCCTGTTTTTTTTTTTACTAATCTTTTTTAATTTAGCATAATTTTAGAAAATGTGGGTTTTGGATATTGCCATATCCATTTAATTGATTTAAAGCAATTTCTAAACACCTTTCAATTATTTATCTATCTTTCTGTCCTAAATCCAACCTGATCTAATCCAACTAAAACCTGTTCAAAATAAAATAAAACCTGTTCAAATCCATCTTATACTGGTCCAAATTCAGATAAAACCTGTACAAATCAATCTAAAACCTTTTTAAATGAACTAAGACTGGTCCAAATTCAGATTAAACCTGTTCAAATCCAGATTAATCCTGTAAAAAATCTAACTAAAAACGGTCCAAATCCCAAAAAAAAACTGTTCAAATTCATCTAAACCTGTTCAAAGTAAACTAGAACTGGTCCAAATCCAGATAAAACGTCAAATCCAGCTAGAACCTGTTCATTACCACTAGAACCAAATCCAAATAAAACCTGTTCAAATCCAACTAACACCGGTCCAAATACAGTTAAACCTGTTTAACTCCATCTAAAACCGGTTCAAATCCATCTAAAACCTTTTAATAAAATAAATAGAACCTGTTAAAATCCAATCATTAAACATGTTCAAATCCGTCCAGAACATGCTCAAATCCATCTAAAACCTGTTAAAAATCCACCTAAAACCATGTTCAAATTGTAGTAACATGTATTCAAATCCTAATCAAACCTGTTCAAATCCATCTAATGTCAGTGACTTTTATAAATATTTATCTAAATTTACCAAGTTTTTTTGGCGACACAAATAGAAATGTACCTTGTTTTTTGGTTTGGTTTGTACAGCACTGTGCTTTAAAATAAACTTGAGTCCGTCAGGGTGCTATTGACCGCAGCTTACCGGGTCAGACGTCTTTCCGAGCAGACTCCACAGCAGCATGACTCCCACAGACGAAACACAAGTCCAGCAGATCAGACTCAGGTCCCACGGCCGGTGGGTTAACCTGTCCTCTTCGGTCAGCATCAGCATCTTGGTCAGTGCGTAAGTAACGACGCACATAAGGACCAAAAGAATTAGACTAGTGGCTTTGGCGACTCTTACCGGACCGTCTCGTCTGTTCAGGGAGACGCCGGCACACGCCCCAAGCAGCAGGCAGGCTCTGAGCAACACGGTCCCCCAAAGGTCCAGCAACGACTGACAAATGTGGAAGTCTAAGGCGTCTCTTTTGAATATACTCAAGTCTGACGCATTAGTGTAAAGCACAGTGGAGACAACAATGTCCAGGACACACAGCACACAGCAGCTTATCACACAGCGAGGATCCATTTCCAGATTGAGTAAGATGTTGTGCATAGAACTTAACTTTCTACTTTGTGATTTATTTAAATGATTTGTCACTTCTTTACCTGTGAGTTTAAAGGGATTTCTCTCTGAAATGGTCTAACCCTATTTCAGAGCAAATGAATTTACTAAACCCAGGTACAAACCATGTATAAACTAGGATTAACCTTGCGCTCAAGACTAGCCAGGACTAAGTGCTAATAAACGCTGTGTAAGGTCTAGCACAGGACTTAAGACAAAAATTCTGGTCTAAACCAGTACTAAACTTGGACTAATCCGGGTCTAAAACCAGGTCTAACCGTCTAAATGAGGTAGTGTATAGATTCAAAAGTTTTAATATAAAAATGTCTAAACTGGGGCTAACTTAGGTCTAAATGAGGCCAGATCTAAACCAGCACTAAGCCTATGTCTAAACTATACGTTGGTGTAAACAAGAATGTGAGGTAGCTAGTATTCTCAAGTTAGTGTTCTTAAGTTATTTGAGGAAGTTACGTCATCGCTAGCTTCATTGGTGTTACCTATTGGCGATGCGTCAGGTGCATAATACCTAATCTCCCGGTGTCCTTCATCAAATTTATTCACTTACTATAATTTCCCTTCGCTTTCTGTGGAATAAATAATAAGACTATTCGCCGTGTTAGTATACAACTACAACCCGTTTTCTAAGCCTACGAATCCCGTAAACTGGAGCTAATAGTGCAGCACGGGGAGGTTTGTCAAAAGTGTGAAGTCCGGCATCATAGATCGTCTAGATGTTACAGATGTATGCGACAT
This sequence comes from Neodontobutis hainanensis, assembly GCA_024349245.1. Taxonomy (NCBI): domain Eukaryota; kingdom Metazoa; phylum Chordata; class Actinopteri; order Gobiiformes; family Odontobutidae; genus Neodontobutis; species Neodontobutis hainanensis. Next base: position 105,951 of record JALDNG010000311.1, on the reverse strand, counting down.
TTTGAGCAGCACGGGGATGCGACATTTAACGGGATAAACGTACGCAGGAAGAAATTTCCCGAACTAGCGTTTCAGTAGAAGCACGATATAGTCTATACAATCAATGAGTAGCGCCAAATTACGTTTTATGCTTGCATTAGCAGCTGATGTCAAGTATTACAAATGACTGTATTGTAAGATAAGATGAGTGATATCTCTTTCGCAGCACATATCTACCGCGCTAGTATTGCGGAAGTGAATACGCTGGCTCCTCCCACACTTAAAATACTTCAAACGGGCCGCTAAATGTAAAATGACAATTAGACACAAATATATAACCATAAACGAAATGTTTGGGATAACACGTATTATTTGGCTAATTAAATATGTAACCTTTTGGCAAAATGTTCTCCCAACTACATAAAATAATAATTGCTATGTTCCAGCTTTCATGGAGTTAATAATAATAATAATAATAATAATAATAATAATAATAATAATAATAATAATAATAATAATAATAATAATACATTTTATTTGTATTGCACTTTACATTTGGACACAAATCTCAAAGTGCTACAGATTAAGATCATTAAAAAAAGGAGTTATCTAAGTAGTATTTAAACTTTCTTTCCCAGTTAAAGTAAGCCATAAAAAACATAATTTCTTGCCAAATGACTGCTAATGACATCTAACAAGGCTTATAAAACTACCTTCGGTGCAAGTCTACATTGAACAAATTTGTCCCGCTGACAGAATTCATGGGGCCCTGGACAAACCCTATGGCCAGAGGCCCCCTATACAATTTCCATATTGCTAAAGCATAGGAGGGCTTAGTTTTGGACAGGATTTCTAGACGCAGGGGCCTGAGGGAGTCTGGTTTGGGGACCACAGGATCTCGACTCTGCTTTTTGCAGATGATGTTGTCCTGTTGGCTCCATCAAGCCAGGACCTTCAGTGTGCACTGGGACGGTTTGAAGCCGAGTGTGCAGCGGCTGGGATGATGATCAGCACCTCCCAGTCTGAGACCATGGTTCTCAGTTGGAAAAGGGTGGCTTGCCCCCTTCAGTTTGGTGGAGAGTCCCTGCCTCGAGTGGATTTTGGGGTCTTGTTCACGAGTGAGGGAAGGAGGGAACGTGAGATTGACAGACGGATCGGTGCAGCTTCTGCAGTGATGCGGTCGATGTACAGGTCTGTCGTGGTGAAGAAGGAGCTGAGCTGCAAGGGAAAGCTCTCGATTTACCGGTCAATCTACGTTCCTACTTTCACCTTTGGTCATGAGCTTTGGGTCATGACCGAAAGAACAAGATCCCAGATACAATCGACTGAAATGAGCTTTCTCCGCAGAGTGGCGGGGCACTCCCTTAGCGATAGGGTGAGGAGCACGGTCACTTGGGAGGAGCTCAAAGTAGAGCCACTGCTCCTCCACATCGAGAGGAGCCAGCTGAGGTGGCTGGGCATCTGTATCGGAAGCCTCCTGAACGCCTCCCTAGGGAGGGGTTTGAACTCATGACCTTCTTGCTGTGAGGCAAAAATTTAATTTATTGTTGTGTACAAGAGAATTCCCAAACCAAATACAATTTGCAAAGGTTAATCCAATCTGTACAAGTAAAACAGCCACCAGTTTGCAAACTACAGAGCTATCTCTATGACAAAAAAATTGTCAAAAAATTTGACAGGTCATACAATAAATCTTAAGAAATTTGAAAACATTGGGGAAAGGGAAATCACACATAAATGAGTACAATCATATTTAACTGACAGACAGCAGTATGTCCAGGTGGGTGAACACATATCAAGATGGAGGAGTATTACATGTGGGATGTGGATGCCCAAGCCGGGCAGAGTGGTGTCCCAGGGCCCAGGCCTGGTTGAGTGAGTGCTGGTGGGGGTGGAGCAGAATGCCAGAACGCCCCTTAGCTGGCTAAGAAAATGTGTTGTGTGGCTATGGAGCTTAGGGCTGGTTGAGGGAGGGCTAGTGTGGAGGAATGCCCAGTGAAAGAGGTCCTGGTCTGGGGAAGATAAGATGTACTGTAGCCTTGCCGAGGTGCGTGAAGAGTACCAGACACAGAAATTGATATCTGTTCAGTAGAGTACCAGGTTGGCGGGAACATAGAAAGGACAAAACTACAGTTCTAATGTGTCTGGTCTCGATGTTCAGAGTACCAGATGTGGTTTTTCCACACTGCGTTGACAAAACCCATTGGTACACTGTTGTTACACTTCAGGACGGGATGAGAGGGTCCTGGTGCAGAGACTAGCCGGAAAAAGAGGCACACAGGCGGCTGAGACGAGGTGCTCTTTCCACTCGAACCATGAGGCATTGGATAAAAAGCCCAAAAATAGAAAAATTACAATTACATTTTTTTTACTTTTTATCTATAGCTGTTTATAGGCTACCCATAAAAGGGGCAGGTGAAGTGCAACAGAGGGTTCAACACTGGGTTAGTTTTCAATTTTTTGGGCATTTAGGCAAATTTTTCCCACCCCTGCAGCATTGTTACACTTCTGCTCGGTGCCTGAGTGATCTGGACAAAGAAAAGGTGATGTGAAGCAGAAATATTCTTTATTTATTTTATTTATCAATAACAATGCACAGAAAAACATTGTCCTATCCCGAGTTAATAAGCAAACATTTTTGAGTGTGATCCTTAGTCACAATGTTAATTGGAGACCACAAATTACTAATATTTTTTTTATTTAAAAATACAGTGTGTTTGGATCACTCAAAAGAGGTTGTGTATTACTCGAAGTGTTGTGACCTTATGGTACAGACTGGTCAACATAAAAGGTGAAACAACATTGCTAGAATAAAAAAAATACTTATATTTTTAAGAAATATGCTGAAGTGTAATATCAATTGTAAATGTAAAAAATATAAGTAATTTAAATCATTTGATTTAAAAATAATTTAATTGAATTTAAATAATGGTAATAAATTAAATAAAAAATTCTCATTTTGTGAATTGTTGGGGTTGTCTTGTCTTTTTTTTCTTCCGATTTTATTGTCCATCCATCCATCTTCTACACATTTTGTTTTGTTGTAATATATATAGTGTTTTTTATGTTAAAAATTGTAGGCAAAATATGAAAGTAATAAATAAGTAAAATATTGTATTCTTTTTTTGTGTTGAGCGTAAAAAACTAAACTAAAATGCTTTTTTCACTGGCCTTTGTCTGCTTATTTAAAATATGAGATAATAAAATGTGAGTATTTAGTCCTGGCAGCTGCTGTTGAAAAATGTTTTATGTGTCTCATGTGCAGGAAAACATAAATCCTAGTAAACCTAAAACCAGATTCTGTGGCATAAAAGTAACATCAAAGCAAACATCTACACTTTTATAAGGCAACAAAGGCCATGTCTTTATTTTTTACATACTATACAATAAATAACATTAACATGACATTAATAAATTAAATCTGTATTTTAAAACAGAAACATATTCTCATTGGATGGTTTCTTCTAAGTCGTATTCCAGTTCGGTCTTCATTTCCCCCGAGCCGCTCTGAACAGTGGCCAGCACCGTTTCAACAGGAAAACTCAAATACAGACTCTCTTTCAGTTTTTTTGGCAAAGGCAGCTCTCCGTCACAGTACAACGGCTCGGAGATCACCGAGCTTGTCACGTGCCCTCTTCGTTTGGCGTTCCTCTTTTTCTCCTGTTTGTAGGCCGCGTTCATATTATCGACCACCTGGAACAAAGGAACCAATCAGAAGTTATTCCTTTAACAGAGTGCAGTCAACGTAAAAAAAATAAAAAAAATAAAATAGACGTACCAGCTGTTTGATAGAATTCTGCTGCTCATGTATGATGCTCAGATATGTGCACGCCTTCTCCTTTGTGGAATACAAGTCGTTATGAGTGTCATCGTAATTCAGAGAAATGCAGGAGGTCTAGAGGAAAGTTATAGATTAATATTTTATAATAAAACAGAAGAAAAAAGAGTTTAAAATGTATCATTTTCTGAAAGAATAAATTATATATGGCATTTGTTTCATGGTATGGGATTGTACTGACTTTATTGTTAAAGAATATAGATCCCTCTTGAAAATGAGCCCCCCACATCTCCAGGGAAGTGTATAAATAAAGAATAAACAAAATAGAGTAGGATTACTAAGGAGGCGCCCTCCAGACCTTGCACCATAGAACAAACATGACACTGTCTTGATGCAAGCAGATTTCTGACCAATCACACAATAGTTCACGGACTCCCACAAGAAACACATTTGTCTGGGCAAGTTAATTCATTGGGATTTTAATTAATTCAGGATGACTTGTTTTTTTGGATGACTTGGGCTTGAACTTTAAAGTGATAACTCAACTAGCACTTGTTTAGGAGTTTGTTACATCCTACCTCATTGGGTAACGTGGCTTTCCTGTTAAACATGATTGAGTAGGGAGTGAACTTTGTGCTAGGATTGACAGATGTCCTGAGGAGGAAGAGCACCGGATCCAGGTAGTCGTCCCACTGGTCCCGTTTCTCCGTCACCATCTGCTGCACGGCCTCCTTTAGGACCGGTGCCGTGCAGTCATGGAACGGGTTGAGCTGAGGTTGGTTCAACGGAGAAACTGTCTGTGTCATGCTCCACCTTTCACAGAGCAGACGTGTCACCTGGAAGTAAAGATGTAAGAAGTCAGTAGGTTCGCTGTGTTGTTTAAATTATCATTTGTCAGAATGTGTGCTTGTATGTACCAAGTTTCACATCGCAGGTCAAAGGGGGGGGTTCATTGGTTGTGGCCAGAAATGGCTGAAGTCACAATAACATTTATCTGTTCTATTTAAAATACAAACCCAATTCCAAAAAAGTTGGGACACTGTACAAATTGTAAATAAAAACAGAATGCAATGACGTTTCAAATTTCAATATTTTATTCTGAAAACAACATAGATGACATATCAAAAATTTAAACTGTGAAAATGTATAATTTTAAGGGAAAAATTAAGTTGATTTTAAATTTCATGGCATCAACTCATCTCAAAAAAGTTGGGACAAGGCCATGTTTACCTTTGTGGCATCGCTTCTTATTTTTAGAATAGTCTGCAAACGTCTGGTACTGAAGAGACAAGCTCAAGTTTAGGAATGTTGTCTTATTCTTGTCTAATACAGGATTCTAGTTGCTCAACTGTCTTAGGTCTTCTTTGTTGCATCTTCCTCTTTATGATGTGCCAAATGTTTTCTATGGGTGAAAGATCTGATCATTTCAGAACCGGATCTTTCTTCTACGTGTTACGTCTATGTGTTCTGGCATTGTCCATGCATTGTTGTGTGTTTTTTTGGAATGTGTAGCTCTCATGAAATCCAAAATGAGCCAAAATTTGTTGAAAGTGAGACATTTCAAAATGTCTCACTTTCAACATTTGATATGTTATCTATGTTGAATAAAATATTGAAATCTGAAACTTCCACATCATTGCATTTTGTTTCTATTCACAATTTGTACAGTGACTTTTTTTTGGAATCAGGTTTGTAATTATACCAAAATAAATCCAATCTAAGCAACCTCTAATAATAACATGTTTAAATACTGTATGTACAGTAGACATTAATTACATTCTTGAATGTGCACACATAAGTAACACTAATTTAGGATAAAAGCCTGGCACAGCCTGACATTTGCTCTCTGTACAGTTGTGCTCATATAAGTTTACATACCCTGGCAGAATTAGATTTTATGGCCATTTTTCAGAGAATATAAATGATAACACAACATCCTTTTTTCACTCATTTAGTGGTTGGGTGAAGCAATTTATTGTCAAACAATTGTGTTTACTCTTTTTAAATCATAACGACAACAGAAACTACTCTTGCATGAACTGCATGTTTGAGATCTCTCCAGAGTGGATCAATGATACTGAGGACAGTCCAGAACCTTCACTTTATGCTGCTGTAGCCAATGACAGGTCGACTTGGCCTTGTGTTTTGGATTGTTGTCAAGTTGGAACATCCAAGTACGACCCATGTGCAGCTTCTGGGCTTATGAGTGCAAACTTTCCTCCAGTATTTTCTGATAACATGCTGCATTCATCTTTTCCTGCCTTTGTGGCTTACACATCCACAAAACATCAGGTCCACCTCCATGTTTCACAGTAGAAATGGTGTACCTTTCATCATAGACCTTGTTGACTCCTCTCCAAATTTAACGTTTATGGTTGTGGACAAAAAGTTTAATTTTGGTCTCATCCTTCCAAATGACTTTGTTCCAGAAGTTTTCAGACTTGTATCTGTGTTGTTTGGTGTATTGTAAGTGGGATGCTTTGTGGCATTGCAGCCCATTTTTCTTCAAGTGACTCCTTATTCTGCATCTTTAAACAACCACTTTTTTCAGAGAGTCCTGTATTTCAGCTAAAGTTATTTGTGAATTTTTTTTTTGCATTCCTAACAATTTTCCTGGCAGTTTTGGCAGAAATTTGTGTTGGTCTACCTGACTTTGGTTTGGATTCTTGGATTGGATTGGATTCTCAGTTCCTTGGATATCTTTTTATATCCCTTTCCTGTTTTATACAGTTCAATTACATTTCCTGCAGATCCTTTGACAGTTCTTTTGCTTTTCCATGACATAAACATCAGTGCAGCACTAGATGAAAGATGTAAGGGTCTGTCAGGAGCCCAGAAAGTCACTGACCTTATATACACACACACACTGATTATAAACAGATCACAGGTGAGGATGGTTACCTTTAATACCCATTCAAATCTGTTTGTGTTGCATGTGTGCATGTTATCAGGCCAAAATCAACAGGGTATGTAAACTTTTGATCAGGTTCATCCTTCAACCGGAAGTTAGGCGGTTCGATTCCCGCTCTCCCCACAGTTCATACTGTTGTTGTGTCCTTGGGCAAGACACTTAACTCTCCTTGCCTCCAGTGGCTGTAACAAAGGTAATTACTGAAGAACAATGTAAGTCGCTTTGGATAAAAGCGTCAGATAAATTAACAAATGTAAATGTTATGAGAGCCCAGGTTACTCTGATAGTGGCCTTCAGCTCTTCTGCATTGTTGGGTCTGGCATATTGCATCATCCTCTTCACAAGGATCACAAGGTCAGGTGAGTTTGCTGGCCAATTAAGAACAGGGATACCATGGTCCTTAAACCAGTTACTGGTTGCTTTGGCACTGTGTGCAGGTGCCAAGTCCTGTTGGAAAATGAAATCTGCATCGCCATAAAGTTGGTCAGCAGCAGGAAGTTTGAAGTGCTTTAAAACTTCAGAACCAGAAGCTGACATGGCCCCAAACCATCACTGACTGTGGAAACTTTACACTGGAGCTCAAGCAACATGGATTGTGTGTCTCTCCTCTCTTCCTCCAGACTCTGGGACACTGATTCCCAAAGGAAATACAGAATTGACTTTCATCAGAGAACATATCTTTAAACCGCTCAGCAGCAGTCCCAGGCGAGACGCTTCTGACACTGTCTGTTGTTCAACAGTGGCTTGTTACAAGGAAAGTAGCTGAAACCCAGCCAGCCTCTTTTGCAATGACCTTTTGTGTCTTGCCCTCCTTGAGCAATGTGTCAATGGTTGTCTTTTGGACAACTGTCAAGTCATCAGTCTTCCCCATGATTGTGTAACCTACAGAACTAGACTGAGAGACAGTTTAAAGGCCTTTGCAGGTGTCATTAGCTGATTAAAGTGTGGCACCAGGTCTCTTCAATATTAAACCTTTTCACAATATTCAAATTTTCTGCGATACTGAATATACTGAGTATGGGATTTTCCTTAGTTGTTAGTTATAATCATAAAAAAAGTATATATATATATATATAAACATTTGAAATATATCAGTCTGTGTGTAATGAATGAATATAATATACAAGTTTCCCTTTTTGAATGGAATTAATGAAATAAATGACGATTTTCTAATTATATGACCAGCACCTGTACATTCAAATGCCCTTGAAGTGTTTCCTTGTCTCACACTTAGGCAACCCAAGCCCTTTGTTCAAAACAGTGAAAATGGCATGCGGGACTGCTAAAACTTTGTTTGACTCTGCTCTTCAGTCAGTTTTAATTAATCAGAGCATTACGTATTGAAAACCTTAAAAGCAGATAGCACTAAGTGTTCCTTTTTAAAAAAGATGCATTTTGCATGCCATGTTGGTTTGTTTACTTTTGTAAAGACTTTTGTGCTTTGTAGATGTTGACAAGCTCATGTCATGTCCGTTGCAATTCTGATTGGTTGGCCCTGATTCACTTTGCTTGCCAGGCCCCACCTTGAGGAAAACGAGTTGGCATTGTGCTTTTCCAGACTCGCTGATATAGCAAGAGGTCGGGCTTGCCAGGCTAAAGATAAAATATAGGACTTCATTGGTCCCACAGAGAGGAAATTCACTTGTAAAGCAGCTTTGACAGGTAAAGGGCAAAAAAGTAAGAGTAATAAAAAACAATGTATATACAATCTCAGCAGCAATTTAAACACTATGTATACTCCAGTTTATTGTCAGTGTGTAACTCAGACCTCACCTCAGCACAGAAGTCTGCATTCTGGGTGCACACAACTGTTTTAGGGGCTCCAAACCTGGGAAAGCAATTGAACGCAGAAATATATCATATCATCATTCATATCATTTTTTTTACAGTCACAAAAACAAAACATCTTCATCACAATTTACACTCCACACTGTAGAACACTTCTTTTGGAGGACAAACTGTGCCTAGCTTGGCTGATATGGCACTAAATAAGTGTGCATCGAGGCATGCTACCATCTTGTGAGAACACAACCCTTATTGAACACATCACATTGATACAACTTCTTATTAGTTTGAAATTTATTTCCTTTATTTTAATAACTGTCTTCATTAGTGGGTATACATTCTGAAAGGTTGCATAGTGTGTCCAATTATTTTGTCTTTATTATATGAGACTCAAACAGGAAAACGACTAAAACAGTCAGATGCTAAAGTTCATGACCCCTTTTAAGATACAGTGCCTTGCGAAAGTATTCGACCCCCTTGAACTTTGCGACCTTTTGCCACATTTCAGACTTCAAACATAAAGATATAAAACTATAATTTTTTTGTGAAGAATCAACAACAAGTGGGACACAATCATGAAGTGTAACAATTTTTTGGGGATATTTCAAACCTTTTTAAGAAACTAACAAAACTGAGAAATTGGGCGTGCAAAATTATTCATCCCCTTTAAGTTAATACTCTGTAGCAACACCTTTTGCTGCGATTACAGCTGTAAGTCGCTTGGGGTATGTCTCTATCAGTTTTGCACATCGACAGACTGAAATTTTTGCCCATTTCTCCAAAACAGCTCGAGCTCAGTGAGGTTGGATGAAGAGCATTTGATTCTTGATTGGATTCAGGTCTGGACTTTGACTTGGCCAGTCTAAAACCTGGATATGTTTATTTGTGAACCATTCCAGTGTAGATTTTGCTTTATGTTTTGGATAATTGTCTTGTTGCAAGACAAATCTTCGTCCCAGTCTCAGGTCTTTTGCAGAATCCATCAGGTTTTCTTCCAGAATGGTCCTGTATTTGGCTCCATCCATCTTCCCATTAAATGTCCCTGCTGAAGAAAAGCAGGCCCAAACCATGATGCTGCCACCACCATGTTTGACAGTGGAGATGGTGTGTTCAGGGTGATGAACTGTGTTGCTTTTACGCCAAAACATAACGTTTTGCATTGTTGCCAAAAGTTCGATTTTGTTTTTATCTGACCAGAGCACCTTCTTCCACATGTTTGCTGTGTCTCCCAGGTGGCTTGTGGCAAACTTTAAACAACACTTTTTATGGATATCTTAAAGAAATGGCTTTCTTCTTGCCACTCTTCCATAAAGTCCAGATTTGTGCAGTATACGACTGATTGTTGTCCTATTGTCTCCCACCTCAGCTGTAGATCTCTGCAGTTCATCCAGAGTGATCACGGGCCTCCTGGTGTGTTCCTTGTTCTTCATGATGCTCTCTGCGTTTTAAACGGACCTCTGAGACTATCACAGTGCAGGTGCATTTATACAGAGACTTGATTACACACAGGTGGATACCATTTATCATTTATCAATGTGGCAAAAGGTCGCAAAGTTCAAGGGGGCCAAATACTTTCGCAAGGCACTGTATTCTTGTAAAACCTTGCCTGGCATTTCTTTGAGCATGACGCAGTCCGACATTCAGGTGAGTTTGCTGAAATGTTCCCTTCAGGAATGAAAGGGGATTGCCGTCTTGAATACTTTCTTTCTGGCAGGGGGGTTTGTAAATGTTTTTATCTAACCCTTCCCAGACTGGTGAGTGAGTGTCATTAATGACTTCTATAAGACAATTGTTTATGACCTTCTCTCTAAAATGTTATCACACACACTCAAGTTCTTAAATGTTCTGCTTGTTCTGTACAGCTGATGCACATTATTAAATAAGGCCTGACATTTAATTATTTCTGGTTCATTTCTATTAAAACAAGTAATATGTTGGCTTTAACCTCACACTAAGACCCACCTTATAAATTAATTTCAATAATATACATTTATTTTGTGTCACTCAAAAATTATGTAATGTGAGTAAGTCAACATTCATTCTTTCATTTTCTTTAAGGCCAATACATACATGAGGACCAGTTAGTCGCAGGGCTAACATTTAGACATTTCACTCTCACATTCATTCACTAGGGACACTTTAGAGTTGCTAATTGAAGGATGTTCGAGTAAGAATGCTTCTTAGTCAGGAGCAGGTGCCATGTGTACCCTCAAAAAAGTCAACAGATAAACCACAAGGTTTATTGACCCTAAGACCAAAAGTGGGGTAAAAAAATATATACAATTATAAAGAGATGGAGTTTATTTGTGGAATAATATTGATAAAGAAATAAAAATGTGTTAGATTGAATGAAAATGTATGCCTTTACAAATGGTATTATTTTCTTCTTAGATAAAGGGTAGCTTCTGAATGTGAAGATTTAGATTTAGGCAGAGCTTTCTGCTGTTTTAGGTCTCATTTAATGCCTTTATGATAAAAATGCTTTGTACTGTGCATGACTGAGAAAAGATTTATTAAATAAATACCTGAACATTGTTCTTTGTGTTCTATTTTTGTAGCTCATAAACACAACATACTTAATCTCATCCTGATCTTGGTCCTGAGGCTACTCCCTTTGCCATGTTCTCACATACACAGTCTACAAAATACATCCTGACAGACTCTGTACAACTGGAAAAGCGTCTGGGTCTGTAATCGTCTCTATTATAACTCTCACTACACAACTTAACAAAGTTCAGTTACATTTATGCATATGGTCTTTTTACCTGTAAATGCATTTCAAAATGCATCTTGCAACAGAGAGAGCGTCCGTCTTCTGTAACGGAAAAGCCTCTGGCCATTTACTGAAGTAATCAACAAGGACCAGAACATGTGTGTTGCCCTGAATGCTTTCAGGGAAAGGGCCTGGTGAAGAGAAGAGAAGATGAAGAGAAGGAGGTAAATTTCAGTCCCTGGACAAACAGCTTTGGTACATCAATGTGACATATTTAATGCACAAACACCTAAAATGTCGATTCCAATTATATCCCACGGTGCGTCCACTTTAATCGGTCTAACAGTTCTGGCTAGATTCTTACTTCTTTCGGCATGCTGACACGTGTCACACAGTTTGATCTGAAAACACAAAATTTTAATTAAAAGCCATCAATTCTAATAATGTCTGTAGACATCTGGACAACTTATAAATCATTAGTATAAACACGCACACAAATACAGTAACACAGCAGATTTATTGCAGTTCTACTGTACGTGAACGCACCACAGCTTCGTTCTGAACAGACTCGCTCGGGTTCACTTTTTTGCACCAGCAGGGCTCTAGGGTGCAACCAAAATAGTCCCACGTGCGACCTAATTTCTCAATTATGCGACTAGAAAAACCTGAGGTTGCACTGGTGCTACCAGCCGTTTGAGGGAGAAATAAAAAATCTGAATCTTGTTATATGCTAGCTCCTGATTCCTATTCCTAACCACTGTTCAACAGAGATAACAGTTAAACGTCACCTCACATGTCCGTGCAGCTCAGCAAGATCTCCGAGTGCCCACAGCTCCTGCTGCTGTGGTCTCCACTGAGAGCAGTCAGAGGCGCGTGGCAAGGACACACGTCACTCATTGTGCTTAATACCAGCAGCAATTTTAATGTGGTAAAATAAAATCTGTGCTGAGGACCAACTGTGCACCTTTCGGATGACCTGCCCTGAGAACCGGGTTGACCAGATGCTCGGTACTGTGCTGTAATTTTTTTTTTTTTTTTTAGAACCAGGACATTTGACAACACTATTATAAACACTTGTCATTATAAATGTGCTCAAACACAAGCTGTGCGTCACTGGTGCCAGCAAAGCAAGTGCAAATATATTTCTGTAATCTGTTTATTTGTCACCATGAGTTTGGTCTGTGGGACAAAAGGTTGTGGTTGACATGGCTGCTAGGGAAGGATACACATAATAACTATATATACTATATATTATATAATAATAAATATGAACAAGAACACAGATGAGATTTTTGTTTTCTAAACCAGAGTGTGAAGGAGGGTGGTTGATAATAAGAAGTGGCACATACCCAGTCCACCACATCTTTGATGATCCCAAGCCAGTAGTACTTGCTCTGGATCCTGTGGACGGTCTTCTTCTGTCCCAGGTGGTGTCCGATGTCATTGAAATGACAGTCAAAGAAGATCTGCCTTTTGCGCTCGGCTTCGATCACCACCTCCCGCTTCTCATCTCTCTTGGCTCCGACGTAGTACAGCTTCCCCTCTTCAAACCAAAGTGAGAGGCGCACAGCAGGCTTACTTTAAAAATTGTTTATATTTTAAAGCTGATGATTTTCAATGACTTCTCTGTATCTTTACATTTCCCCAATTTATCTCCAAATTAAACTATTCCAGTCTTTTGTCAACACAGGCCCAGTTTGGGAAAGCAGATCAATTCAGTAGCACAGTAACAAAAGACTGGATTTTCACTAATATTTTCTACCAGGTGCTCTGTTACTAAATACACTCTGGGTCTTGGTTGACCACCACTGTGTCCAAGGCTAGGCTCTAAGAATTTTTAACACAGCTCATACGATAACGTTATGCTAATTGTAAGTTATTAGTAGGTGCTGAATATGTCTGTGAAGGTTCTCGGTCATCCAGGTCATCTTGGAAAAAAAGGTTAAAGCAAAGGCATCTGGACTTAGTTTTCAAAGTTAAGATGTTTTTTCTCCAAATTAAAGAGACTTTAATAATTCTGAGCTCAACTGGTAAGAGAGTTGAGCTTTACTGACCTCGACACCAAGAAACTAGATTCACCATGAAAATTAGGTCTAGATGCCTTTGCTTTAACCTTTTTTTCTAGCTAGGTTCTTCTAACTTAAACTGTAAAACTCTCGCTTTAAGTCTCATTACCTTCGACGATGAACTTCCGCGCGTATCTCTTCAGGTTCTTCTTCTTTAAAGGGGTTATAGACTGAGAAAAGCAGCCTTTGGAAACAAAAGTGTAAATGTCGCCGAGTTTGTTGTTGGAACTGGACTCGACCACCTCTTCCTCAGCGACCTGCAGAGACTCCACACTCAGCATTTCCGCTGTCTCCACCGGCCACGCGCCTCAGAGGACATCAACAATGGCGGAAAGAAAGGGCAGACGTTAGAAAAACAGCACCCACAGACTAAATTATGTGCATAAATCCTCCAGATTGACTGCGAATGGCTGAGGTGTCCCGCTTGCTCTTCCGCTGGTTTCTTCGCAGCTCTCCGAGGTTTTGTTGGTGGATAATCACAACAAGCCTTTGCCACCTACCGCCACCTACTGACCATGATCAAGTTTTTTTTACGACTCAAGAGTGTAGTTACCTTTTACCGCCACTGGATGGCAGCACGTGACTTTTAAAAGTCTCAAAACCAGGCTTAGACTGGGAGCCGTATTTTTTATTTTATTAACTTTTTTCCTGATAATCTTTGCAAAGATCATGCTATTAGCACTGAAAAATAAAATACTACTACTACTACCACCACCACCCAGCCAGCATTTCCATTTGGGCCCTATTTTGGCTTAAATATGGGCTCAAACATTCAGGACATTTACATTTCAGTTTGAAAGTCTGTAACAGGTCTCTGTCGACATCCGTCATGGTCTGACCCTGACTCAAAGGAACACATGACACCAACATCATCTGATCATTTGTTCTTAAATGTTAAACCTCTAATGTAATGGGCCATGCAAAAGCTCTGCATTAAAACATATGTTTTTATTGAAACAATTTACATAACTTGTAACAAAAGTGATTCTCATAAGAAACTTCAAACTGAAATGTAGATGTACAGTCTGGTTTACTTCTGACTAACTTCTGAAGTCAAGAAGGGATTCAGTATTTCAAAGAAAATATGAAAATATGGCATTTTCTTCACTGGGAATAAAAGTAATTTTATATATGAAGCTTTCATCTGGTTCTTCTACAGGAATCTCAGGTTTATGCTACAGATGTTAAATAGCTGCATAACATAATTTAATACAATATAACATATACATCAGTGCATTTACATACATATAATACATACACCTCCCAATTAAAACAATAAATAAAACAACATATTGCAAAGGAGGTTATGACAGGTTGAATGTCAAAAAATCATTATAAGCTTATATAAATGTTTTCTGCAGAGGGAGCATCATGGTTCTTTTCTTTCCAAGGTTAAGGGACTTCTAAAATGTCATTTCACATTTCTCCAATGTGCATCTCAAGTCACTCTTGTCAAACATGAGGCTTATATAATTCTTATTTAGTCCTCAATCTTGAATCTCCCACTTTTATCTCGGTGACCAACCCTTACGTGGCCAATTTTACCTGGCTTAAATGTTTACGGATGAATACATTTGTATATACTGGTAGAGGAATGTCCTTACTGACCATCTCCCACGTTACACTCTTATTCTAAAAGATAATGTTAATCGTCTGTTATCAGGTCCTTCGCCACTGTACGTGCTGACGTCACATGCATACGTGCCACTTGCTGCCAGCAGGCAGAGCGGATGATTCCACGGATGGGTCCCGCAGTGTGTAGTCTATCCTCGGTGTACTTCCGCGGTTGCCCTTAATTCCTTTCGGCGGTCTGTCCTGTTTATTTCTTAAACCTATCGTTTCATTTTTGTAGGACTGGTTTTCTTCGTTTTCTCCCCCTTCTGAACACCGGGGGATGGGGGAATGAGCAGCACCGACTCCCCCTCTCCTTTGCCTTCACCTCGGTATTCATCGCTCGGTTTTTCTTTCCTCCGTGATTCCTCGGAGCTGTGGCCAAAATGCAGGGCCCGCTGCTAGGACAGGCTACGATGTTTGCGGCTCTGCTGGCGTTGAGTTCCGGACTGACAGGTAAGCAGCTGCTCGGGATGGACAGCACAGGGTCTGACTGTGGTGAAATGTCTAAGGTGCTCTACTGCTCACGGTGTGTAACCAGCTATACATGCGTCTGGTCTGTGGCTAATTATTCCAGTCATTACATGGCAAAGAGCCACTATAATAATATCTGTAGTTAATATTATCTATATCAAGCTCAACATCAGTCGTGCCTGTCTGTAGTGTTTTGGATATAGTGGCTGTGAAGTCCACAGTCACAGTGGAAATGCCTTTCTTCCATTATCATATGATCTAAGGCAGAAAAATTTAGTTAGAAATTAATATACTTTTTTCTGATTGGTAGAAGAAAATGTGTCTATGTAACCAATGCCATTGGAGATTAATTTGACTTTAATTAATTTATCTTTGATTGTATGGTTGACTAGTGATTGTTCAGTCAGTGAATGTTGTATCATTTGATTTCTTAACACAGAAAACCAAACAAATTTATTTTACAACCTGTGACCAGAGTGGTTGTCTGTCAGGACCAGCTGGAGACAAAAGAGCATTTGCATTTAGAAGTAGAGAATAAATCCTTCAAATTATGTTTACAATTTACCATCAATATTTGCAGGACCGCTATAATTGTCAATATAAATTACACTGAACAAAATATATAAGGTATTATTGCTTTTTGAGTTCAGGAGTAGCACCAACAAATGGTATTTTTCTATTAACCACCACTGACACACTCTAATTCAAGTACAGTAGGGTATTTGCCCAAATATTCCCTTTTTCTATCAGGAGCTTTTTCTCTTCAATCCATTATTAATTTCTTGCAGCAGATGAAACTTTTAGTTGTAGTCAGTCTTGCATGAATAGCAAAGTCTTGCTCAGACCAAGAGTAACATGAGCAGCGTTTTATGGAGTTTATCTTCTACTGACATAATCTGCTACTCACAGCTCTGTGTGCGCTGCAAAGGGCTGTAACAATTAGTTGGCACAATCGACAATGTTTAAAAAATAAAAAAGCAAACAAACTCACAACACAACATTAAAAAAGCAAACAAACTCACAACACAACATTAAAAAAGCAAACAAACTCACAACACAACATTAAAAAAGCAAACAAACTCACAACACAACATTAAAAAAGCAAACAAACTCACAACACAACATTAAAAAAGCAAACAAACTCACAACACAACATTAAAAATGCAAACAAACTCACAACACAACATTAAAAAAGCAAACAAACTCACAACACAACATTAAAAATGCAAACAAACTCACAACACAACATTAAAAAAGCAAACAAACTCACAACATTAAAAAAGCAAACAAACTCACAACACAACATTAAAAAAGCAAACAAACTCACAACACAACATTAAAAAAGCAAACAAACTCACAACACAACATTAAAAAAGCAAACAAACTCACAACACAACATTAAAAAAGCAAACAAACTCACAACACAACATTAAAAAAGCAAACAAACTCACAACACAACATTAAAAAAGCAAACAAACTCACAACACAACATTAAAAAAGCAAACAAACTCACAACACGACACTAAAAAAAGGAAACCTAACATATGCTGTCTAACAGGATACAAATGTGAAATGTTGTTACTAAATAAATACTGTAATATTACATTGATGCAGAATGTAAAAATGAAGTGGAAGGAGAGTGAAATATTATATTCAGGATTATACCTTACACCAAATCATTATTTAAGTCGAGAAATTAATCTTAAACATCTAAAGAATTCAATTTAATCTTAGAACGCTGGTCACATCTCCAAATATCACTATCACCAGAAAATTATGCCTGTCACAATTAATAATACATTTCATTTTTTGATATGGCTTGGGGGAAAAGGATAGATTTTCTTACACAAGGTTGTCAAAACCACAGACACTTTTGGTTGTAAACAAGCAAATCCCTTTTTAACCCCTCTGCAGATAAAGATTGGGTAAATATAGAAAGGAGTATCTTTAAAAGATTTAGATATTGATACAAGTAGCATGTATTTAATGAAGAAACTGCCTAAAAAACTAAACAGAGCCCAATTGAAGCCTCTTCTAATATCTTAAAATCATGTGCTAAATTACTTGGCAGACTGCGTCTGTCAACCAACCACACTAGTACAACCCAAACATCACAAATAAAGGTGTAGTGAAATGGACTAAATGGAAGGATAAAGGAATTACTAAAATTCACCACATGATTTGCCATAACACTTTTAAAACATTGAAAAAAAGAGATTTTGTTATGCTCAAGTATTTCCCGTGAACACCTGTTTGCCCACTGCTTACATTAAAACATTATTGGAGATGTAGCGCTTTAAGTGTAGATGTAAGTTATAGCACCTCTGGGGAATAGTGCTCTAAGTCCTATTGATTATTTTAGCATTAGTGGTCAAACATAAATTTTATAAATCTTATCACACATTTAATCTAGATGGACGTTATTATTGTGGCAAAACAATTTGTTCTGAGACTTTTGTACATCTGATTACACCACCGTCCAGTGATTGCGTTTTGGTGTTGGGTAGGCTGCAACAATTATATTAATACTATAATATAATCAATACTTAATACAGTATTGAAACTTTCGGTACGGCCTTCACAGTACAACGTATTTCACTTCAGTCGGCTCTGTGTGTGGGTGTGGTTAGGGTTAGCCCCTGTGAGGGAACTACCAATCAACTCTCTATGGGTTGATGACTACAAATGATATGAACGCCGGTGCTTTATGGTTTTGGTGGCAAAACCTGCCTCTAGCCAAGACTAGTGAAGACCCACTTGATTAAACTAAACCAGCAGCTCAGCTGCATCTTGGGCTCCAGCTGAATGTGCACTACACAACCCTGTGTTACGGGGCTACAAGGTGAAAGTGAAACCAACTGACGCTGTAATATCCCGCTGTAAGCACTGGCTTTATGGAGTCTGGTCTGTTCAGAGCGGAGTGAGTGAGAGCTGCCTCTGAGGCTTCCCCATACTTGCAGAAAGTAAAAAATACTAAATGTCCCTTTTACCAACAAAAAAGAGAGAAAATCCTTTTAACAAGTGTCTAAATTTCGATTGTAGCACTGGTCTTTGCTCTAAATCAGGGGTCCTCAATTAAAATCAGCCGAGGTCCGCTTAATTAACTTTCCTCAAGTGAGGGGAGGGGAAAATTTAAATAAAAGGATATGTGAATATAATTCTTTAAAGTAAAGTCTCATTTACATGAGGATGATGTTTGAGTGTTTGGCTTTCACCAAACACAGCTCACAGACAAAAGGTAAAAACTACAAAATCAAAAGAGGCTAAAGCTAAAGCTCAGGACCTGGTGGTTTATTGACAACAGGCTGGAATCCTGCAAATAATGTCTAAAACTCCTTTATACATGTGTGAGAACATTTTAAATACAAAATCATGAAATCAAGCCAAAACATATTTGTTAAATAAATATGACAAAGATGCAGTCATAATTGATCTCTTTCTATTGTCATTCCTCTGAAAACAACAGGAACAAGGGAAAATGCACTGAGCATTTCTTTAGCATTAGCTGTTGGCTAACACAACTTAAGGAAGACTTAACCTGTGTCACTCAGCTCCAAACCCTCCTCTCACACCTTTTCTGTTTTTAATCTCCCAAATGAACATGTGTTGGGTTCAAATGAACATGTGTTGGGTTCAAATGAACATGTGTTGGGTTCAAATGAACATGTGTTGGGTTCAAATGAACATGTGTTGGGTTCAAATGAACATGTGTTGGGTTCAAATGAACCCGAATAATGTGAGCTAATTACTCACGTTGTTTGTAAATGAGGTCAAATATGCGACACATGAGTCAAGTACCTAACTTACAACAGAATAAAGACGTTGACAGACAAATGTACAACTCACCACATTAGACGCCCTCACTTTCCTCTGAGTCTTTTTATCCCGACATGAAAACTGTCCAGTCCTGGTTCAGTTCTGGATTCATTCTCTGATTATCACAGCAGCCTGGACTGGAGGAAAAATGGCTGTTGTTCAGCGTTGACACTGACATGGAGCTGAGGAGCTGTATTTTCTGATTAAAATAAACGTTCCCTCTCCGTCCATAACGCCAGTGAATCTTCATTATGTTTTGCCAAGGCTCAACTTTTGGATTTTTGTCGTTTCTAACGCATTGTCAGGGTATGCTAAACATGTTGAAATTTCCCGCTGCACTGTCCGACTGTAACCATAGTTACCTGAGGACTCGCGTGAGTAGACATTGCTGTCCCAGGAGTGCCGGCACAAAATATGTTTTACACAATGCGCTTGTAATTATGAATAATGTCTTGCGGTCCAGATCAAAGCCGCGGTCCGCCTATTGAGTACCCCTGCTCTAAACCATCTCTGTCAGACATTATTGAGGTTTGATCAAACTGTTTATATATAAATAATAAGTCCCCCTACAGCGGGAGATGTCAGTGCAAACCAATCTCACCTTTATGTAGAGAATGTTGATAATCTTAAGTTTTCACAGAAGAACCTCAATACAGAGGAAATGTTTAATATTGTATCTAGGCTACTTTAAAGTACTAATGCATAAAGCATTTAAATCATGTTTACAGGCATCAATTTACTTCAAATGTTAAATTTACATTTCTCAAAGTTTTTCTGTAAGCACTTTTTGTGATAACTGCTTTATTTGTAAAATGAAAACCGTTTGAAACCTACAACAGCCTTTTGTTAATTTAAAATCCACTGATATCAAATAAAATAATTTAATGATGGCACCATAAATTCTACTGAACTGAACTGAAAACTGTGAGCAGAAAATTCTGATACAAACCCAATTCCAAAAAAGTAAAATTGTACACATTGTGAATAAAAACAGAATGCAATGATGTGCAAGTTTCACATCATAAGACATCATTCAACATACAGTAGATAATGTATATCAAATTTTGAAAGTGAGACATTTTGATATGTCATGTTAGATATTGGCTCATTATTTTTTTTTGAGAGCTACACATTCCAAAAAGTGGGACAGGTAGCAATAAGAGGCCGGAAAAGTTAAATGTACATATAAGGACAACTTATTTGGTCAATTGGCTACATGTTTGGGTATAAAAAGAGCCTCTCAGAGTGACAGTGTCTTCATGAAGTCAAGATGGGCATTCCCCCAATGCTGCGATGTAAAATAGTGGAGCAATATTAGAAAGGTGTTTCTCAGAGAAAAATTGCAAAGAGTTTGAAGTTGTCCTCATCTACAGTGCATAATATCATCCAAAGATTCAGAGAATCTGGAACAATCTCTGTGAGTAAGGGTCAATGCTGGAAAACCAGACTGGATGCCCGTGATCTTTGGGCCCTTAGACACTGCATCACAAACAGGAATGTTACTGTAATGAAAATCACAACATGGACTCAGGAATACTTCCAGAAAACATTGTTGGTAAACACAATCCACCGGGCCATTCGCCGTCGTCAACTCGGTTCGATCCCCGCTCAAGACATCCCAAAACATGATAACATCCCGCTCTCCCCTGCATACTGTTGTTGTGTCCTTGGGCAAGACACTTAACCTACATTGCCTCCAGTAAAGCTCTGTAACACTGGTTAATAGTTTAATGTATGTAAAGCACTTTGAGTGCCTATAGAAGGTAGAAAAAGTGCTATATAAAAAATAAAGATTATTATTATTATTATTATTATGATGGGACGCTTACACATCTGGAAAGGCACCATCAAAGCTGAAAGGTATATCCAAGTTCTAGAACAACATATGCTCCCATCCAGACGTGGTCTCTTTCAGAAAAGACCTTGCATTTTCCAACATGACCATACCAGCCACATACTGCATCAGTTACAACATCATGGCTGCGGTTCTGAAATGGCCAGACTGCAGTACATTAGGTGCATAGAAAGGAAGATGCGACACCGAAGACAGTTGAGCAACTAGAATCCTGTATTAGACAAGAATAAGACAACATTCCTAAACTTGAGCAGATTGTCTCCTCAGTCCCAGGCGTTTGCAGACTGTCATAAAAAGAAGAGGTGATGCCACACAGAGCGAAACATGGCCTTGTCCCAACTTTTTTGAGAGGTGTTGATGCCATGAAATTTAAAATCAACTTATGTTTTCTTTAAAACTATACATTTTCTCAGTTTAAACATTTGATATGTCATCTATGTTGTATTCTGAATAAAATATTGAAATTTGAAACTTCCACATCATTGCATTCTGTTTTTATTCACAATTTGTACAGTGGTCCAACTTTTTTGGAATTGGATTTGTTCATATTGAACCTTGGATTGGCTGTATTGTCGCATCCCTAGTGTTGAGTAGTGCTGTAAACCCAGATAGTTGTTGTTTTTTTCCTTGAGTTGTTTATATATATAGTCCTGTGATAGGGTTTGGCTCTGCTCTGTGTCAGGTCTCAGGAGCATGCTCAGACTACTCAGTCTGACACATTGCAATGCTATGAATTACATTATCCGCCTGTGTCAAATTACTGGTCAGGCTAAGATGTTGCTATCCTTTCTTAAAGTCCAATTAATGTCCTATAGAGGTGACGCTTGACTTTCCCTTGTGTCATGTCACTGCACTGACATGACGACAAAAGGCTGAGAGGTGGAAGCAGGGTTGTGTCCAGGAAGCGTCACATTTGCCAGTGTCTTATCACAGTGGAGGTGCCAGGGGCCTGGTGGTCATCAGGAGCACATTCCTGCTGTTGTGTCCTGTCTGAGGTTAACATCACAAGGTTAAATAGGTTTAAATACACTAGGACCTAAATGAGACCTTTTTATCTCACCATTTTGTTTCCCTTTCATCAAGTTGTATAATTTGACTGAACCGTCATGCTTAACTAATTAAATATCAGCCGTCTTCGACAGTAGGGAACTGTCGGTGAATGTGTTGTCTCTTCAGAAGTTCATTTCATAGTTGCTCTGAAGAAATGTAATCAGACTGGAATAGGGCCTATAATCTATATTTTATATAATTAAGGGCATATAATCAAATAATGCGCCTTCTATGAAGATAGCAAATGTTAAGAGCTCTTCAAATTTTCTCTCAATTTTTATCCTTTTTTTTTTTTTTTTTTTTTGCATTTGGGTATTTTCGATATTTTTCACTATTTTTAATGGATACTAAAATCAGGATCAGAAAGAGAAAATCTGCTCATTCTGCAGAATGGCTTTAGCTCTGTCATATTCTATGTATGTCTCATGTGTTTGACCCTCTTCAAGTAAATCCATAACATCTCTATTGGGTTGAGGTCTGGGCTCTGACTTGGCCACTTCTATAGGCGGATTTTGTTTTTCTGAAGCCATTCTGTTGTGGACTTGCTCTGTTTTGGGTTGTTGTCCTGTTCCATCTCCCACCTTCTACACAGTTTCTGCTGACGTACAGACATCCTCACATTATCCCGAAGAATTGTCTGAAATACTTGGGAATTCCTCTTCCCAAAAATGATTGAAGCTGGCCAGGCCCTGATGCAGCAAAGCAGCCAAATATTATGATGTTTCCTCCACCAGACTTTACAGTTGGGATGAGGTTTTCATGATGAAATGCTGTTCCCTTTCTATGCCAGATGTAGCGCTGTGTGTTTTTTCCAAATAATTCAGTCTGAGTTTGATCAGTCCACAAAAGATTTTGCCAATACCACTGTGGGGTGTCAATGTGATCTTTTGCAAACTTCAGGGTTGCTGCAATGTTCTTTCAGTGGAAGCAGTGGCTTCCTTTGTGATGTCCTGCTGCCGATACCCTGCTACTTCAGTGTTTGACGTATTGTAGACTCATGAACAGAGATGTTAGCAAGTTCCAATGATACCTTCAAATCAGTGGCTGTCATTTGGGGTTGTTTCTTTACCTCACTGATGAGTCTTTGTTGTGCGTGTGATGTTATTTTGACTGAGCGCTCACTTCTTGGTAGAGTAGCAACAGTCCCAAAGCGTCTCCATTTGTAGACTGTTTGCCTGACAATAGACTGGTAAATTTCTAAAGTCTTTGAAACAACTTTGTAACCTTTTCCAGCTTTATGTAAAGCAACAATTCTTGATTGTAGTTCTTTTGAAAGCGCAATTTGATGAGGCATGGCTCACATAAGAGTGTTCTTCTTGTGCAGAGCAAACTCCAAAAGTTTAAGGGTTTTATCAGTCAAAGTAGCTGTAGTCCACACCTCCAAATGAATTATCTTAACAAGACTCCAGGTGTGCTAAAACCTGACTCCAATTAGCTTTTTTGAGGTCATTAACTTAAGGTTATGACAAGCATTCAAGTACTATGAGGTTTTTTGGTTGTACTCAATAAAGACATGAAAGATCAGAATTTTTTTTTTGTGTAATTATAATTTTTTGACACATTGTTTGTCAATACCCTTAACTTTGATGATCAGATCACATTTTAAGACAAATTTATTCAGAAAACCATAAATTTCCAAAAGATTCTCATACTTTTTCTTACCACTGTATGTAGCACAGCAATATTTAAAAAATAGGCTACATGTGTAACTTTGTGTAACTTTCTTAGCTGCTCTTGTGCGTTTTTAAATAATTTCAGTATACTTTACTTTGCATTACATACATTTCAGTTACTATATAAAATTTTAGAGGACTAACAGGCTACAGTAGGCGCCCTCATTAGATTCCATAAATGGAAAAAATTAAATATCGTGATTGGGCGCGCTGAGCGAGCAGATACGTACAGTTGTCATGAGAAAATGGATAAAGCATCTTCTCTTCTGTAGCTTGTAACCTAACCTTGGTGTAGCTTAAAGGTATTAGAGTTTTTAATGTATTTTTTTCTATATAATCTAAAACTTCCTTAACATACATATAACTTAACTGTTAAATAGGTGTACTGAATTTTATTTTTTTATAACATTCATAAACTTTGTACCAATCATAGACACTTGGCAAGAGTTATCCATAGGCCCTCTGGCTTGTCACAGTTACTACATGCCTTACATTATTAACGAGTGTTCCAGTTGCTGCGCATGCATAGAAAATGTGTATTTGTAGCTTCAGCGCTATCCCGGCTTTCATGTTTCTTTGCCCGGTCTGATCGTCCAGTGCCTGAGAAACAACCTGAAGCAGGTAGTGGCAAAAGATAATCTCTTTTTCAGGAATATGAAAAGAGGAGAACTAAAACTAAACTAAACAAAACCAGAGTATGTCTTGGGGATTCCTACTGACACGTCCATTGCCTAATTTCAGGTAACTTTTGCTCATTTCTTGGTGAAAATATTTGATTTTGGGGAGTTTGGGAAAGATAGGAACTTGTATTCTGACACTGTAAAGCAACCGGCAGTTTTGTAATGCTACGAGGAATAGTTGGAGTACTGTCGAGTACTGTGAGTCCGACTAAGTGAATCCATTAACACGACACAGTGAATGCCGGTTGTTAAACACACACTGCTTGTGCATGAGATTTGGGAGGTGTTATTTTGAATTGAACTGTGAAGGAGGAGGGCTGTTTTTACACATGTTCTCATTTCAAAATCTCACTAACAGTTGTTGGTTTCTCAGTCATCAAAAAACATCTTACATTTTAAATGTAAAAAAAAAAAAAAATCACTTGCTAATGTTCTCTACCCACTCACTGACAGCACACACAAGACAAAATCATCTTCATGCTGAACTTTTGTGGTAAAAAGTGGCATATGTTGTTTAAAGAGAGTGAAAAGGTCTATTGTCACATTCACATACATGTCTTATGTCCAAAGTCCGTCCCAGAGTCCAATCACTGCACAGGTTCGTGGTCCTCAGCTTCAGAGATAAAACGGCTCCAACAGCAGTAGCTTTAAACATGTTCAAATCCATCTAATCCAATCAAAACAGTTTAACCTGTTCAAACAGGTTAAACTGACAGTTGGCCCTTGGATCTTTTGAAAAATGTATGGATAGCCCTGGTCTTTTACATTTATCTAAAGTCTGCTTTGCTCAGGTAACTGTTTGTTTGGGCAGATGAATAAATGCAGGCATTGGTTTAACTGTGGAAAACAAACAGTTGGAGTTTTAACACTGGAAAGGCACTGTGTGGCTTGTCTGTTTCAAAATGTAATCGAGGCCCCCTGTCAGCAGTAGTCATGATGGTCAAAAGACAGGCCTCACTCTTTCCATTACACCAATCATAATCTGATAAGTTGTGCAAACAAGGTCACTGGGTCCCTCATGACGTCTGCCCTCCTCCACTTTGTTCTCCCTGTTTTACTGGAACACCATCAGTGTGACTAGTCAAGGGGCTTGCTTATTTATTCATTAGTTTTGTAGGGCTTTCCAGAAGTTCTTTTTTCAGTGTTTAGCAAACACTACAATTCTTAAACAGTATTAGGTCAAAAGAAGAGGATTCCTTTTTTTTAAATTGCCTCTTCATATTAGAGATAGAGTACTCAAGTCGAGTCACGCTCATTTTTTTTTTACTTGACTCAAGGCAAAGCCTCAATGACTCGACTTGGATTCGAACATGTTTTTTTATGGATCGGACTCAATTTTGGACGTGTTTATTCTCAGACACAAGGACTCGTGACTCAACTCGGACTTGACTCAGCTGGTGACTTGGACTTAGACTCGGACTTGAGACAACACCACACAACTTCTTCTTGTTGCATGTGGTCACTTTGGGACGAGCTGCTCTCATTTAACTCCCAGACCCTAAATGTGACCCAGAAATTTAGGCTTATATAGGCTTTATAATCCTTAATTGATTAAATGTGTTTAATGAAATAGGTTTATTTAAAAACTAAAATTCCAATCAATGTATCAGTTTGGCTGCCACAGTTTTCAGATTTGTAACTCACTTTCGTTTGACTTAGGCTCGACTGTAGACCTTTTTTAGTGACTTGGACTTGCAGTTCAACTAAAGATGACTTGACTCAGGCTCGACTAAGCATTTTTGGCATGTCAGACTTGGATTTGTATTTTAAGTGATAATGACTCGACTCGGACTCTACTTGGACTAGTCTTTTGTGACTTGGACTTCCGTTGGAACATGTGTGTGTGGGGGCACACACACACTGGAGAGTTACAAACCAGGACTGTTTTGGGTCTGACAGAGCTGTGACAGCTCACCCTCAGGAGAGGCTCATTACAGACAAACACAATTTTACACGGATATACAGGACGTCTGTTCAGGAAAAGCCAAAAATGTAAATAGATTTCTGTTCAACAAATGGATGAGTGATTGAAAACACGCTTCTCCTAATGAGGTAATGTGTAACACACAAGGCTTTGTTGGTTTTATTATAGTAACTTACTATAATATATAGTATAGTATAGTATGTTTGTTAAACAGAGGAGGTGGCCTTAGATTCATGTTGCCTAGTATTTACAACAGTGTTCTTAAACCTAAATTAAAAGAGTCTCACCTTAGAACAACAAACATAACACCTGAATAGAACAATGAAACTAAGGACCCTGCACCTGAATGGAGCAGTGTCACCAACGACTCTCCTGTGCATTAACGACTCTCACATTTGGAGTCACACCTTCCTTTCATGACTAACGACTGTGAGAACAGAACAACCTGGCCCATCAGGTTTAGTTTCAGGGGAAACTCCTCCCTTTAAAGATATAAGCTCAGATCTCTTACCAGTTGAACTCAGAATTGATAAAGTCTCTTAGAATTAGAGACGAAACATCTTCACCGTAAAAAATTAGTCCAGATGCTTTTACTCTAACCTTTTCTTCAAGATGACCTGGATGACTGAGAACCTTCACAGACACGTTTTATTATAGTTTGGACAGTGTACAGATGATAATATTGCGGCACAGCTAATTTGCATAATTAATTAATTATTTCAGTCATTCATTTTCTACCACTTTGTCCCGTTAGGGGTCACAGGTAACTGGAGCCTATCCCAGCAGCTTTGGGCCTGAGGCGTGGTACACCCTGGACAATGGCCAGTTAGTGGCAGGGCTGACACTTAGAGACAGACAATGACAGACAACCATTCACTCTCAAATTCATTCACTAGGAACACTTTTAGACCTATACATTCATGTGTTTGGACGGTGGGAGGAAGCCGGAGTCTTTCTGTGTTTCCCATGGTAACACAGAAAGACCTGAGTCGGCCGAGAATGTTTGAGTCGGCCGGGTTTTGAACAGACGACCTTCTTGCTGTGAGGCAGGAGTGCTAACCACAATGCCACGTGCACACCTAGAATTAGTTCAGATGTGTCATTAAAATATGCATTTTAATGTCATTGGCATTTGTCTTTCACTAATAGGCAGTCACCAAAGCAGAGTGTGGAAAATATTAGTCACATGTTCCCTTTGGAAAATTAGATTTACCTATTTTTACCATGATTGTTGTTATACCTGACTGAGGTAAAAAGCTGCATATTACAGAATTATACAGTCAGAGCTCAAAAGCCTGTAATTTTTTATTATTATTTTTCAATCTGATTAAGGTATTGTTCTAGTATTGGTATTGTGATACTCAAGCCAGGTATCAAACCAAACTCAAACATTTTGTATCGTGACAACAGTAGAGCCATTGAAGACGAGAGCATGAAGACTGGTTGATCCCAGCATAAAGTGCATTACAGTAGTCCAGTTGTGATGTACTGAAGGCATTGATCAATATTTCAAAGTTATGTCTTGAAAGGATAGACTTTACTTTTTCTAACT
The DNA here is from genome assembly GCA_024349245.1 of Neodontobutis hainanensis. Lineage (NCBI taxonomy): Eukaryota > Metazoa > Chordata > Actinopteri > Gobiiformes > Odontobutidae > Neodontobutis > Neodontobutis hainanensis. Next base: position 78,084 of record JALDNG010000311.1, on the reverse strand, counting down.
GCCTCAACTCAAAAAAGCTGGACCTGATTTATGATGATTTATTTGTGTGTCAAGTCAGTCCTGATCCATTTTTACAGATACTGACAAAGAACCATTTTGCAGGTGTCACTTGACCCAAATATAATGACTTCAGTATGTTTTTATTAAAAAGTAAGACGTTCATGGACATCCTATCTTTAATGTTGTCAATGCACTCTAGTATTTGACAGGCACAACATACATTATCAAACTTCAAATGGACGTAAATTTGACTGTCGTCAGCGTATACATCAAATGAAATGCCATGTTTGTGAAGAATTCCCCCAAGAGGCAGCAAATACAATAAAAATAAAAAATGAGGCCAAAGAATTGACCCCTGAGGCATTCCACAACTGAGAGGAGCCGTGGAGGACACTGAGTCACCAACACTGATAGAAAAACTTCTGTTGGCCAAGTATAATCTGAACCACTGTAAGGCCAAACCCCGAATGCCCAACCAGTTTTCTAAGCAAGAAAGGCTGGCTCCATGGTCTACTGTGTCAAAGGTGGCGGTCAGGTCCAACAGCATCATGATGTCACAGTGACCAGCATCAGCGGCAACATGACGTTGTTGTTAAAACCCTTGACTTTTCTTGAACAAACCACTTGTATTTCCCTGTAAAGGTTAGTTTGTCTGTAATAACACTCTCCTGAGGGTGAGCTGGGGTTCTGTCACAGTTCTGTCAGACCCAAATTCAATCCTGGTTTGTAACTCTCTGGTGGTAGGGTACAGCTCATCTGCGCTCCTCCGCTCATTAGCTCCTGATTGACCCCGCTCTCAAAAATTTTATTAATGAAATAATAGAGACTTGTAACTCTTATGTCAAAACGTGATTGGGGTTTTTGAGCACAAACGTGCCCTCAACAGGGACATGAACGGGACACAGCTCATGCTAAGCTCCAGCTTCACTTACGCTCACTCCTTTCCCTCACCTCCAGTGAGGCATAACACAACAGAGGGCAACATGTAATATGTAATATGGAATAGCAGCACGTTTTGATTTGTTTTAAGGATGTTTAAACAAAGATGTTTAGACCAAATATGTCTGCTCTATCTCCGTTTACAGTGAGAATGGTGTGCTTTTCATTAACACTGCACATGTCAGATATTTAAATGAAGTAACAATACCTAAAACAAAGTGATATTGTATTGATTGAAGCATCATGGTATCGCAATACCTTTGCAGTACCATACCGTTGCACACATACTGTGTACACTTACTAATGTAGCAAGGATTTTTGAACAATACTAAACCCCAAAGAACAAAATTAACATTATTACATTGACAGTTTACCCAGGATCAAAACAGACATGAGCAAACCTCTTCCTTGTATTTCAGTTTAATAAATAAGCTAATCAATGTACCTTAATAATGTCCTTCAAACACAAGTCTGTGTGTTATGTGCTAATGTTTCATCTTGTCACTATGAGCTTTGGTTTCATTTTTGTTTGTCACTATGTGCTTAAGACTGAATCTTTGTTTGCATATATTATGAAACGATGGATCTGAGTTTAGGTTAAGGCTCTTTTGTCAAACTAAATATATTTGTCAAACTAACTTGCCTAAACTAAGCTGCTCCACCCAACAAGAGAAATTTATAAAAATGCCCAGCTGGTTTGTTCTCTCGTCTCTCTTGTCGCTCTTCACTCTCTTGTCTTCTTCACTCTTTTTTCATCTTTCTTCTCTCATTTTGTGGTGTCAGCTATCGTTATCCAAACGTCAAAGCCAGACTTTGTGCAGACAGCCTACTCGACGCCACTCTTCTTCTCCAAGCCAGTGAAGGCCGATCTCTGACAAGACCGCAATGGTGTGCAGGGAAGTGCATCGTAAGGACCTTGGACCATAGGCAGACTTTGAGATTTGTGCTGGGGGTGCCAAACATCATTGCACTGTCAAACTATTGCATGCATAGCCACAGAAATGCATTTAAAGGTAGGGGGTTGAAAAAACTCCTATTAATAATAATTATTTAAGGCTAGCTGATATTTGTCCGGCTGAAAATTAGCTGCTGTAATCCGTCAAAAACACTGAGCTGCAGTGAATAGTTTAAAAAGCACAAGTGAATAGTTTAAAAAAGTTTGTCTGGTGCCACTCAGAGTCCTGAGAACCAGTTCTAATGATTTATCTCATCCTGCACAAAATCTCATTTAGACATTAGATTTAACACAAAACACCCTCCCTCCCCTGAAGAAGACACAAACTGTGGTCAGAAACAAAACACTGCATCCATCACCACAACCGCTCACGTTTCCACTGCATAAACTCCAGTAAACTCAGAGCGTTTCATTCTTTTATGCATTTGTAGCTGAAAGACAAGTCAGATAACACTGTAGATGAATTGGAACCTGTAACTTTTACTTTGAAGCAGCTAAGGTGAAGCCATTTGAAACCAGTGAGCTGTGCACTGAGATCAGCGGACTTGCTTTGTGAGGAAAGCCAGATTTTAGCACAGAAGTCTGGACAGTGGAGACATTGATGGATGTTTGTGTCTCTTATAAACTACAGCCAACTGTCAGTCACAATAGCACTTTTCTCACATTTGCAAAGCATTTAGCCTACCAGCAAATAAAACCCAGATCTATGTACATAAAAAGCACAATAACACACAACGGCTTCAATTGAACAATAAATCAGAAGCACTCACCACATCTAAAAATACTGTAGAAACCCAGCTGTAGTCCTTTTGCTGCTCTTTTGCAATTTAGTCTATTCTTATAAGTCAGTCTTCTTCAAGTTCAAATAACCACAGCTAATCCCAGTTTGGAAAAGCAGACTGGAGCAATGACTAGGACTGCAGCTAACAATTATTTTAGTGGTCAACTAATCAGAAAATTATTATTTTTTGAGTTTAGTCAGCAATTATTTTAAGTCATGTGCTTCAAGAAAAAATCATTAAGCTTAACCAGACAAAAGCTTACATTTACTCTGCCACTAATAGCAGTGATATTAATAATGTAATTCATCATTTGTCTTATTAAAATGTTTTTAATCTTAGATAACTTAGACACATACATGTACATATACTTCCGGCTCCAGTCAAACCCTCTTTTATCTGATAAATTCACAACTGAATTATTGGCTTTTATGTGGATGAGGTGGTTGGAATGAACTTCAGCAGAAATATCACAGATTAAACAACCGGCTGCTATTGTGACTCACTGTTTTTTTACACTTCTGTTTTTAGTTTGTAGAAATGATAGACGCTCATTTAGCCTCATTACCATACCTGGTTTAGCAACAGTAAGCTAACACAAATGTACAACATTAACCTGTTTGCTAAAGCAGAAACGGTTTGTGTGAGAGATACTAGCGCTAACTTAACTCTAAAACATGAGTCCACAGTAAACAGAGCATCTCTGAAGGCTTTATGTTTGGCTGCAGCAGGGACAGCGACAACCCTGCTTTAGTTTATCAGTGTGTCTTACATAAAAATGATTTACAACAGTTGTGCTATGTCTGCTTTTTACTTTGTAATTAATTTGTACAAGGACCCCAATGTGGTCATCTGAAGCAACATATGGACATTGAAGCAGTTTTTTCAGTGGTGCAGTGGCTCCACTTTTTTTTTTTTTTTTTAGATTCAAGATGGCAGTGCAAACAGATCGCGAGGCCCAGGGTCTCTCCAGATTCTGCAATTGTGAGGTATTTTTCTTGCTCATCGCAAGTCTGTTTGTGCAGAACAGCTGTGCCTTAACATCGTTCACTCGATGTGAGCTTTTGGACATTTGTTTGCGAATTCCAGACAGTTTTTTCAACAAGACCGTTTTATCTATTATTATTATTATTATTATTATTATTATTACATCAATTATATATAGCGCTTTTCTGGGGACGCAAAGACGCTTTACATATCAATTATCAATTGGTAAGCTACATCTGTAACCACAGCTGCCCTGGGGCAGACTGACAGAGACGTGGCAGCCATTCCGCGCCTACGGCCTCTCCGACCATCACCACATACATTCACATTCTTACACAATCATACAAGGCAAGGTGGGTTAAGTGTCTTGCCCAAGGACACAACAACAGTATGAACTGGCCGCCTACCACTGAGCCACTGCCGTGGGAGTTCACTTTGAACATTATAACAGCAGCCTATATTCCCCCACCAGATGCTGATGCAAAACTTGCTATGAAAGAACTTCACGCAGCCATCAGTAAGCAACAGACCGCTCATCCGGAAGCTGCGTTTATTGTTGCAGGTGATTTTAATCTCTCAAATCTAAAGGCAGTGCTTCCAAAATTTCACCAGCATGTTTCCTGTCACACCAGAGGAAACTGGACTGTCTATGTTTATTAGAACTATTTGCACTGCCAACTGTTCATTTACAGAACCTACTGTTCACACATGCACTACTGCATTTACATGAATATGCAATAACTTCCACTGCACTACTGTTATTCAGACAGCTTCTGTTTGTAATTATTGGCACAATAACTATTGCACTACTGCTCACCATAGCCTTACCTGTCATTGTATATCCATCCATACAATTCTGTTTATAGTAGATGGACCTACAACAAACAGAGACAGTTCCGTTTGCATGATCGTTATGTGTTTAAGATAGTTTAGCACTCCTGCCTCACAGCATGAAGTTTGTGAGTTCAAAACCCGGCCTCAAACACACTCTGCCAACTCCGTTGTTTCTGTGAGAAGTCTGCATGTCCTCCACGTGTTACCTTAATTGAAACTCTTAATTCCTTATGAGATATACAAAGAAAATTTGCATGTTTTCAATCAAACTTTGCAAAAAGCAAAAGAAATATTCTTTTCAGAGATCATCAACAACAACTCGCGTGTCTTGTTTGCTACAATGAACAGATCAACAAACCCTCCAGCTCCATTTCCTCCAGAATTAGTTTCCAACACTAAATGCAAAAAGTTTGCATTGTTTTTCAATGAGAAGGTTCAAGACATTAAACATGCTGCAGTCTAAAGGGCATACAACAACACTGCAGCCTCTAAGGAGACACTTAGTTGGGTTAACACATTTTACACTTGTTAATGACAGAACAATTGAAAAAACTGTTTATCCACCTGCTGCCTCGATGTTTTAATTCTTTACAATCTGGAACATTTCCAAGGGCCTTAAAAACTGCTGTCATCAAGCCTCTCCTAAAGAAGAGCAGTCTTGATGCTACAGCATTCAACAACTATCGACCCATATCAAACCTGCCATTTTTAGGTAAAGTCATCAAAAACGGTGTATATCAGCAACTTAATGACTTTCTATTACATAACAACTGCTTTGATCCTTTTCAGTCAGGTTTTAGGCCCCATCACAGCACTGAGACTGCACTTATCAAAGTCACAAATGACATTCATCTGAACACTGACACGGGGAAAGTCTCTGTCTTAGTTCTGTTGGACTTGAGTGCTGCGTTTGATACAGTGGACCATGAAATCCTGTCACAAAGATTAGAGGAATGGATAGGTATCTCTGGAACTGCTCTTAAATGGTTTCAGTCATATCTTGAAGACAGGAAGTACTTTGTTTCCGTTGGAAACTGTGTATCAGACCAAATGGGCCTGACTTGTGGGGTTCCACAGGGGTCTATCTTGGGACTTCTATTATTCAATCTTTACATGCTTCCTTTAGGCCAGTTAATACACAGCTGTGGTGTATCCTACCATAATTATGCAGATGACACTCAGATTTACATTTCACTCACAGCAGGTGAAAATGGACCAATCCATTCACTGTGTCACTGCATCGAACAGATTGATGTGTGGATGCAAAATAATTTTCTCCAACTGAACAGAAACAAGACTGAACTAATCATCTTTGGGAACAGAAACAAAGAGAAAGTGCCAGCAGTCACCTCGAGTCTCTTTCTCTAAAATCTGAAAACCAGGTTAGAAATCTAGGGGTCATCATGGACTCAGACTTAAATTTCCAGAGTCACATTAAGTCAATTACATCATCTGCATTTAATCACCTTAAAACATTTCCAGAGTCAAAAGGATAATGTCTCAACCAGACTTAGAGAAACTTATTCCATGCTTTTATCTCCAGCAGGTTAGATTACTGTAATGGCCTGCTCACTGGTCTCTCAAAACGAGGCTTAAGACAGCTGCAGCTTATTCAGAACGCTGCTGCTCGGGTTCTAACTAACACCAGGAAGTACAACCACATCAGTCCAGTTTTAAAATCTCTGCACTGGCTTCCTGTTGCTCAGAGAATAGACTTTAAAACAGCACTGCTGGTTTACAAGTCTCTAAATGGTTTAGCACCAAAATATATTTCTGACATGTTAGTTCTTTATAAACCTCCTTGGACTCTGAGAACATCTGGGACAGGCCTTCTGCTCGTGCCCAGAGTTGGAACTAAACGGGGTGAAGCAGCGTTTAAGTTTCATGCAGCAAAAATCTAGAACAGCCTCCTAGATGAAGTAAAAACAGCCTGGAATCACCTGATATCCAAACATTCCAATTGCTACACTGAATATGAGAGGAACGCGGCACAGAAAAGGAAAACGCCTCCGAGCACCACCACTCCATCTGTGGCGGACTTTTTTGAAAAAGTAAGGAAGTTTCCTAGTGATGGTGTCAAGGCTAAGGGCATTACACAAAAGATTATGAAATTCATTGCCTTAGATGATTACCCATTCTCTGTCGTAGATGATTTGTTGTCTGATCGAGTACATTGCCCCCCTTAAGTCAAACCGAGCAGACGACATATCTCAGAGGTGTGTTTACCTGAGCTGTTTAATGTTGTTGCAACTCACGTCCATGAGCATATAGCTGCAGCTATTTCAGCAATCAGTTTCATAACAAACATATGGAGCTCAGACGTCAGCATTACCAGTATGCTTGCTTCCAGCTGCAAAAGATTCTGCTCCTTTCACAAGAGTTTTGAGAGTCACATACACCAGCTGCCATTTATGATGCATTCACTAATATGTTTGACACCTGACATATTGACCAATCTAAAGTGCATGTCATTGTCGGTGACAATGCAAGAAATATCACAAAAGCGATAGTTGAGTTGAAGGGAGTTGAAGGGAATACGGCACACGGCCCACACACTACATCTGACAAGATCATTTTGGAACATCAATTAAACGTTTCCAGCAAGACGTGAGTACGCGGTGGAACAAAAGCGAGACTTGGCTGCATATAGCACAGATCACGAGCTCCCCGCGACATTCACTTCACACCTTAATAGAGAATATTCTCTCTCTTCTTGCATCTTTTGAGCAGCAAACTAAAGAGATCAGCTCCTGTGAAGCATCTGTAGCTGGCGTTATTCCTTTAATCACAGCACTAAAGCGTCTCTTAAGCAAAGAGGTTGAGACAGACCACGGAGTGAAAATAATGAAAAGTAGACAAGACAAGACATTTATTTTTGTATAGCCTAATATCACAACAACAGCCGCCTCAAAGGGCTTAACAGACTGCACTAGACAACATCCCCTGTCCTTAGACCCTCCATCAGGGTGAGGAAAAACTCCAAAAAACAGCCGGGAAAAAAGAGAAACCTCAGGGAGAACCACAGAAGGAAGGCATCACCCAGCAGGTCAGAGGTTTGCGTTCACCCTAGGAGGAGGCAGAAATAAAAATAAAAGTGCTAAATACTGCTACTTTTTTAGAGTAGTATTGTACCTACAGCTACCACCAGTGTGAACATATACCTATGATCAATCAGTCTCCATACGTTTGGTGAAATAACTATGTTTTGAGTTTGCTTTTGAAAATCTCAGCAGAGTCAGATCACCACACTTCCACCGGGAGCCCATTCCACAAAAATGGGGCTCTATAAGAGAAGGCTCTGTAGCCAGCAGACTTCTTCTTTATTCGAGGAAGTTGAAGGAGGCCAGTGTCCTGAGAGCGAAGGGTACGAGCTGGAGTATACCAGGTGATGAGGTCAGATAGGTAAGAGGGCGCGCGTCCACAAATGATTTTATATGTTAACAAGAGAACTTTGAAATCAGCTCTAACATGAGGAAGCCAGTGTAATGAAGACCGGAGTAATGTGATCGAACTTCCTGGTCTTTGTTAAAAGTCTGGCGGCTGTATTTTGGACCATTTGTAGTCTGTGAGTACTTTTCTCGGCAGTCCAGAGAATAACGCATTGCAGTAGTCCAGCCTGGATGTGACAAATGCATGAATGAGAATTTCAGCATCAGCTAAAGAGAGGCAGGAGCGAATTTTTGAGATATTCCTCAAGTGAAAAAAGTCCAGTTTAGTGACCTCACTAATGTGCTGCTACAGAGATAGTGTGGAGTCAAAAATGACACCGAGGTTCCTTGCAGTTTTGCCGTGCTCCAACACAGTTGTTGATTGAGACAGTAAGATTGTTGAACTTGTGTCGATGACTGGCAGGACCAATTAACAAGAGCTCTGTTTTATCCGAGTTCAGATGGAGTAAGTTTTGAGACATCCATGTTTTAATTGAAACGAGGCACGGTTGGATTGGTTTTATATAGCGCATTTTCAAGGCTCTCAAAGCGCTTTACAGAGTCCATTATTCATTCACTTCACAGTCACACATTGGTGGTGGAAACGTGGCAGCCATTTTGTGCCTACAGACTCTCCAACCTCCAAACATTCTCACACATTCGTACACCAGTGTGGCACTGGAGGCAAGGTGGGTTAAGTGTCTTGGCCAAGGACACAACAACAGTATGAACTGTGAGGAGAGTGGGAATCGAACCACCTACCTTCCGGTTGAAGGACGACTGCTCTACCCACTGAGCTACTGCCACCCCATGATGTCAGTAGTATTATTCACTTTTATTTGAGAAGAAATATGTTTGATAAGTAACACTTCGAATGAGTTAAATTTCAGGCTGTGATGATGGACCTGTAAAGCAAAATGCAGCTTTATGAATGGCTTCAACACCACCACCCTGTTTCGACATGCGACCTACCTGTGTATACGCATAATGAGGGGGAGAGGCTTCATTTAATGGCAGAAAAATATTAGACCTAAGCCAAGTTTCACAAATACAAAGTAAATCCAAGCTATGTGAATATCAATAATTAAGAGTGCTTTGTTGGACAGAGACCAATCTTCAGATACTTAATTTTTCAAGTTTGCTGCTGTCTGTTGTCTTGGATTCAGTCTTTGAAAACTGCAATTAGCACTATAGTTTTTGAGTATTAGCTTTAATTTGGTGGCTAAATTTAGACTAACCCTAGTCTAAATTAGTCTAACCCTGCCTGCTCTACCAGCCTGTCTATAGCTGTCTGTCATTTATTCTGACTGTGCAGGATTTATAACGTTTTGGACCTGCTTTTAAATGATGTATGAAAATTTACTATGACATGTGTTTTTTATTTGTGTTAAGTGTGCGTATATATTAGGGCTGAACGATATGGACAAAATTTCATATCTCGATTTTTATGCCAGATATCTCGATATCGATACAATACGATAATGACAACGTGTTCGGTGAAAACCAAGCATTTCTCAGAAAAATAAAAAGATCATAATACAAAAAAATGTGGAAAGTATAGTTTTATTCTAAATAAAAAGGCAAAATGACAGCAGATCATCATTCATTCAGCGCTGATGCTGCTGTGGTGTATCACGTGACAAGCAATGACGCGTCTTTAGCGGTGCATTCAAGGGCACTCGTAAAACTGATGTTTGTTGTGACTGCCAGAGTTGTATGCAGGGCGAGCGCAGAGAGGGGAAATCTATATTGTCTATATCGTTGCTTTTTTCTATAGTAATATCTTGAAAGTTCATATCTAGATATAGATACAATAACAATATATAGTTCAACCCTATTATATATACAATATTATATCACTATAAAAAATGGAATAGCTAATTTTATAATGCATGTTTTTAAACAATTGTTTTGTGTGTTTTATATACCAAATACATTTAAAAACCCAGTGTTGGAATCCTTTGTAAGGACAGCACAAAGGTATGAGCCGTACCTGCTGGCCCAGGTCTCCCCAGCACCAGCTGACTACACTGCAGCAGACAAGTGTCTATTACCACTGAAAGAGCTGGTGCACATGTACAGTATGTGTAAGTGGAGGGTAAAAAAATTAATTTACTAAACATAAACATTGATCTCTTTTTCCTGGAGCTAACCTGTTTGAACTCTTCTCACCAAATAGCTGAAGATAAGTGTAACTCTACAATACAAGTGATAGAGCCTTAACAGGGGTTTAATGCTATTGCCTCAAAGCCTGGATGGACTATTATGCAGTCCACTCACCAACCTGTCACACCTTGTGCATTACCTACAACATGAGAAACAATGTTTATTACTATTTTGTTGAGATGTTAATATTTTATTTGGTAAGGGATGCTTTTGTGCATATTACTTAATTAATTAACTAGACTTGACACTGGTCTTATTTCATAGCTATACCTTAGTTTTCGAGACAGAATCTGTGCTGCTTACTATGGGTCTATAGTAAGCAGCACAGATTTTGTAACCTACAATATAGCCAAACACCTGGCCACCATTTTGGCTCCATTGGTAGGCCACTCACAACACCATATCATCAACTCACATAACTTTACCAACAAAATCAAACATCTACAACTAGACACAGACGAGACGATAGTCTCTTTTGATGTCACATTACTCTTTACCTGCATACCCACCAATAAAGCACTCGTGGTTGTAAGGAAGAGATTGTTACAGGACACTTCATTACAGGACAGGACAAACCTCACCCCGGACCATATTTGCAGTTTACTGGAGATATGCTTGAACACTACTTATTTCCAGTTCAGAGGTAACTTCTACAGACAAAAACACGGCTGTGCCATGGGATCACCTGTCTCCCCGATTGTGGCTCACCTGTACATGGAGGAAGTGGAGAACAGAGCTCTGGTCTCTTTCTCAGGTGCAGTGCCCAGTCACTGGTTCAGATATGTTGATGACACATGGGTTAAAATCAGAACAGAGGAAGTAGAAGCCTTCACAGAACACATCAACGCAGTGGACAAAAACATCAAGTTCACCAGTGAAGATGCCATAAACAACCGCCTGGCTTTCTTAGACTGTGCAGTGGTTATCTGTGAAGACAGGACTCTTCAAGTAGAAGTTTACAGGAAGCCTACACACACGGATCAATACTTGCTGTTTGACTCCCACCACCCACTGCAGCACAAGCTGGAGTCATCAGGACTCTTCAGCACAGAGCACAAGAGGTGAGACTGTGGATACCCCAAATGGACTTTCAACAAAACCAAGAGGACACAGACACCAAACAGACAGGAACCAGGGACAAAAGGGAAGGGTGTAGTTATCTCTTATGTGTCTGGTTTATCTGAAAAACTTAAAAGGATTTTTTACAAACACAACATTCCAGTCCACTTTAAACCAGGGAACACACTGTGTCAAAAACTGGTTCATCCTAAAGTCAAGCTCCCCATAAACAGAATAATGTAGTTTATGCAGTTCAGTGAAGAGTGCAGTGACAGTTATGTCGGTGAAACTAAACAACAGCTCCACAAGAGGATGTATCGGCACAGAAGAGCCAATCCTGGAGGACCTGAGTTTTCAGTCCTCCTCCATCTCAAAGACAAAGGACATTCCTTTGAGGACAGCAATGTCCGAATTTTGGCCAAAGAGGCCAGATGGTTTGAGAGAGGAGTGAAGGAAGCCATTTTTGTTAAAATGGAAAAGCCTTCGTTGAGCAGAGGAGGTGGCCTCAGATTCATGTTGCCCAGTATTTACAACAGTGTTCTCAAACCTAAAACTAAAGAGCCTCACCTTAGAACAACCAACATAACACCTGATTAGAACTATGACACTAACGACACTGCACCTGAATGGAGCAGGATCATTAACGAATCTGCACATGTAGGGCCCAGTGACACTTAACACCTTGCGCCTGTATGGAGCCTTGTCACCAACGACTCTTTGGAGCCTTAACGACTTTCACATATGGAGTCACACCTCCCTTTCATGACCAACAACACAACAACCTGGCCCATCAGGTTTGGTTTCAGGGGAAACTCCTCCTTTTAGAGATATAAGCTCAGCTCGCTAACCAGTTGAACTCAGAATTGACAAAGTCTCTTGGAATAGAGACGAAACGTCTTCACCATGAAAACGAAGTCCAGATGCTTTTACTCAAACCTTTTTTTCAAGATGCCCTGGATGACTGAGAATACCTTAGGTATTTCTCTAACACATTCTCTCGCAGGGACAGTGAGCTGCAGGTTGTAGAGTGAGACTTGAAATCTCTGTTTTGTCTTTAATTATTAACACTAAATCAAACCAAAATCAAACTAAATGCATAGGTTTGACATTTCTAAAACTTTGTTAGCATTTGCTGAGCATTACCCTAAATTATACAATGCTATCACTGGTCCCATTCTTGCGCTGCAAGACTTCGCTCTTTAACTTCGGGAGTTGTTGATACCACGATTTGAGCCAGCAGCACAAATTGATAAGGCTCTAGCCCTGTGTGCACAGAAAAGTCCTCTACTACAAAGGACCACTCCGTAGCAAAGCTACTAGAGTCCCTCCAGTCTCCATCTTTGCGAGTCTAACAGCTACTGTCAATCAATCCGTCACTGCGGGTCTCAGGTTCACGCCCCCACTGAGCTCTGTCTTTGGTTCACTCCCTCTGTTTTTGCTAGGCTCTGCCTATTTTTCCAGCATTTTTCAAATATTGTCAGTGGGTGGATTTAGGGGTTTAGTTACACTTTAAGTTACTTCTTTAGAGCAGCCAGATCAAGCGACCATTTGCTTCTGACTGCTTCTCCAAACTGGCAAAAAAAATCTACTCTAGGGAATAATTTACCTATCCCTAAGTATATTGTTCAACAAGAAAATATACTGTAGAAATAGCCTAGCACAATGTTTACTACAACATTAAAAGCACAAGAATGAAATGTCTCTGTAAAGTTAGTACCCAAGACCTTTTTTAACCTGACCATCAGTTCATAGCAGTGAGGTTTAATGAAAAAGGCCCTGCATGACTTCCCAAACATGAACTTTTTGAAAATCTTTGAGTTGTGCACCATTTGAAGCCAAGGACCAGCATTTTCATGTATTCTCTGCTTTGCATCTGTATTCTCAAGTCTCTGAGAGTCAGCGACATTCTCACACTCACTTTTCACATATTATGGTTTCCATAGCAACTTTATGTCTCAGCACGTGAGCTAAACAGACCACTTCACCTAGAGCCTGCCTGCTCCCATTCACACATCCTTAAAGTCACCGTAAAACATGGAACAGGTTTGATATTTTCAGACTAAAAGCAGACTAGATTAGGGCTGTGTGATTTTGAAAAATAATGTTATTGCCAAAGAACACATCAACTGGCCTAAAGAGAAATGGAGGAACATTTTGTGGACTAATGAGAATAAAATTGTTCTTTTGGGGTCCAAGGGCCACAGACTGTTTGTGAGATGACTCCCAAACTCTGAATTCAAGCCACAGTACAGACAGTGAAGCATGGTGATGCAAGCATCATGATATGGGCATGTTTCTCCTACTATGGTGTTGGGGCTATTTTGCATTTGTCAAAATACTTGAAGGTCATGTTGCCTTATTCTGAAGCGGACATGCCCTTGAAATGGTTGTTTCAACAAGACAATGACCCCAAACACACAGTAAACAAGCAAAGTCTTGGTTTCAAACCAACAAAATTAATGTTATAGAGTGGCCAGCCCAATCCCCGGACTTAATCCAATCGTGAAGCTGTTTCTGAAGCAAAACCAAGAAATGTAAATGAACTGTGGAATGTTGTTAAAGAATCATGAAGTGGAATAACAGCTGAGAGGTGCCACAAGTTGGTGCCACACAGATGTGAGGCAGTTTAAAAAAACTGTGGTCATACAACTAAATATTAGTTGGGGCGACAGTTCATACTGTCATTGTGTCCTTAGGCAAGACACTTAATCCACCTTGCCTCCAGTGGTTGTAACACTGGTAATTACTGTAGAACAATGTAAGTTGCTTTGGATAAAAGCGTGTAAATGTAATGTAAATATATTAGTTTAGTGATTCACAAGATTGCTAAATCCTAGAAACAAAAACATTTGTACAAAATAGTTTTGAGTTTGTACAGTCAACGGCAGTCACTGCTATTTTTTTTAACACACCCCTTTCAACTAATTGCCCAATTGCCTGCGTGCATATCATGAATACTGGGTCTTGTTTGTTTTCTGAGAATCTACTTCACCTACTGGTAACTTGTTTGCCATTTAGCAATAAAAGTATACTATAAACCTGGATTATTCTGGTTAATCACTTTGTACTGTTATTTTGAACAATGCTGTATTTTCATTGGCCCTCATTTAATCCAGTTGTGTAAAAACAAATTCAGATCTGTGCAAAAAAGTGGCCGTATGACAGGGCGGGTGGGATTTATGAAATTGTGTATACCGGGCCAATCCTGGTGTACGCACAACCGGCTCTGATATGAATGAAATTCACTGCTCAGCTGGACTTGCCCATGGAGTTTACCACGTCTAGGCACAAAACACAACAATAAGAGACCCCTTCATCCAGCGTGTCCTAGGTCTTTCCCAGGGTCCATGCCCAGAAAACTTTCCCAGGGAGGCGTCCAGGAGGCATTTGGACAGGTGCCCGAGCAACCTCAGCTGGCTCCTATCGATTTTGGGGAGCAGCAGCTCCCCAGAGATCCTCCTGAGTGACCGACCTCCTCAACCTATCTCTAATGGAGCGCCCAGCCACCTTGTGAAAAAAGCTATTTTTGGTAATTTGTATCTGCAATCTTGTCATGACCCAAATGTCATGATCATAGGTAAGAGTAGGATCGTAGACCGACTGGAAAATTAAAAGCTTTGCCTTGCAGCTCATCTCCTTCTTTACCACGACAGACCGGTACTTCGACTGTATCACTGCAGAAGCTAAACCGATCCGACTGTCAACCTCACGCTCCCTCCTTCTCCCACTTGTGAACAAGACCCCAAGATACTTGAACTCTTCCACTTGATCCCGAAACCTTTTCATCTAATTGACTGTCCTGACTTACAGAGGCAACCGCGACAGATTCAGCTCATTCTGCTCATCAGGCTGTTGCTGATGCAAGTATGGGTTAAAAAAAATAGATTTGAATAATTGAAACTTTCGTAATGTACCTTATTTTTTATTTTATTTTTTATATATAATTGAAAATAGTACATAGGCCTATTGTGCAACGTATTAGCATATTTGTTGTCATAATTCTGTAGGCTATTTTAAGGAAAGAAAAAATTCCTAATATTACATGCTTATGCAATCAGCATGTTTAAAAGCATTTGAAAAAGAAAGCCAGACCAGACCCCTAAATTGTCCTAAGACTGACTCCCAGACCAAGCCCCAGATCCAGCGTTGCATGTCTCTACATCCTCAGTGGAGGCAGCGGGGTACCTGCTGAGTCTGATACTTTTGTTGCCTTTTTGCAGTGTGAGTTTATCATAAGCAGAAAAGAAAAAATACAGATGGGTTTGTAAACAGAGTGAACCTCTGGCCTTCAGCAAATATCCTGTCGCTGCAGTGGGCTCAGACTTCAGACACAGCGGGAGACGGACCAGCTCCACAAAAACTTTGCAAAACTTGCTTGCAAAACTTTTATTTACAGATTGATTTTGCTCGTGCTCAGATCTTTAAACGTGATGCAGCAGGCAAGCAGAGAGAAGTTCTGACTGAACATAGAAGGCGCGCCGATAAAAAATAAGTTTGGCTACAAGGATTATGTTGAAGATGGTGATGAGAAAAGAAGAACATCAGTATGGAAGACCTGCAACCCAAAGATAAGTGATACAACCACCACAAAGTTCATTTAATACTTCAAATACCACAAAAAAATGTAAGTGACGAAGTCAGTCCCGCTGTTTTCAGCTGTTGCTAACGTTTTGGCTAGTCAAAAGTTATTATCAGGGCTTGACATTAGCACTGTCACTTCCACTAGCCACTTTGGCCGGTGGGATTTTATACATTTATCTATTTGCATTAATTGCGGGGTTTCCACTCTGTTTGGTGAGACCAGCCCTTCCCACGAGCAACGCATTACTTTTTGCTTCTTTATTTTTATTACACATCTAAACAGTCTGTGTTGCTGAGTGAAAAAGTGGCAAACAGTGCCAGATCTTTCTCACGTCTCTGACTGACGCAGAGCAGCTCGGACTCACAAAAAGGGGCTGTTCACGCCATTTCAAAGCGGACTTAGAGAGGTCACAGTGAAGTGGAGGTATAGTAGACAAAGTAATGCTGTTTATTTAGCTGTTTTATTGGTGGTTTCAAACATACCTTTTCTCTGTTGCCAGTGTGATACAAACTCCTGACTCTCAGTGAAATGTTTAATCAGAAGAGTTTCACAGACTGCTGCTGCAAACCTGCTTGTGTTGCTCTTAACATTAAAGATACAGAGCCTGTAATAGTCCTAATATAATAACTGCATAATAATTTAAAACCTAGGCTATTGTAAATCATCTTAATGTTGGCTACTTTTCAGCACATTTTACTTATGTCTGGTTTGCTTTCTCATCTGGAGCACAGGAAGAGAAAAAAAATGTTTTGCATGTTTAATCAAATGTTAGCCCATAAATTAACAAATGAGAAGGTCCTTTTTTCTATTTTTCATAAACTATATTATCTGCTCATAACTATTAGCTGATAACATTTGATATCTTTAAAGTTTAAATTTTACTAACATAAGCGGTAGTTTCAATCACATAAACAGGGATCCCCAACCCCCACTAGTGTTCTGTGGTCCCAACAGAAAAGCTACATTTTAATGGGGTTTTGGACGTTCGCATTAGTTTGGGTATTTTATTTTGAAAACCTCCGTCGGAAACACTTTAAAAAACTTGAGTGCACTTAAAAACCCACAACTCTGTGTGCTGCCAATTTAACCAACACATTGAACTGAGCTAAAATTAGCTATAGCGCATCTTAAGAAGAAAAAGCACAATGATGAGTTGAAGAAGCCACCACTTCCAACAATAAGAACGTTTACTTACTTGAGTCTTACTAAAAGTTTACATACCCTGGCAGATTTTGTCATTTTTTTCCCCCCATTTTTCAGAGAATATGAATGAGAACCCAAAAACCTTTCTTTCACTCATAGTTAGTGGTCGGTTGGATCCATTAATTGTAAAAATATTGTGTTTGTTCTTTTTAAATCATAATGACAACTAGAAAGAAGATTCATTTGGGTAGAAACTACCCAAATGACCCTGATCAAAAGTTTACATACCCCAGTTCTTAATACCATGCATTACCACCTTTAAAATCAAAGACAGCTTGAAGTCTTTTGTGGTAGTTGTGGAGTATTTCTTTATTTATTTTCTCAGATGGTAAAGCAGCCCATTCTTCTTGGCAACAAGCTACAAGTTCCTGTAAATTCTTGGGGTGTCTTGGATAAACTGCATGTTTAAAATCTCCTCAGAGTGGCTCAATGATATTAAAGTCAGGAGACTGAGGCCAGTCCAGAACTGACACTTTATGCTGCTGTAGCCAATGACAGGTCGACTTGTATGGAGCTAAAAGAGTCTCAAAAAAGATAAATGCACACACATGATTCACAAATGCACACACATGATTCACAAATGCACACACATGATTCACAAATGCACACACATGATTCACAAATGCACACACAAGATTCACAAATGCACACACATGATTCACAAATGCACACACATGATTCACAAATGCACACACATGATTCACAAATGCACACACATGATTCACAAATGCACACACAAGATTCACAAATGCACACACATGATTCACAAATGCACACACATGATTCACAAATGCACACACGATTCACAAATGCACACACATGATTCACAAATGCACACACAAGATTCACAAATGCACACACATGATTCACAAATGCACACACAAGATTCAGAAATGTATTTCTGATGCACACACAAATATATCGTGATTTACAAACTGCTTGCGGTCTGTGAACTTGACTGCATTTGTGTATGAATTTTGAGACTCCTCTGACGCCGCTCGACACACAAATGCATTTTTTTAAACAGGGAATGATCAGCAACCAATCATATATCTCCCTTGTTTTAGCCAATCACAAGAACGCATCCCACGCGGGGGGTTGTTTACTTCTTTGCCAATCACACTAACATATTCACACAGCGCGAAATGCCTGTGTGGCAGGTAATGCACCTCCGTGAAGTTGGCCCCCCACCAAAAGTGATTGACTCCAAAACTATCTAGATCGTTTGTGCTTTGTTTGTGCTGCAAAAATTTTCGTTTGTGCCGTTATAGTTTTTGAGATATTAATAATTCTTTTAATGGTCATATGAGGTCACCCAGCCCCCGAAAATGCTTTAAAATGTTTTAAAATGCCCCAAAATAGTTTAATTAGTTTGTGCTTCGTTTGTGCTGGTTTGTGCTGTAGGTATTAATGTTTGTGCTGTAATTTTTTAAGGATATTATTAATAAATATTTTTTGTATTAACGCCACAATTTCCGGCCAGCTGATGCTAACATCCGGGCAGCTAGCAAGAGCGATTGCCAAACAAAAATCTTCTGCATAAGGCTTCACTGTTAGACAAGTAAATTAATCTTTTGTTTGACTATTTTGTGTATTATTCAAATGACTGGTGAGCACAATTTTTCTCCAGTATTTTTTGATAACATGCTGCATTTATCTTTTCCATCCCCAAAACATCAGGTCCACCTCCATGTTTCACAGTAAGAATAATGTACCTTTTATCATAGGCCTTGTTGACTCCTCTCCAAATGTAAGATTTATGGTTGTGGCCAAAAAGGTAAATTTTGGTCTTTTTACTCCAAATCACTTTGTTCTAGAAGTTTTGAGGCTCTCTGGGCTGTTTTTTGTTATGGGATGCTTTGTGGCATTTGAGTAGTAATGGGTTTCTTCTGGCAACTCGACCATGCAGCCCATTTTTCTTCAAGTGCCTCCTTATTATGCACATCACTTTTTTTCTGATGCTGACTTGCATTCTAAATTCCGTGGATATCTTTTTATATTCCTTTCCTGTTTTATAAAGTTCAATTACCTTTTCCCGCAGATCTTTTTGATAATTTTCTTTCTTTACCCATGACTCAGAATACAGAAATGTTAGTGTAGCACTGGATGAAAAATGCAAGGGTCTGTCAGGAGCACAGAAACTCACTGATCTTTTATACACACACTGATTACAAGCAAACAAATCACAGTTAAGGGTGGCTGTGGAGGTTCTCAGTCATCCAGGTCATCTTGAAGAAAAGGTTAATGCAAAAGCATCTAGACTCAGTTTTCAAGGTGAAGACGTTTCATCTCTAATTACAATGGAATTTATCAATTCTTTATTCAACAACTGGCAAGAGAACTGAGCTTATATCTCAAGATAGAGGAGTTTTGACCTAAAAATAAACCTGATGGACCAGGCTGTTCTGGTCTCATAGTCGTTAGCTATGAAAGGACAGTGTGACTCCTGATGTGTCGTTAAGGAGAGTTGTTAGTGTCACTGTTCCATTCAGGTGTTGTTGTTGTTCTAGATTGAAATCGAAAATTGAAATTGAAATGGATTGATAGGTTTCAGAACATTGTTGTAAATACTAGGCAACATGAATCTGGGGCCACCTCCTCTGTTAAAAGAGGGCTTTTCCATTTTTACAAAAATGGCTTCCTTCACTCCTCTCTCAAACCATCTGGCCTCTCTGGCCAAAATTTGGACATTGCTGTCCTCAAAGGAATGTCCTTTCTCTTTGAGGTGGAGGTGAACTGCAGACTCAGGTCCTCCAGGATTGTCTCTTCTGTGCTGATACATCCTCTTGTGAAGCTGTTGTTTAGTTTCACCGACATAACTGTCTCTGCAATCTTCACTGAACTGAACTGCATAAACTACATTACTCTGTTTGAGTGGATCTTGTCTCTAGGATGGACCAGTTTCTGGAATGTTGTGTTTGTAGAACATCATTTAAGTTTAAGACACATAAGAGGAAACTACACCCTTCCCTTTTGTCCCTGGTTCTTGTCTGTTTGGTGTATGTGTCCTCTTGGTTTTGTTGAAAGTCCATTTGGGGTTCCCACAGTCTCTCAGGGCTTTACAGATGTGTTGTTCTTCTTTCCGTTTACCTTCTGAGGTTGTAGGCACCTCTTGTGCTCTGTGCTGAAGAGTCCTGATGACTCCAGCTTGTGCTGCAGATGGTGGTGGGAATCAAACGGCAAATAATGATCTGTGTGTTGGCTTACTATTAACTTCTACTTGGAGAGTCCTGTCCTCACAAATAACCACTGCACAGTCTAAGAAAGCCAGGCGGTTGTTTATGGCATCTTCACATGTGAACTTGATGTTCTTGTCCACTGTGTTGATGTGTTCTGTGAAAGCTTTTACTTCCTGGGTTCTGATTTTGACCCACGTGTCATCAACATATCTGAACCAGTGACTGGGCACTGCACCTGAGAAAGAGACCAGAGCTCTGTTCTCCACTTCCTCCATGTACAGGTGAGCCACAATCAGGGAGACAAGTGATCCCATTGCACTGCCGTGTTTTTGTCTGTAGAAGTTGCCTCTGAACTGGAAATAATAAGTGTTTTGACCATATTTACATTCATTCATTCATTCATTCATTTTCTACCGCTTTATCCCGTTCGCGGGGTCGCGGGTGACTGGAGCCTATCCCAGCAGCTTTGGGCCTGAGGCGGGGTACACCCTGGACAGTGGCCAGTTAGTCGCAGGGCTGACATTTAGAGACAAACATTGACAGACAACCATTCACTCTCACATTCATTCACTAGGGACACTTTAGAGTTGCCGATTAACCTGTACATACATGTCTTTGGACAGTGGGAGGAAGCCGGAGTACCCGGAGAGAACCCACAGTAACACGTGGAGGACATGCAGACTCCTCACAGAAAGACCGGAGACGGCCGAGAATATTTGAGTCGGCCGGGTTTTGAACTCACGACCTTCTTGCTGTAAGGCAGGAGTGCTAACCACTCTGCCACGTGCACCCCATATTTACAGTAAACTGCAAATATGGTCCGGGTGAGGTTTGTCCTGTCCTGTAAAGAAGTGTCCTGTAACAATCTCTTCCTTACAACCACAAGTGCTTTATTGGTGGGTATGCAGGTAAAGAGTGATGTGACATCAAAAGAGACAATCGTCTCGTCTGTGTCTAGTCTGGGATTTCTGTTTGTAAAGTCCTGTGTACATGACAAGCAGGAAAAGGAAAGTTCAAATAATACAGAAGAGAATGTATCTCACCCAATATTAAATGCGTTTTTGATGTGTGGATCTTGATTTGTATATCTCTGTTAATTGATGATTTTGTTGATTGTTAATTTTATTTTTATTTATTATGCGTACACGTATTTATGCGTACACAAATAAACAAAACAACCCCCCAAAAAACAAAACTGCAAGCACAACCATGCAAACAATACACTCTTCACTCATACACACAAACACACATTCAATCACAAATATTAATGAATCATTATCACTCAAACACACACACACACATATATTAAAAATATATTAATAATGTACAATAGTCAATCCACCTGATAAACATGTTTGTGTGACTCAATTATTATTTATTGTTATTTTTTTGTTATGAAGAAATGAGCTAACTTAAGGATATGTTTATGTTTCATAAAGGGGATGCATATTTGAAGAATGCAATTTTGTGGCAAAGAAACCATTCTACTTGAATTGTATAATACCTTTTAATGTTCTTCTGCACTGTTTGAAGAATATGGAGTTACAGCTGTCTCAGTACTTTTCATGCTTTTATTTTGGCATTTCAGTTACATTTACATTTTAGGCTATGTAGTTTGAAATTCTATATATCTATATATATATATATATATATTTTTTTTTTTTTTATTGTATTAACAACTCAGCTGTATTTGGACTCCTTTTGAGAAGAAATGCATTTTGCTAATTGTTTTGTTACAAATAAAACTCACATAGTCCATAACTAATGTAGTTTTAACTTATTTTAATATATCAATTCAGTTAATTTATCAAACATTTGTATGCCACTTGCCAGTGAATTGCTTGACCCAAGCTACGACTTAACTTGCTTGACCTAAAGCAGTGACTTGACTTGCTTTTCACATAATTGACTTGAGACTTGAAGGTTAACACTAGAGACTTACTTGTGAATTGCACATGTGTGACTTACTCCGACCTCTGCCTCAAAGTGTTTCAAGTTGGTCTTAGAAAAACTGAAGTAGTTATTTCTCAATAAAAGCCTTTTTGCCCTCTGTTCTCTGTCGCAGCTGGCAGAGACAAATCCCTCTGTGACTCACTCCCCCAATAATGTCACACCTTCTCTGTTACCATGGCAGTCATCAGGGCAACCGTTGCCTGTTTCTGTAGCGACTGGGACGTTAAAGCAGTTAATATCAACATCTGGCTGTAGTTATTGGCTTTTTGGCGTCAGTAATAAATCTTAGGGCTTGTTCTGGAACAGGAATTAAAATAAATCTAGATTGTAATTGATTGATTGAAATGATTGTAATTTAAATTTTATTTTAACTGCATTCCAAGTCAGTGTTATCCATGTTCAGTTAAAATTACACATGTTCAAAGCAAAGGTAGCATTTATTTTCACATCATCTGTCATGCCAGTTTTTTAATTAGCGTTCAAGACTGGTGAATGCCGTTGTGGAGTTATACAAATGAGCCGAGTGTTTTTCACAAATATCAACAAATGTTTGCTTGTTTGTTTACTGCAGCAGTGGTCAAGTGACTGTATGGCAAAAGTTATTTAAATGTAACGGAGTAAATCGTTACTACCCACCTTTGCACAGTACACAACAACAAGATATTGTAATCCAATGCCAGTGATGGTCCCATTATGAACTTCAGCAATAATAGAAATAAGTCTAAAATAAAGACTGCATAAACAAAAAAAATCTAGTGTTCTGCAGCTGAATTGGGCTGGATATACTTGAAGAAACAGTTTTTTTAACATTAAAAGTAGTGTTTATCTGTTTATTGCACTATACAAGTGTAGCCATTTAATTTGTACAATACAAAATCTGTATTGTGCCTTTATCACTGCATCACTCACAGTTGTGTTCTGGTTCACCTGCTGACCCATAAACCCCACTGTTACTCTGCATTCACCCACTCTGTGCCATTTGACACAGTGGACAGACAGCCTCAGCGACAAACTGGAGCATCTCTGCAGACCCAGCACCAGTCTGTAGCTCTCTGTTACATTTTCTTTTGGATGTCTCATATAATATCATTCTATCAGATCATGCTCAAACCACATAAAGGCTATCTTTTGGGATATTTATTTGTTAAACAAAAAAACCTTTAATAATGCAGTCATGTCTAGAAAGTCAAATTGACATTACTGCCTTTGATCCCCTATAGGTAATGGCTTGCAAGGCAAGTCATTGGTACTTTTATGGTGTGACCTGGCATTCTGTTAAAAAGGTCATCTGGTGTCTAATGTGACATGTAAATCTTAAGTACTTTGTAGTTTATTAGCTTTTAGATTACTCTCTCTGTGGACTCATTAGGTGACCTGCCCTCTCTCTGACAGTCTGCACGCCAAAACGTGTTTCACAACACATTTCTCCCAATGGTGCTCAGACATGGCTCACTTCCTGTGCTTTGTCATGGCTGGAGAAAGCTGGTTCCAGCATGATTATGTGAATGTGGCATTCACATTGTGTTTAAACCTGTGCCACCAGAAAGTTTTTATTGAGCAAGTTGCATAAAGTACAAACAAATCCAAAACATAAAAACTATTGATTGCTCTATTTTTGGCAGACATGGGGACTTGAGTCTTGGTGACTTGGACTCGAGTCGCTATTTTTGACTTGTGACAAAAAATAAAATACTTGTGACTTGACTAGGACTTGGAAAGTTAAAGACTCGGGACTTGACTTGACTTGAGACACGATGACTTGAATGACTTAAGTGTTAATCACATCATGTTTTTTAGTTTGGATTTAAATATATAAATTATTTTAAAAATATAGTTGACCCAGCTGGAGCGCAGGCTGAAAATAGCGCTGTCATGACTGGATCACGACGCTATCATAGTTCATGCCCTCTCGTACCTTACGCACACCATGCCCACTTAGATCAGATATCACATCAACATGTCAGCCGGAGGGGCACCAAGGGTCATCGCTTTCGGCTTCAACAATTATTTCCAAGATGGCAAAAGGAGAACAGTGTTTTGCAAGACATGCAACATTAAAATCACAGATGACAACCTCTATTTTGTCCATCATTTGAAGAGCCATTCTGCCCTGTAAGTGCTTGTCAATTTGTTAATGTTATCTGGTTAGCTGGTAGTTAGCTAATGTAATAATAGCTAAAGGAGCCACCAGCCATTAACCATCATACCGTATTGGGGAGAAATGTGGGCAAAATTATTTTGATTTATTTAAAAAAAAACGTACCTTGATCTTAGTGGTACGAGACTTGGCATCTTTTCCTATGTTTGCTACCTGAACACGCAAACAGAAAAACGACTCGATTCTACAATGTTAAAGGGTTAGTTCGCCCAAAAATAAAAATTATGTAATTTAGTACTTACCCTCATGTCGTTTGACAGCCGTTAGACATTGTAAGACCTCCGTTCATCTTCAGACACAGATGAAGATTGTTTTGTTGAAATCCGATGGCTCAGACAGGGCATGAAGCTCTCATTCCATAACATCCCAAAGATGCTCTATTGAGTTGACTGTGGGGGCCATTTTAGTAAAGTGAACTCATTGTCATGTTCAAGAAATCAATTTGAAATGATTTGAGCTTTGTGACATGGTGCATTATCCTGCTAAAAGTAGTCATCAGAGAATGGGTACATGGTGTTTATCAAGGGATGGACATGGTCAGAAACAATGCTCAGGTAGGACCTGGCATTTAAACGATGCCCAATTGACTTTAAGGGGCCTAAAGTGTGCCAAGAAAACACCCCCCACACCATTAACACCACCAGCACCAGCCTGCACAGTGGTAACAAGGCATGATGGATCCATGTTCTCATTCTGTTTATGCCAAATTCTGACTCTACCATCTGAATGTCTCAACAGAAATCGAGACTCATCAGACCAGGCAACATTTTTACAGTGTTCTACTGTCCAATTTTGGTGAGCTCGTGCAAATTGTAGCCTCTTTTTCCTATTTGTAGTGGAGATGAGTGGTACCCGGTGGGGTCTTCTGCTGTTGTAGCCCATCCACCTCAAGGTTGTGCGTGTTGTGGCTTCACAAATGCTTTGCTGCATACCTCGGTGGTAACGAGTGGTTATTTCAGTCAAAGTTGCTCTTGTATCAGCTTGAGTCAGTCGGCACATTCTCTGACCTCTAGCTTCAACAAGGCATTTTCGCCCACAGGACTGCCGCATACTGGATGTTTTTTCCTTTTCACACCATTTTTTGTAAACCCTAGAAATGGTTGTGCGTGAAAATCCCAGTAACTGAGCAGATTGTGAAATACTCAGACCGGCCCGTCTGGCACCAACAACCATGCCACGCTCAAAATTGCTTTAATCACCTTTCTTTCCCATTCTGACATTCAGTTTGGAGTTCAGGAGATTGTCTTGACCAGGACCACACCCCTAAATGCACTGAAGCAACTGCCATGTGATTGGTTGATTAGATTCTTGCATTAATGAGAACTTGAACAGGTGTTCCTAATAATCCTTTAGGTGAGTGTAATTCAGCCTATATGCAGCCATTGAGTTTAGACATCTAGTGTCTTTTGATTTTACGGCTTTTTTGTTAATTTAATACAAATATAAGACACCAGATGCTGACAAAGTCACTTTATCTTTAGGTTTCAGCTCTCTGAACTTAGTGGAATGACATTTTAATGTAGTTAAAGAAATATTAAATATAACATAAAAATAAGCATAATTTCCACAGGAAATATGGTACTTTTAGAGGTAAATTACTCAAAAATACCCCAAAATAAAAAAATTTAAAAAGAACATAACAGATTAAAATTTTTCAAAGACAGTGATATAACATTTATAATAAATAAAAAGATTTAAATAAAATATACTAATAATATTTAATTAGTGAATAGCCTCAAACATCTATTTTTTCAACCATATATCATGTTTTCATGTCTGCCCGGCCAAGTTGCATCCCATTCTTGTTTTCGCTTCTGTTTAACAGACATGCAGAGTATGAAAGGGCAAGGAACGTCTTCACTGATGCATCACAGTCTGCAATTTCCCAATCCTTCCAGTTTTGTCCTCAGGAAGAATATTCAGCGAATCATCCAAGACGGAAGGCCATAACAAATGCCATTTTAAAAGACCTGGTGATAAGATGCCTCTTTCAATCACTGAAAAAGAACATTTCCGACACTTCATGTCTGTGGCTGACTCCAAGTACCAGCCTGCCTGTCGTAAAACAATAAATTTAAAGATAGAATCCCTTGTTGCAGCAGCTAAAGAGAAAATAAAAGTGGTTCTTGCTAGTGCAGACCATGTATCAGTTACAATGGTTATTAGGTCAGACAGGAGTTTTGGCAACATCTGAGGGAGTTAAGCTGAAATCATACTTGCTTGCTTGCAAAAGATTCAAAGAAACTCACACAGGAGAATGTATATCAGAAGCCTTTGATTCCACATGTCATGAATATGACATCAGACAAAAACTTTGTTACTTGTGATAATGCCGCCAATATGAAGCGAGCATTTACAGTGTGTTTTCCAAAAGAGCAATATGGTGAAGTAACTGATGCCGACAACCTAGATGATGCAGAGTTGTGGGAAGACCTCTCCAGAGGTGAAATGGAGACTGTGGATCGCATGATCAACAGAGGAAGTCCTAAATGTCAGCAATGCTTTGCCCATACGCTGCAGTTAACTGTTGGCGATGGTCTCAAGGATGCACTGATCATTAACAGTACCCGCATACATCAAGCACCTTTTAAAGATACATTTAAAGTTAAGTTTGGGCAGTGAGGGATACCCGCTGCTGTGAATACACAGTGGAATTCAACCAAGTCAAGGCAGTGCTCTCATTCAGTCATCAGGAACTGTTCAGTGTTGTTCAGGACACAGGCCACAGTGAGCTGGTCTTCTCAATTAGGGAGTAGAATCTGATGAAAGAGCTTTGTGATGTGCTACATCCATTTGCTGAGGCCACCGATCTTACTCAGGGAAAGAAGATTGTGACGGTCAGGTCTGTTCTCCCCTGTGTGTTGTCACTAAACCACCATTTGGATAAACTCAAACGGCACGTGTTCTTCCTGGGAAGCATGATCCATAGCCTGCAATGCTCTCTCAAGAAAAGGTTTTTGTTAATGTCAAAATATTATCAGAAGCATCAGGAGAAGAGCTGTCATTTGCAGTGGTGGAGGAAGTACTTAAGTTTAGTACTTAAGTAAAAGTACAACTACCCTGCAAAATATATACTTAAGTAAAAGTATAATTACTACATCAACATCTTACTTAAGTAAAAGTCATAAGTACATACTTTTAAATTTACTTTAAAGTATTTTATTTAAGTAAAAGTACAATCAGTTGTATCAATGTCTGGGCTGTTCAATTGTAACAATCACAAACAATATCTATTGTGTACTGGAAAGAGTTGTTGTGCAATACTGACACTGTAAAAATCTGGTTATTTACTTATTACTCATTAAATAATAATTTGGCTAAGCTATTTATGACATACAATTTATTTTATTTTTAATAATCTATTAAGAGCAGTAAAAAAAATCAAAAGTACACAGGTCAGTGTTATTCTGACTATACAGGCTAATAATGTATAACACATTAGAATGAGAAAACAATAAGCACCAAACAAAATTTGACAAGGGTGAGTGCTTCTCTTAAAACATGCAAGCAATATTGCTATTTAGAACTCTGATCAACCTAACATTAACAGGACAAAAAAACAGAACCTATGTGAAAAACAATGAAGTCAATATAAAGGCAGATGTTACAATAAGAAACTTAAAAACAAAAGGACCTTCAAATAAAATCTTTGGCCAGGCAATCAAAGGTCAAAAGTGCAAAATGCCCCTATAGAACATGATAGTATTAGAGCCCTAATACTGTATTTGGTTCTGCATAGAATTACCAATAGTTTTTGTTCAATTTCAACAAAATTTGGTTCTCAAAGTTTTTTGATCCTAGCCTGCCTCTTTTTGCAGAAAAAATGTGCCCTGCTGTGCTAAACATTCGTTCGCATGCTGCTGATGCGGGCAATGAGGTGTTGAGCTTCAGAGACAAATTAAAAACTGTGTATGTCCATTGAGGTAGAAGTGTTGGCCAGATAGGCATCCAACTGTTTTGTGGTTTCGTGGACATTTGTCTTCATAAGGCCAAAAAAGTTGTCTTCTTCAGATCCAGAATGGCTACCAGGTGATGATAAGCCTGGCTCTTCCTCCAAGTGTGTCTTGATGTAGTCCATGCCTGCACAAAAAAAAAAAAAATCCAAACATGAATAAAGAGTATTTCTGTCTAGCCTTTTAAAATACCAGTTAGCTTTGAAAATAACATATATTGGTTAAAATGAACCACTACCCATTATTTTATTAACAAATGAATGCTTGACAAAGAAATTATTTAAACGACTTACACAACTTTAGCAAGTTTTCATTGCTTGTCCATGATGTGCGAAACTTAGGAAGTAAAATTGCAGCAGATATGAGTTCTGGGTCATTCATCATTTTTCCAAACCGCTTCTGTATTCCTTCCTGAAGAGCAGAGATCAGTGTCTGGCAGAACTTGGATGAAGTTTGGAGGCGGTCCAGCTTCACAGTTAGGAGCGTTATAGTGGGTACCAGCCATCCCATGTGGACATCCACCTCTCCCTGCAATATGTTGAGTGCCTTAGAGACTGGGTTCATGGTTGATGCAAAGTCAGACAAGAAAGCAAGTTCTTCAGGGCTGAACCTGTAAAACACCATGCAAGACCATGCATAATGTCAGCATGATAAGCATAGGCTACACTATTGCAGTTCAATTAAATGGAGTAAATCATTAGTAAACAACATTATTTCACACAATCAATAGCCTATGTCTGTGGCGGTTCTCAGAAAACGAAGTCCAGATGCTTTTTTTACGCATTCTTAATCAATAGCCTACCACATCACAACTACGTATCTGCTCCATGAAAAACTTACATTGGGACTTTAAGTGCAATGGTCACTGCTCTGACTCCTCCTTCTCCACTTTCCCTAATTATCCTCAGTATTTGCTTAACTGCAAGGAAGAGAGAGTTCCACCTGGTCTCAACTGGACGAATCAATTGCAGCTTGCACTCCCTCTAAATAACCTCTGCAGCTGTAGATGACCGGGCACTCTTATTCCAAAGAGCTGAGCACTTGGCAAAGGCTGCACGAGATATCTTCTTGTACATAACATTTGATTCAGCTTTTCTAGCATCTACGGTTGAGATCAAATTCAGAATATGACAGGCACAACGGTGATGCTTTGGAAGCTGATATTCAGAACACTCATCTTCTTCCTCCATCAAAGCTTCCACTTCAACACCCTCTGTCTCCTCTTCTGCATCCTCCTCTTCACTGTCATTCACACCTTTACTCTCATCTTCAGTTGAACCTCCTTCATCTTCACATGCATAAACTCAGAAGGCCTTAATAAAGTTTGAGGCATTATCTGTTGTGGTCCTAACAATTTTTTCACGGATGTTATACTCACTGTGAATATCATTAAGTGCACTGGCTAACACATCATAAGAATGTGTCCCTTTCAGCCTTTTACAAGCCAGAGCCACAGACTTTCTTTCTAGGGTATCTGGCTCTATCCAGTGGGCAGTAACCCCAATGAAACTTTGCCTATGAGCTGTCCAACAGTCTGTAGTCGTGGCGATATACTTAACAGTCTGCATTGCATTCTTCAATTTTTCTTTCATTTGCTTTGTGCACTTATCAATTCTCTCTCTCAATGTTGTACGTGACATGACTGTGTAATCAGGTTGAGTACAATGTATTAAATCAACAAAACCAGTCTGTTCTACTACTCTAAAAGGGTGCAAACCCTGGACAATAAAGTTAACCACTGCAAGGTCTAGGGTCTTCTGAGATGCTTTGATGTCCTCAAGTTTTCGCTGCTTTATTGAAGAGCCTCCATCAGCAAACAATGTCCCCTTCTTTTTAGAAGAAGTTGCTGCCAAGTACTCCTTCAGAAGTGGTCTGTGCTTTCTCTATAAAAGATAGTGACAACAGAATTAATACACGTTTAGCATTGGTAGTTTTAGTATTTAGTAATATAGTCAATCTACAACCAAAATAAATCTCACAACATAATGTAAAATATTTTTTAAGGTTTCAAGAATTAATCTAAACCACTACTAGTTAAGTGCAAGTGCAAACACTAACCTTACATCTTACTAGCATATTACTTTGTTATGACTGGCAACACAAGCAAAAAGCTACTGTATTTGCCATGTTAAACTAAGAGTTTGGACCCTAAAGTTACAGGATTTTACATTTATGTTAATACAAAACCACAGTGTATGGGGCACTGAAACGCGAAACCAACGTGATTACATCTTTAGACTAAAAAAGACAAGCTACTGACACTTACAACCAAGCATATCACACGGGTAAAATTGGTTTGATATTCGCATATACTTTCGCGCTAAATTGCTAAATAAATAATATATATACACACACAGTACAGGTCAAAAGTTTGGACACGTTACTATTTTTAATGTTTTTGAAAGAAGTTTCTTCTGCTCATCAAGCCTGCATTTATTTGATCAAAAATACAGAAAAAATGTAATATTGTGATATATTATTACAATTTAAAATAATTGGTTTTCAATTTACTATCCTTTAAATTATCATTTATTTCGGTGATGCAAAGCTGAATTTTCATCTAAGTCAAAACAAGTCAAACGAGTCAAAACAAACAGCTATTTTAGCCAACTACGAATGTACAGATATAGCAGTAGTTTGCTCATCTCCAGAAATGTAACGTACTAGCAAGCTATCGTCCCTGCTGTGCTAATAACCAGCTAAAAATTTGCCCTATTAGGGTACCACCAACTTACGTCAAACAAATATTATACTGGTGTGATATTTTTGTTATGTTGACATCCGTTTTTCTATAACAGTCATAGCACCATGTCATAGCAAGTTTGTAACTTAAATATTAATAACTAGCATTGCATGTCTTACCTCTATATGTTTCTTCAAATTTGAAGGGGAGTTTTTAAACGCCAACAGTTCTTTGCGTTGAGGATGGCAGTTTACACATTGAAAACGCCAGGAGTCATTCTTTGAACCTTTAAATTCAAATAACTTGATTAAATAAGGCCAGGGATTTCTCTGAGAATCAGAGCTGCAGGGAACAGACTCAAGCTCAGTCGACGTTGTTGGCTCTTTGTCCATGTTTGATATTTGGTATCCACCGTGTCCTTTTCTTCGATTTACATCAGTTCCGCTTGTGTTGTTTCAAAACGCGCGCTGAGCACGTGAGTTCTTTGACCAATCAGATCTCCGATCTGTTTCAACGTGCAGTGGCCAGCAACGCCAAAACTTCAGTCGACCAAATTTTTTTTTATGCAAGATTCGGAAGGATGTAACGACACACATTTTTTAAAATCTAGTGGAGTACAAAGTACAGATAATTGCTGAAAAATCTACTTGAGTAAAAGTATAAAAGTAACAAAGTACAAATACTTCTTTACATTCCACCACTAGTCATTTGCAGACCCACTCTACATCAGATCAACTGTCCTGGACCCAGCTTTCTCCATGATGTGGCTTCAGCATGATGTGCTTGTCACTGATTACGTAAAGAATGACATAGTTGACATGGTAAAAGGTCAGTGATTTTTATTTAGTATATTTTTTTACATGATATACAGTTATCACCATTATCAAATTATGGAAATTTAATTCAGAAAAGTTGTATAAATAATATAATAAATTTTAGAGCTGATTTTGAAAGCATATCAAACTGAGCTGAGAAATAATGATTGAGGAATCTCACTTTCTAACAATCATGGGCTTTCACATCTGCCCTTTAAATGAAATTACCTTTTTTGTCTTTGTTTTGATTAGATCTGATTCTACGTGAGGTGCGACCTAACACAACATATCAGAGTCCTGGATTCCAAGAAGCTGAAAATTAAAATCGGAGAAAGAGAGTACTGGCTTATTCTCAGAGTACAGAAAACGCCGCAAGCAGGACACAACCGTTAATCCAGAGACACTAACTAAACTACTAAATAACTAACTAAATAACTATTTTGGTCTTTGTTGTGGGCAGGCTTGACTGTACTTCTGGGATTCAAAGAGGGGTATCACCCCTGCACTTTATTCTGTTGCAATGAGAGCTTTTTTAGTGCCAGCTTCAAGTGCCCCAGTTGAAAGGGTCTTCAGTCATTGTGGGATCATCATGTGGCCACATCGTGCTTGGCTTGCAGAACAAGACTCTCTCGAATCTTAAAGTTTACATGTTGTAGTAAACTGTGTTTGAGAGAGAGAGGGAGTGGTTCAGAGAGGAGTCTGTTGGGTGTTAAGCTGTTCTTTGTTTTATGAACTCAATGAAAATTTCAAACGCTGTTGGCAAAGGTGAAAAATAAATAATTTTATGAAGTTACAATTTTGTTTGATTCCATGATGTATTTTACTGAATATAAGTATTTACAATGCAAATCCAAATTATTGTAGTTTACTGACAGTAACTTATATCTTGTCTTTTCACTTTAGTAAGATCAGATTCTGCAGGTAAAATTACAATAATAAGGTGACTTGACTTGGACTTGACTTGACCTACTCTAGGACTTGATATGACTTGCCCAGGAAAAAAATACTTGGTACTTACTTGAGATTTGAAGATTGAAACTTGAGACTTACTTGAGACTTGCACATGTGTGACTTGGTTTCATTTTTGAGAAAGGCATCCATGTTTTATTAAAAGAAGAGAGTCTGTCTAAAAAAGTATACCTTATTATTTCAAGGTGAACCGTGTTTATAAGATCAATAAGCAGTTTGAAGGGACAAGACATTTATTTTTGTATAGCCCAATATTACAACAGCCGCCTTAAAGGGCACTATACAACAACCCCTTGTCCTTAGACCCTCCATCAAGGTGAGGAAAAACACCAAAAAAAACCCAGCTGAGAAGAAGAGAAACCTCAGGGAGAACCACAGAAGGAGAACACATCACCCAGCAGTTCAGAGGTTTGCTTCCATTGGCCAGAGAGGTCAGATGGTTTGAGAGAGGGGTGAAGGAAGCCATTTTTGTGAAATGGAAAAGCATTCGTTGAACAGAGGAGGTGGCCTCAGATTCATGTTGTCTAGTATTTACAACAGTGTTCTTAAACCTAAAGGCCTGTTCACACCGGGACAAATTTTGCCGACGTTATTCGCGGACGTTTATTGCCTCACGACTAAACAATGGGCGCCAACGTGAGTGTTCACACCGACGCGAAAAACGGAGCGCGTAAAAGCGTAATTTTTAAAAAAAACACCTCGGGTTCGTTTTTTTGGTTTGACGCGCCGCATCAAAAACTATACGACAAATGAGATTAGCACTTTTGTTCACGTGTCTGGAGCTTCTGAAGTTACAGTAAAACACTACTTGGGGTGCTCAAACACAAAACGGTTTTGCCGAGCACACATACGTAACAGCGAAGAAGATATACGCCAAGTAGCATCTACACTGCCGGGAAGAAATTAGACGAAGAAGATGCAAGGCAAGATGAATGTAGAGCTGCTGGTCTCGTTGGTGTCTGAACACAAAGAACTTATGACAAACGCGACATCGATTACAAAAATTACTTGCTCTCTTCTTCTGAGTGAAAAGCGAGTGTCAGAAGCATAAAGTTGCGCAGCGACACCTTGTGTACTGGGGTATTTATGTTTTACATTAAGCGGCCTCTAATGTCAGGGAATAAATTTGCATGTTCACTCGGGTCATCGTCACCGAAAATCGCTTGGGTGTGAACACAAAAAAAAACGCGTTGTAAAACGCTGGCGAATAACGCGCGTGAATATTCGTCCCGGTGTGTACGGGCCTTAAAACAAAAGAGCCTCATCTTAGAACAACCAACATAACACCTGATTAGAACTATGACACTAACGACTCTGCACCTGAATGGAACAATGTCACCAACGACTCTTTGGAGCCTTAACGACTTTCACATATGGAGTCACACCTCCCTTTCATGACCAACAACTGAACAACCTGGTCCATCAGATTTGGTTTCAGGGGAAACTCCTCCCTTTAGAGATATAACCTCAGCTCTCTTACCAGTTAAACTCAGAATTGATAAAGTCTCTTGGAATAGAGACGAAATGTCTTCACCTTGAAAACAAAGTCCAGATGCTTTTACTCAAATCTTTTTTGGGGAGAAATGTTAGCTAGCCGACAAAAGGCACCTCCTACTGTTGTGTGGTTGTTACAACTCTGGTGTAGACATAGTTCACAAGGTTAGGTTGCGTCGGCGTAGTGCCACTTAGCGTACTTTAGGGCTTCTTTGGGATCAGTGAAAGCCATCTCTAAGTTGTTGTGTGTCACCAGCACCCAGTTTTCCCTTATTGTAGTTTCCTCATATTAGTGAATGCGGCTCTACATTTAGCCACAGGAGGAGGGAAATTCGTAAAGATGCTAATTTTATTCTTCTTATACATCAAGTTTCTTTTTTCCCCAGCTTTCTTTAGTATTTACTCACAAACGTGGTATGAGTGTACCCTCAGGATGCTGGGACGCGATGGGTTGTTCTCCTTCGGCCGCTGTTGGCTCACTCTGTGTGTTCTGTCTTTAAGGGGCTTATCCCCGAGAGGTAGCTTTGAGAGAAACTGAGTGAACTGGGCCCCAGCGTACCTTCAGGTAAACCTGAATATTATTTCTCCTAGAGCATGTCTCAAGCTCTTCACACTTTCCATCTGGTTTCTTTACATCCGTGGACAAGCGCTCCACTCTGGCTTCTATGATGGCTAGAATATCAGATTGACTGGAAGCACAGTCCTGTAGTTCGGTCAAAACATTGTTGTGTTTAGCCACATCATTCCGTATATCCGAGATCGAGTATGGAATATTCTGATGTAAGGGGATTATCTCGCACTTAATGGTGGTTGTAATCTCTGCTATGCGGGTATCTGTGGTAGTAGAGACATCCAACCTGATAGAATTTGCCTCAGGAGGCTATAGCAGCTAGCACCACATTATTTGAAGGCTTGCCCTCGGTGACTGGTCGGTATGCATCAGGGCAGTCTGTTTCCAAAAAAGTATGTCCACACAGATAACTTTGTTTTAAAGGGAGTTCCCTAAAGAGCGCATTGACAAGCTAGCCTGAGGCACTACTCACTCCTCCATTGCTCACTAGCGCTCCCCCCATGCCATCACTTTATTAATTATATTTTCCGGTGTCTGGTGAAGATGTTTCATCTCGAATTCCAGGAGACTTTATCAATTCTGAGATCAACTGGTGAGAGGGAAGGGTTTCTATTAAGGTAGTGTAGGTTGTACAAGGTGTAATTTGATCTGATGTGGGCCTGAGCAGTAAAATAATAATGTATAGTATAATAACCTTTAAATATTCTCAACTTTAATGTTGTTGCCTTGTTTTTGCAGAGAACTACAATTACATTATAATTTCAGTGGTGTCAATTACATTATAATGGTCTCATCAATTGCAACCAAAAAATACAAACACAATTCCTAAAAAGTTGGGACACTTTACAAATTGTGAATAAAAAAGGAATGCAATAATTGACAAATCTCATAAACTTATATTTTATTCAGAATACAACTTAGATAACATATCAAATGTTGAAAGTGAGCCATTTTGAAATGTCATGCCAGATATTGGCTCATTTTGGATTTCATGAGAGCTACACATTCCAAAAATGTTGGGAGAGGTAGTAAAAAGAGGCTGTAAAAGTTAAATGTACACATAAGGAACAGCTGGAGGAACAATTGGCAACTTATTAGGTCAATGCAACATGCTTGGGTATAAAAAAGCCTCTCAGAGTGGCAGTGTCTCTCAGAAGTCAAGATTGGTAGAGGATCACTAATTCCTCCAATGCTGCAGCAAAAAATAGTGGAGAAAATCAGAAAGGCATTTCTTAGAGAAAAATTGGAAAGAGTTTGAAGTTATCATCATTTACCATGCATAATGGAAAACTGTTCTATGCTCAGACAAATCAAAATTTATTTTTGAAAAACTGGAACGCCAGCACTCAGTTCAGAAGCCTGCATCTCTGATGGGATGGGGGCATGAGTGTGTGTGGCATGGGCAGCTTACACATCTGGAAAGGCACCATCAAAGCTGAAAGGTATATCCAAGTTCTGGAATAACATTTGCACCCATCCAGACGTCGTCTCTTTCAGAGAAGACCTTGCATTTTCCAACAGGACAATGCCAGACAATTCCTGCATCAGTTACAACATCATGGCTGCGTATAATAATAATAATAATAATAATAATAATCTTTATTTTTATATAGCACTTTTCCACCTACTGTAGTAGACACTCAAAGCGCTTTACACACATTAAACTATTACCAGTGTTACAGATCTTCACTGGAGGCAATGTAGGTTAAGTGTCTTGCCCAAGGACACAACGACAGTATACGGGGGAGAGCGGAATGTTATGATGTTTTGGGATGTTTCGAGCGGGGATCGATCCGCCCACCTGTCGGTCGAAGGACGGCCGCTCTACCCACTGAGCTATACTCCCGCGTAGAAGAAGGATCCAGTTCTGAAATGATCAGATCTTTCACCCAGAGAAAACATTTGGTGCATCATAAAGAGGAAGATGTGACAAAGAAGACTCAAGACAGTTGAGCAACTAAAAGCCTGTTTTAGACAAGAATGGTACAACATTCCTAAACTTGAGCAGCTTGTCTCCTCAGTCCCAGACGTTTGCAGACTGTTCTAAAAAGAAGAGGGGATGCTACACAGCCGTAAACATGGCCTTGTCCCAACCATTTTTGAGATTTGTTGATGCCATGAAATTTAAAATCAACTTATTTTTTTCTTAAAATTATAGATTTTCTCAGTTTTAACATTTGATATGTCATCTATGTATATTCTAAATTAAATATTGAAATTTGAAAGTTCTACATCATTGCATTCGGTTTTTATTCACAATTTGTAGTGTTCCAACTTTTTTGGAATTGGGTTTGTATATTATGTTGGCACAAACCTTCAGCATGTATGATTTCACAAACTCGCGTCACAATATGACTTTGATGCTAATGCTTTTTAGCTAGCAATAAGCTTACTAACTCTCACTGCTGCTTCACTGACCTACTGTTGAATAAAGAAAGTTGTACATTACGTTCTTCTAAACAAATTTCCATTTGTTCACCAAAACTGTCTTTGAAAATGATAAGATACATGGCAAAAAGAAACAGCTGTTTTATCTTGCAAAGTACTCATACACAACTACTGAAAAGCTATAGCTACTGCATGCAGATTTCTTTTGCCGAATTCTTCTTAAAAAGTCTCTGACTACACAAGTGTATTTAATTATCAGGGGTTCATGGAGGAGTTACATTTTTGCATCTCCTTGTTGCTTCATATATTAGGGGAACACTTGATTGTTTGTCTGTACAGTCATTTCTGAATCAGTTGGTGATCTATAACGGACAATGATGTGTTGTATTCATTTTTAGGCTCTCATCTCTGCCCCCGGAGTCTGGACTGCGCGCGGGCAGGACGCCACTTTTGCCGGCCAGGCAGTTCACACTGTGGGCCATGCCTGCGCCCCCTGGTAGAGAACTCCCACGGGCGCTGTGTGGTCCGGAGGAGGCACGCTTTACACCCGCTCTCTGTTCAAGCTGATAAAGGTATGACAAATGCAGTTAAGCAACATTAGCATCACCAAAACACATGATAAAGCTAATACACATACGCATATTAACAGTTTAACTTTAATGAGGAAGCACAGTTGTCTCTGACTCTCTCTAAGAATAATTCTCATGATTCTTAAAAATGAAAGATGGACAGTGGCCAGAAAGAAAAGTGACATTGATAGAACGAAAGGGAATATTGAAAGAAGGAAGAATTACCATTGGAATTACCAGTGATCAGTGTAATAACATTTTCACCTGAGGATGTCCTGCAGGAGTCATGGTACAACCTCTTTCCCCTTTTAACAATCTTGGAACGACTGACCCAGTCGTTCCATCACAGTTTGGTCCTTGTTAAACATCACTGTTATTCACTTCACATCTCAGTGGTCATGATGTTATTCCTGATCAATGAATGAATACCATTGGTGTTGTCAGACATCATGATCCAATTGTATTTAAAAGTCTAAAAGCCTGATCTGAGTTTACCTTGTGAATACCACTGCATTGCCTAAAGGAAGAGACAAAGGAATGAGTGCATTAACCTAATGTGATCCTTTTATTTATGGGGCCGTACAGTGACACAGAGTAGAGTCATGCTCTCTTCATCCCCCACTACACACTCCTCCGCTGCTGTTGCCTCAATGACGCAGTTCATTCAGGATATTCTCTTTTGTTAGTGTGTACTGGTCTCACACGAGAGCAGCAGATCAACGAGTTGGCCGCCTCCGCACAACACAACTTCTACTCCGCAACACTGCCACGGCATGGCTTCCTCCCACTTAGTGCAGTCCGACTCTAGACCAGTCTTGGGGCCACTTTTTAAATGTCTGTCTTGGGTTTTTAAATCAAGACCTGTAACCTGTAAGAACTGTAAGATTGTAACTTTGTCTATTTGTGTACATCATTATGTGATAGGATAAAACCCTGCATCCTTTACCAAAAAATAAGCCCTCCCTGAGTTTGGACAAGGTATACAACTGTTTGGCTTTTGCAGCTGTTTCCTGGGATCTTCTGCAGTCATCATCACTATCATGCACTGGTCTTGATCTGAATTCCTATACTACCCTCACTCCCAATTAGAGATCACTGCAGCTCAATCTGATGCCACACAGGGGAAGTGTGTTTCTCTACAAACAAATTGCTGAGGACTGGCAGCTCATTGGGGGAAAGGAAAGAAAGCATAAACATACCAACTGAAAAGTGGCGTTGACCACCTTTGATTCTTATAAATAAAGACAATATATAAATAAATAAATAAATAAATAAATAAATAATAATAAATAAATTAATAAACCCCTATCTATACAATACACCTCAACTGTGATGCAAAAAAATGTTCTTTTAAGTATTAAATCCTTTTTGTTTTTGTGTCTCTTTAGGTAAAATGAGCTCTTACCCTGAACTAGACGAGGAGATAGACTTCCTGTCGGCTGTCATCAGTGAACAGAGAACAGAGACCATGCTCCCAGGTAGAACACACTAGAATACTGCTTCTGCGGTTTATGACATCAGCGTCATACCTACAGACATGGCTACAATATTGTTGAAACACAAAAGTGGATTTCATTTCCATTTCCCCTGTCTGATTGTCCTGGAAAAACACCCCTACACTTAAAATGTTAGAGATGACAGTTCCAAAAGCAAAAATGACAAACAGTAAAATCAATATCAAGCAAACCAATTTACTTTAGGGCTACAACTAACAATTATTTCTATAATTGATTAATCTGACAATTATTTTTTCAAATCATGCATCCATTTTCTACCGCTTAGTCTCGTTAGGGGTCGCGGGTGACTGGACCCTATCCCAGCAGCTTTGGGCCTAAGGTGTGGTACGTAATGGGGTAACGGGGCATGTTCAATGTGGTTTTCAACAAAGGAATTTTTGAATTGAAAGTTTAAAGGTTTTAAACTTAAAATAAACTCTCCTTGATTCGACAATGTAAAGGCCTGTTCACACCGGGACAAATTTCGCGTGAGATATTCGCCGACGTTTAACAACTCGTGACTAAACAAAGGGCGCCAATGTGAGTGTGCACACCGACGCAAAAAACACCACGCGTAAAAGCGTAATTTTTTAAAAAACGCCTCGGGTTTGATTTTTTTGGTTTGACGCACTGCGTCAAAAACTATACGACAAATGAGATTAGCGCTTTTGCTCATGTCTGGAGCTTCTGAAGTTACAGTAAAACACAACTTGGGGGCGCTCAAACACAAAACGGTCTTGCCGAGCACACATACTTAACGGCGAAGAAGATATACGCCAAGTAGCGTCTACACTGCCGGGAAGAAATAAGACGAAGAAGATGCAAGGCAAGATGAATGTAGAGCTGCTGGTCTCGTTGGTGCCAGAACACAAAGAACTTATGACAAACGCGACATCAATTACAAAAATTACTTGCTCTCTTCTTTTGAGTGAAAAGCGAGTGTCAGAAGCGTAAAGTTGCGCAGCGACACCTTGTGTACCGGGGTCAGGGAATAAATTTGCATGTTCACTCGGCTCATCTTCAGCAAAAATCGCTTGGGTGTGAACACAAAAAACACGTTGAAAAAACGCTGGCGAATATTCCTCCCGGTGTGTATGGGCCTTTACATACGCTTTTCAGCACTTATAAAACGCACATCACGTTTATACCAAGTGTCTCCTATGGAACCTCCTAAATGTTTGTTGCATAAGGGCGCCACCATACGGCGTAATACGGCAAAATACAGCAATATACCGCCATCCACCAGAGGGCAGGCTCCAAAAGCGGAAATATATGGAGAGCAACTTTACAAGTGTAAATATCATGTTTACAGCTTGGTACAAAAGATGGCTCCAGTCTCTAGAACTGAGTTTTTACTACATGACAACTCTGGGGAGGGTGAATTTTTGATTATTACGTCCGTTTACGCAATCTAAAAACTATTGTTTAACTATGGAGTAAAAGCAGAAAATCCCGGATGTAACAACCATTTTATTGCCAAATCATAACGACAATATCAGTGAATAGGGGAACAATGGGCGGATTATATCCACTATATAAACAATCAATGGTTTATACCGTAGAATTTATAAAGAGAAAATGCATATTGTCAGAATATTATGAAAACATATTCATTACATTTCATTAAAAATAAAACGTAATTTGTAAACAAAATGGGATGAGGAGTCGCACCTCAGCGTCCTGAAAAGAAACATTATACCTTATCACGTTGACACAATAATTTTATTTTGTTGGAATTAGCACGAAATGTCTTTTAAGAAAAGTCAGTGTCATTCGTCCATTTGACCACCAGAGGGCAGTATGTGCTTGTGTAGAAAGCTCAGGGTCTGTATAGATTAAACGCATTACTGTGTCCGTCAAAGGGGGTCAATGTACAGATTGTATTTGGAAGAATTAAGATCGTCCAACAGTTTATTTTGATATGGTTATCCTGGTGTCTTGTAGACCTAGATCACACCTCTTAGGAAAAACAGACTTTGTTGTTATTTATGTTTATCCTAGTTTCCTGGCCTTGACAAAACACTGGCCATCTGTAAATGTTTTAGAAGGCAGATGTTAAACAGATCTTCTCCAGGCTTCTTCAGTTTAAACAAACAGTTTTAAGGGTCTGTAAAGGAGTTAAAGCATAAATTGTTAATCTTTGAAAAGAAGGTATTCCGTGAGGACCCTGACTGGATTAGTACAATGGTAAAGGCCTTAAAGATGAAAAACTAATGACATGGCCCCCTTCTTCACCTGAACTTAAACCCTATTGAGAACTTTTGGGCCCTTCTTAAGCAGGACATTTGCAGTGAAGGTAAACAGTACACCTCGGAACAGTGCCTGGGAGGCTTGTGACTGTTATCGAAAAGAAGGGTGGCTATATTGGTCACTGTTTTTATTATTTCAGAAATGTTTATTTGT
This sequence comes from Neodontobutis hainanensis, assembly GCA_024349245.1. Taxonomy (NCBI): domain Eukaryota; kingdom Metazoa; phylum Chordata; class Actinopteri; order Gobiiformes; family Odontobutidae; genus Neodontobutis; species Neodontobutis hainanensis. The sequence goes on along the minus strand of JALDNG010000311.1, from coordinate 36,521 downwards.
AAATGTTGACTTTATTATTCTCACTTTAACATGTGAAAATAAACATGTGATCTTTGATTTTTATTTAGTTGCATAATAATTCTGCACACTACGGAGCCCCTCTGGTCACACTATGTCAAAAAAAAAATATATATATATATGTAACTAAGTCGTGGCCACGAGATAAGTAAATATGAATGAATATAAAAGGAGAATGCACAATGGAGCAGCTTTTCTCCCGAAAGCATGCACGCTAACTCTGCCACCCATAAGGCTCATACATTGTCTAATAATTGTGTACACAGTGTAAATGCATGAGGACATGGTAAATTAACAAAGATAAGTCAAAAACTTGGTGGCTTAAAATTGATGGTAATATTTAATATAATACTAAAAAAAAATCACACAAATTGTGAATAAAAACAGAATGCAATAATGTAGAAGTTTCAAATGTCAATATTTTATTCAGAATACAACATAGATTACAAATGTTTAAACTGAGAAAATGTATCATTTTAAGTTAAAAATAAGTTGACTTTAAATTTTATGGCCTCAACACATTTAAAAAAAAATGGGATAAGTCCATGTTTACCACTGTGTGGCGTCCTTTTTCTTTATATAACAGTCAAATGTCTGAGGACTGAGGAGACAAGACGCTGTTGTCTAATACAGGCTTCTATTTGCTCAACTGCCTTAGGTCTTTGTTGTTGCATCTTCCTCTTCCAAATGTTTTCTATTGGTGAGAGATCTGATCATTTCAGAACCGGGTCCTTCTTCTACGCAGCCATGATGTTGTAACTGGTGCAGTATGTGTCTGGCATTGATGGTGTCTTTCCAGATGTGTAAGCCGCCCATGCCACAGTCACTCATGCCCCCATCTCATCAGAGAGGCAGGCTTCTGAACTGAGCTCATAACAACTTGGGTTGTCCTTGTCCTCTTTAGTCCGGATGACATGGTGTCCCAGTTTTTCAAAAAGAACTCCAAATTTTGATTGGTCTGACCACAGAACAGTTTCTCACTTTGACACAGTCCATTTTAAATGAGCCTTGGCTCCAGAAAAAAACACCTGTGTTTCTGAATCATGTTTAGATATGGCTTCTTTTTTGATCTATAGAGTTTGAGTTGGTGACGGCAAATGGCACGGTGGATTGTGTTCACCAACAATGTTTTCTGGAAGTATTCCTGAGCCCATGTTATGATTTCTATTACAGTAACATTCCTGTTTGTGATGGTCCGAAGATCATGGTCCGACAATCACGGGCATGGATGATATTATGCCCTTGTAGATGATGATAACTTCAAACTCTTTGCAATCTTTCTCTGAGAAACTCCTTTCTGATGTTGCTCCACTATTTGCAGCAGCATTGGAGGAATTGGTGATCCTCTGCCCATCTTGACTTCTGAGAGACACTGTCACTCTGAGAGGCTCTTTTTATTCCCAAGCATGTTGCCAATTGACCTAATAAGTTGTCAATTGTTCCTCCAGCTGTTCCGTATGTACATTTAACTTTTCCGGCCTCTTATTGCTACCTGTCCCAAATTTTTTGTAATGTGTAGCTCTCATGAAATCCAAAATGAGCCAATATTTGGCATGACATTTCAAAATGTTTCACTTTCAACATTTGATATGTTATCTAAGTTGTATTCTGAATAAAATATTAAAATTTGAAATTTACACATTATTGCATTCTGTTTTTATTCACAAAGTGTCCCTACTTTTTTGGAATTGGGTTTGTAATAAAAACAGAGTATATAAATACCCCAAATAGCGAATAATCTGATTTATCCGAGTTATTGCAGCCCTAATTTACTTATTACTTACTTTTGGTCCTTGCTTGATGACATCAGTGTTGATCAGTGTGAGTACTCGGGCAGTGCTTTTTCTGGAAGTGAGCGATAATTGGCCAAACTACTGATCATTCTCATATATTGAAATCCAGAATTATAAATGACACCTTAAGGTCCCATTTATTTTACAGATGATTCCTGCAGCGTCTGTCAACAGTAATGTTTTGGTTCTTCTGTGGTATTCATTGTAGTGGAAACTTCTATTGGTGACACTCCTGTAGCATATTATTGTAAAACTTTATCGACAAACTTTTTTTCATTGTCTGCCTTAGCTCCGCCCTCTCAGGAAGTGTCTGGGCCGGTCGTGACAGAGCCCAGCGCCTCCAGCCCCACACACAGTGAGCCTACAACAAAGAAACCGTCCAACAGCAATGCCTCATTCATCAGCACGTTTGCTTCAACCGCATCCACCAACCACACCTCAGCTCTCCTCAGTCCTGTCATCCAGCCATACCCCTCCAACGACAGCGTCTTTATCGGTACGTTCAGCACCAGTCACTTGCTCTATATTTTTGTCCTTAAGTATCACCAAAATGCAAAAGCTGGCCAGTAGCATAATCAAAACTATCTACGTTACCATGGATACGCTTAGCTGTTGAGAACACAGTGTTATGTCTACCAGCCTGGATGTGGGGAAGCCTGACGTCATCCGCATAAGAGTGGTATAAGCTATTCAATTTAGTATTTTCAGAATCTTCTGTCTTAAAGTGATACTAGCGATACTAAATAAGGATTACGCCATTTTGTAGTGGTGTCCAAATTAGTGACTAGTGGAAGTGTGAGATACAGTAAGGCTGTGTCCGAATGCACTGCCCCTACCGCATCAATCACTATATAGTGCACTCAATTAATGAACTGTCTCGGACACTACACGACTGCTTTGCCCTGTTTTGTTGTTGCCATTATTAATACACATTACTAAGCAAAGCCAGCCCAACTCATCTGACCCCCAAGCTCATCTAGTTACCACACCGACAGAAACCACAGATGGTTTATTTTTCCACATATCTCTTGTGATTGGATAAAGGCTTTTATTATTTTATCACAATTTAAATGTGTCCTTCATAAAACACTAAAGCATCTATGTTTGGACCATCAAAAACATGCAGGACCAAATGTTTAACTGTTCCCCGGAATCTCTTTTTGTGTATATATGCTCAATACACTCTGGTCTTGTTGTTTGTTAGTGTCTTCTGGACTACAACACCAGCCAGCCCTCTTTTCAAAGGCAATTGATTGTAAAACGTGTCATAGGTGCTCTGAGTTGTACAGTATGTGACTAATTAACTGAGCTTTTTTCAGTCCCATTTCACTATCGATGCCTGCACCGAGCTGTAGTCTTGAGCTGATTACACAGTGGAACTACAAAAATCACATGATTTAAGTACAATATAGCTTATTGTACAGTTTCCTCATAAAGAAATATATGTCAAGTTGTTGTTGGGATTTTCAGTTTTATCAACAGAACAACCATTTCTCTTATTGCCTGCTTTGTGGAGAAGTCACAAGTATAAACCATACAAAATCATGTTATCCTTTAACCCACAGCGAAAACAGGGAACACCACATAAGGCTTTGTAACTCAGAATGTGTTTTTATTTATTTCATCTTATAACGTAAAGTTAATAAAATCTAAAATGATGATTTGTATTTGTTATTTATTTAGGGTGTGTTCACATTTCTAGTTAGATTTACCCTAAAAAGAAAAACATACATCTTGTTAAGTTAGCTTCTGGTGTAGATGTGTGTGAGCCTCCACCAAACTCTGAGACTTTTTACCTTTTCATTTCTCCATAGTTTTTACTTCTTTTATTCCCACAGACTTTACACTTTCTGCTCTGAGTACATTTAACCTTTTCACACTGATTGCATTAGTTTAGACCCACTTTTTGGAGGGGGCTTTGCACATGTTTAGTGCACACCCAGGTTTGTATGCTAGCATACACACAATACTAACATTTATTTTAACTGCATAAACTATGGCAAGTAAAAAACATTTTATTTTATTTTTATTATTTTAGGATGTGCTCAGCTCTGGGCCTTTCTGAGATCAGTAACCAATTTATAACATATTTACTTAATGCTGTGCTTCCAAACATTGGGTTGTGACCCAAAGGTTGGTTGCGTCACTTTATAGTTGGGTTGGCATAAATTCCAACTCGCTAATTAAAAAGATTCACATTATTACATTTAATGTAAAGGTATCTGCTTTTGTAAATTGTTAACAGCCTGGAAGGACACTAAAAAGGAGTTATACTATATGATAAGAAATTATCAAAATTGGTTTTAAATCAATTTGGTGTGCCATTTAGGAAAAAGAGAGAAAAACCTAAGGACAATATCCCAAACCCATAATTACTTCAAAACGGACCAGGAACACAAATCACTTTTAAAATGTGGGTCCCGTGGGAAAAAAAAAAGTTTGCTAAAGTATTTTTTTTCAAAATGGTGATTTAAATTTTATGCATTTCAGAATAAATTCCATTGCAAATTGATTCATGTTTGAAATTACAATTTAAATATTTTTGAAAAAAAGCTTTTTTTTATGTATGTGGATTTGTAAAAGCAGGCCTATGGGATTTTTAGGTATGGGATGCTTATTTCCTAGAGCAAGTAACAGTCAACACATTTACAGTTTGAAAGGGCAGACAGAAGCAGTGACTCTTGGTGAAATGTAAGGCTGCGAATGAAACAACCAACAAGGATTCTTTAAGTCAGAAGCAAATAAATACATTGGAAACTTTTACATTTTCATATAGGGCTGAAACAATTAATTGGAAAAAAATGGAGTAATTCTTTTTGAAAAATGTTTAGATTATTTTTATGTTGCCTCGATGGTTTGAGCGTGCACGTCTATACATGCCCGTGGCAGCTAAAGCCACTTTAACATATCCACTGAGATGGGCCACGTGCGTCGATTGTATCCGTTTGCCCTGGTTGAAAGAACAAGATACCCCCAACTTTCACACCTGTACCTGAGCCTCCAGAGGGACTCTAGTGTTTAGTCCGGAGCACCCCACTGTGCGAACATTTACAGTGTAGTCTCTGCGGTGAGCTGATGACGAGAACGTTGTATGTCTTTAGGCTGAAACTGATATTGTCTTTTAAAGCTCCAGATTTTCTGTTATCTGTTTCAGACTCCACTCTCCCCCAAAAGCAGATTAGGAACCACTCCTGCTTCTCTTTTATAAAAAAAAATAAAACTGGACCAATTTTTCCTCCACAAAATACTAATACAGTATACGACACTGAAGTTTAATGGTTAGCATTAGCTTAGCGTTAGAATTAGTGTACGTTAAACATTAGGTGATTGAATTAACAGTATTTGTCTGCGTTTTATATTTCCTTCCTTTTCTCTGTTGATATTTTTCTTTTTTGAGGTGTTTCTTTGTGTTTAAAAATACATTTTCAGTGCTTAAAATACACTTTATAGGCAGCAATTAAACTTCTTGGAAGCGATCATAAGTTGATGTAGACCAATAGGAGCGCTCCTTTTTTGAGCAGGTGGTTTCCTTGCATGTGATTGGCCAATTTTTTTCTGTCCCTGAAAAACTTACTCCCTATAATACACAGTAGATGGCATCATAAAGCCAGTTTTTGTTCACTATTACTCACTATTATTCATTATTACTTTTACAATTTACTATTTGGGGTTTAAAGCATTTACCCCAACTTAGGAAAAAACAATATCAGGTACAGGATCTTTAAGGCATTGGAAATGCATTGAAACATACAAAGGTCAATTTCAATAATAATGGATTTGCAATATAGAGCAGTCACATTTCTTTTTTTATAGCCTTTTAGTCACAGGTATTTATTTTTTTGCATTACAATGCTGATGGATGTGCAATCAACAATAAATACATTTTAAAGTTATTTCAAACAGAAAATTTTATGTGTTATATGTTTATCTGTATATGCAGTTGGGCTATTTATGCAAATAATCAATTAATCAAACCTACAATCTATAGATTACTCGATCACTAAAATAATCAATTGCTTCAACACTAATTTAATATATGGCTTCCAAATATGTCTCTTTGATACAATATACCATTAAACCAACTATTCCTGTTTGGAGACATTTATGTTCCCTTCTAGACCAAACTATTTAGTATTTAGTATGAAACTGTTGTATATGACTCGGCACACATCAGCAAACATATTTCAGCTGGCTTTAGACCTATACCAGATCCACTTCTAACTTTTAACAAAGCTTTTTTAACTCGAGGCAAAGTGGACTAGTTCTCTCAAATTGACGTAATTTTAAATGGAACATTTATTTATTTATTGGATAGTGAAAACATTTGAAAAGGGTCTTCTTGTTGTACTAAATGATACCAGAGTTTTTTGTGAAAAGTCAGGCCCAACCTCTGATTTACTTTGGTTTTTTCAAACAGAACAGCGATTGTATGTTGTGAGCCGTTAGTCGTGCCATGCCACATTTACTCAGAGTTGCTATGACACTCTCAAATCCGTGTCTCTAGTCGGTTCCTCAGATGCAGAAAGCTCTGAGCCAATGAACAATGTCTTCTCTCAATGTCCGCAGACCAATCCAGCAATTCCTGCCTCTCACTGTCTGCCTCTATCTGTTTTCAGTGATGAGCAGCGTCTTCATCGTGGCCGGATCTGTCGTTCTGATGATCGCCGGAGCCTGTTGGGTCAGGTGAGAATCTGACTTTATTCATATCTGGCTACTTTCAGTCTGTTTTTTTATCCTTTACACTCATTACATTTAAGGTAACAATCACAATATCCATTTGTCAAAGAACTCTTTAAATTGAAGCTCCTTGGTAGCTCACTTGGTCGAGAGCATACCATATACACGGGAGACCTGGGTTTGAATCTGTGTCTTGAAGTATAACTACTTATTAGAAGACACAAAGCCCCAACCCAGTGTTTTCCCTATTTAATCGCTAAGGTGTTTAAATAAAATATAGGTGGCTAAATATTTGCTGGCTGGTCTATAATATAGGCCAATTCTTAATTTGTAAATAAACACTTGCCAGAATGAAAAATGCAGATTAAAACTGGCGTCTATAAGATCAAAACAGTTACTGGAACCCACACTTAACAAGACTCACCCAAATACCAGGATATTGAATTTACTTAGTACTTCATTATTATTAACCACATATTCTCCTTATCTGCCATGTCCTGCAACTCACCCTCCCACTTTCAATTAAAGTCTTTCCATTTATGCTCCTCGGGCCAATAGAGAGCGTAAAGCACCTGTAACTCCTTAATAGACCGGTCAGAGCCACTTTGGTTGATAACTGGCCACGCTGAAATAACAACTGCTCTTTTAAGTTCCTTGTTAAACTTCTGAATGCCACCAATGATTGTTTAGCATTCCTCACAACACGCTCCAATCAGTCACTGCCTTCTCCTCAACAGCAATAACAAACTCATACATTCAGTGGGGAATTCAAGGTAAACAGTGGGAATACAGGAAAAAATGTCTGGTTTTGACACACCATGTCAAAATAAGAGCATTCAGGAATCTTGTTCTTGATCTGGCTCAAATGAACCCTTTGTGTAGGCTAAATCTTTTTAAAGGTTCAGCTTCAGGCTTTAAGTGGGCTTTTACTGTGATTGTCTTCACTTTGATAATCATCCCTTTTAAAAAGAATGCCCAACACTATTTCTATCAGAGAGTTACTCTGTGAAACGTTAGAACTCCCAGAAGGAGGTTTGTGGTTTTGTCCCTGCTCTTCCCACTCACACCTGTTCATTGTAAAAAACTATTGAAAAAACTATAAGACTGTTATTATTAAGCCATTCGTCTAACTCAGCCTTCCTGTTTTCTTGCTGTGTAGGTTACAGAAAGGCGTTCGTCTCACACAGAAGGTGGACTACACTCCATATGGACTCATGAAACCACAACATTTTGACAGTTTGGTAAGTGAATAATAAATTTAAAGATTCTAAAATATTAAACTTCAGACTATGAGCTCTAATTTTCTATATAATTTATTTCTAAACTGTAACTCATTTCTCATGTTTATTAATAATAATGCATTCAATTAATATTGTCCTTTTTTTCCAGAGACGCTTACATTATTCATTAACTCCAGTCACACTTGTTTGTACTGTTGTTGATAGTACATTTGAGTTTGATGTCTCAAAATCACATTTAACAGTATACTATGTAGAGGCAAATGCTGCACAGCTTATCTAATAATGCCATAATGACTCTGCAGACACTAATAATCACCAGAGAAAGGAGTCACATGATCCCTTGTGTGATCTGTGATTCCTTGGTTTTGCAAAGTGGCAGGAAATTGACATAAACAGGAAGAGTGTACTGTCTGTGTCAGATGACGTAAACTCAGCCATGTGCTTCAATTTAAGAAAGGCTTTATAGACTATGAGGTCTATATGTTATGCAAGACCTTCTCAATGGAAACAGAGAGTGGTTAATCAAAAATATATGCAACCATTACTGCTTAAAAAAGCCATTATGCCAATCTGTAAAAACAAAATATAACTAAAACCTATACCCTTTAATCAATGTGCTTTTCCGTCAGCCTGGAGACAAGAAACTGGCCCAGAACGCCCAGATGTACCATTACCAGCATCAGAAACAGCAGATGCTTTCCCTCGAGAAGTGAGTCTGCCACCATGAGCTGCTTATTTTTGTCATGTTAAAAAGGATATTTGAACCTGTTGTGTTTCATCTTTGGTGTGTGCAGACAAAGGGAAGGGCCTAAAGTTCCCGACTCGGGAGCGTCAACCGACGAGGAGAACGAAGATGGAGACTTTACTGTCTACGAGTGCCCAGGACTGGCTCCAGTGAGTGTCTCTGGCAACCTCTGTTTTACAGCTGAATATAAACTCTTCATAATCCTTTTCTTAAAACAACTTAAATCTCTCAAAATCCAGTTACTAGTCAAAATCCAGAACTAGTTTAAATCTACTCAAAACCAGTATAAATTAGACCTAGATCACTGAAGACTCAAGACTCCGCTCTTAAGCTGTTTAAATCCAAGTAAAACCAGTTAAAGGACAATTTACAATGCTTCCCATCTGTCTCAATCCAGACCTAAGCAATTGTAATCCATTTAAAACTTGTTGAAGTCCTAGTTAAACATTTGAAACCTGCCCAAATTCAGTTACCAGTTTATATCCATTTAAATCCTTTTAAACTAAAACCACTTAAACATATCCATATTTGGTTATAACTGCAGTGACATGTGAAAGTACCTGAACCCTTGGGAATTTCTCACATTTCTGCCTAAAATCACCATCAAATGTGATTTGATCTTTGAAAAAGATGAAAAAACAGGGTCTGCTTTAACTAAAACCACCCAAACATTTATAGGTTTTCATATTTTTAATGAGGATAACATGCAAACAATGACAGAAGGGGGATCAATAAGTAACTGAACCTTCTGCCTATGGAGACTTTGAGAGCAATTAATACCAATTTTTACCAAACAATTTAAGTCAGGGGTGTGTCCAATCACTGGGGAGTGGCTTAAAGCTGCTCTGCTCACTATAAAACACACACCTGGTAAGAACTGTGTCTTGATGAGAAGCATTGTCTGATGTGCATCATGGCTCGCTCAAAAGAGCTCTGGACAACTTAAAAATCATTAAATCATAAAAATCATTAATGGAAAAATGAATTCAAAGGTTTATCAGGATGTTTTGCAGGAAAAGCTGAGGCCATCTGTCAGACAGTTGGAGCTAAAACGAGGATGTTGCAACAGGACAATGACCCAAAACACAGAAGTAAATCCACTTCAGAATGGTTTCAGAAGAACAAAATACACGTTCTGGAGTGGCCAAGTCAAAGTCCTGACTTGAACCCTTTGAGACACTGTGGCATGACCTCAAGACAGAGATTCATGTCAGACATCCCAGAAATCTGACTGAACTGCAGCAGTTTTGTAAAGAGCAATGGTCCAAGATTGATCCTGATCGATGTGCCAGGCTGATCTGCAACTACAGGAAACGTCTGGTTGAAGTTACTGCTGCCAAAGGGGGACAACCAGATTTATTCCTCCCCCTTCTGTCATTGTTTGCATGTTATCCTCATTAAAAATATGAAAACCTATAAATGTTTGGGTGGTTTTAGTTAAAGCAGACACTGTCTTTTCATTTGTGTCATTTTGACAAAGATCAGATCACATTTTATGGGGATTTTAGGCAGAAATGTAAGAAATTCTCAAGAGTTCAGATACTTTTTAATGCCACTGTAAGTACTCTAAATTAATTTAAACTCCAATTTAGAGTCCAACTACTTGTGAAATATGTATAATATAGATATAACCAGATTAAATACATTTGAAACCTTGTAACCTCTAAATCATGTTATTAACAGTTTAAATTAATTTAAAATCAGTTAAAGTCCAACTAAATCCCCTTAAGCCCATCTAAATCTTGTTGCAACCAGTTTAAATCCATTTTACACCAGTTTAAAAAGCTGTTTAGGCCCATCAAAAAACAGTTTAACTCGGTTAGAATTAGACACAAACCAGTTAAAAACCATCCAAACCAGTCTGAGGTAAACAAGTTTAAGTCATTTTAAAAGGGTTAGAGTACAGTTTGGTAAAATAAATCTTTTCCTTGTTTTCATTGCAGACCGGGGAGATGGAGGTGAAGAACCCACTGTTTGACGACTCCACGCTTTACTTCCAGAGGTTTCACAAATAAAAGCCGTTTCAGAGAAGACCGTCTTCACTTGCGGTCCAAAAGCCTTTTAAACAGACATTAATAAGGACAGTTTGAGTGAGGCCTTTACGGACGTTCGGACGAGACCCTTCTTCCTGGGATCCTGGGACCAACGTCACTTCTCCCACTGTTTGATTTTTTTATAACATTGTCACTGTTATTTTTGATCTCCAAGTGACCTATGTGGGTTAGCAGCCAACTTGTGCCACAGTGAGAAGTATTTCTATCGGTTGATTGATAGAGCTCTATTTAAGCCAGGTTGAGCTTTTTATTTAAGCCAAGTCTACATAAATAAGGATTTGTCCAAGATCACAACTACAAACGGCCAGAGAACTCTAATGGTGATAAATTAATTTGCTCAAAAGCTTAAATCCAGGTACAAGCTGTTTAAACACATAGCCAACTTAAACCTGTTCTAGTTATTTAAAAATCTGGATGAATCTAATTATAACTTCTTCATACCCAACTAAGACCTGATCAAAATCAATAAAAGCCTTTTTAAATGTGTCTCTAATGTATTAAATCCTACCAACAAATTGCAGAAAACATCTTCAGTTCCATCTTAAACCTGTTCAATTCAACTAAAACATCTTCAAATGGAACTACAATTCTTTCAAATAAAAGCAAAACCTTTTCAAATCCATCTAACTCTTCAGTCCCATCTAAAACCTGTTTAAATCTAAAACCTACTTAAATCGATGTAAACATGTCTGAATTGAACTAAAACCTGTTAAAATATATTTACAAATAGAATAAATACAACTAATAACCACAAATACCAAACGAATCTAAAACAACTTCAACAAAAACCCATTCTAATCACCAAGGTCTTCAAATCTGATTAAACCTGATCAGACCCAACTAAAACCAGTTCAAATCCAACCTGACCCAGTTCAAATCCAAATTAAACCTGTTCAAATCCAAATTAAACCAGTTCAAATCCATCTAAAACTGGTTCAAATCCAACTAAAACCAGTTCAAGTCCAACTAAAAACAGTTAAAATCCAGATAAAACCTGTTCAAATCCAAATTAAACCAGTTCAAATCCAAATAAAACATGTTCAACTCCAAATAAAACATGTTCAAGTCCAACTAAAGCCTGTTGAAAGCCAAATAAAAACGGTTCAAAGCCAAATAAAACCTGTTCAAATCCTCTTCTGTTTGATAAAAACACTTAGCTGTTGACAAGGGCCTTAAACATTCAAGATAATGTTTGTTTGTATTTGTGTAGACTTGGGCCTTAGTTTCCACTGCTGGCTTTGGTTTTGAGTAGTTATGAGTGCGGTTTTTAACTGTATTGAATGTTCTCAGTATGTAGCCTTGGTGTTTCAGTCTCGCTCCTCTATGCATGAATTAACAACGCTGTGTTCACAAACCTTGATATGCATTCACACTTCTCACAAGTTTGTTGTGAAGACCTGCTGAATGATTCTTGAATGATTTCCAAGAAAACATTTGAAAGACTTTACACTGAAATCTGAAACTGAGGATCCGTTGTGTAAATAACAAACATGGCTTGTTCCAATGGTTTTGTGACGTGTTTATTGCTGCTAAAGTTTTACTGCAATGCAACCTTACCTCTCACTTTTCCTCAGTGTTTTTTATTCTTGACTCTTATTTACAAATATATTCCTTATGAATGGAGTTCCAGCGCCTGAGGCACGTCTCCCAACACTGTTTTACTGTGATATTTGGTATATATGATATCACAACTGCTCTCCAACAATACACAACCATATTTTCATGAATGTGACTTGTATTGTTTGTTCCAAATATTGAAATGGACCTTTTAAATGCATTTGGCCCACTCATTACATCACATTGGACTAACTTATGAAATGCCTTTGACACGAGGACAGTCCTTGTTTCCAAACATTACAGTCACACCTCAATCATGGAGGCCCCTAATTTCAGTTGAAGTCAATGGACAATGGAAAGAAAAATTTGCCTTCAGTCAACTATTTCTCCATTTTGCGGACCCACAGGAGTCTCTTGGAAGACAAATGACTTGATTTTGACTTGACTCTCTCCATCAGACACAGTGTAGCCGTCTTTTCTTCATTAATACAGCCTGTTGTCAATGCCTCAGGAAAAGCTGCCTTGTGTAGCGTCTGTTTAATCTGCTCCTGAGCTCCTTCACAGTGGAGCTCTCTGTAGTGGACCATATTCACTAAAGCTGATTTCCCAGATGTATCATATCTAACTTTTCAAAGATGCTAAACATTAAGGCCCTGTTAAAACAACAAGGTTTAATGTGAGATGTGCATTCTGCTAAAGAATATGTTTGGTTAAAGTTTCAGTTTATTTGCACCACAAAACCACTTTGAGTCACCCAGTGTATAAATTGTGCTATATAAATAAAATTGCCAAACCGGGTTTAGTAAAGCAGAGTTTAGTGACATTAAGCCTAGTTTAATACACTCCTTGCTGTTGCAACTAAACTGTCTAGTGTGGTGCAACGCTTACAGCAGTTTCTGCTTGTAAGGACGAGTTCACACCAAAAGTGACAAAACAGCTTGCATGAGTTCAGTTTAACAAGTTTAAAGTAAGGCCACCAGGACTTAGAGGCAGTTCATAAATAGAAAATTATGTGGTTACAACAAATGTTAACCAATACAGATATTGACTTAAAGGCCTCAAAGAAAAGGAAGTAGCCATAGAAACTGGATATAAAAACTAGCTGAGCTAGCTTTTACCTCTTTTTTTTTTTTTTTTTTTTTGCACAAAAATTTGGTATTCATTACCTTTAGTTGTTCAACAAGAAAAAGCCTTAACCATCTTAACCATCTTACTGCTGAACTTTGTCTCTCGACTGAAAATGCCATCTACTGAGGGAAAGTCCCGGGTGTAATATCCCATCCACCACCTCAACCTACTCTGTTGAAGAAAAGCTTATAAATGAGCATCTAAAAAGCATTTAGCAAAGTCTGAAGTTTTGCAGACTGGGTTGACAAGCAGTACATAGACTAAATCTACATGAAATGATCCACCTTTATAAATATAAATACATGTAAGTGTATATACATCATATTGGAGGGAGTGTAAACATCTGAGATCTGTAATTGTTGTAAAGACTGTTTTCAACTCTTCTGAGCTTTTTGAACAAAACAAACCTTTAACCTTTGTTGTTGGCAGTGACGAGAAATGCCTTTTAACCAATCATCGCTCTGCTTTTTGTGACCCATCTGTTCTATTATGAGAAATTGACTTTATAAAAACTAATTAAATCATTTAGTTCAATACAATGGGAAAAAACACCCAAGAACAAGCAAATGTTGAAAGTTTGCATCAAAGCATCACTGGGTTATGCCGTCTCCTATTCATTCAAGTGTTCAAGACTTTTTGAGAATCTATTTATTTTGATATATGTATGTATGTAATGTAAAGTTGGGAAGGGGGGGGGTCAATTGTTTTCTCTACAGCCAGTGGTTACTGTTACACTGTTAGGAGCAGACTGTATTGATGCATGTGGATGTACAGAGCTGAGATTACAAATATTTATATTATCTCAAAGTCAGTCTTGTCTCTTGTTGTCTTTCCCAAATAATAATGAAATGTGGGTCATCGTTATTTGGGTGGAGTAAGAGTCACATTGAAAGATAAGCATTTTTGTGAAATTAACCCGTGTGGACCTCTCCAATTTACTGCCCTCTGGGGACCTTTGAGACAAAAATGGACATGTGAAAGAAAAAGCTACAAAAAAGCCATTAGGATCATAAATTATGCTGGGTTTTTGCACCAAACAAATGAATTATTTAACATTATTTGAGAGGTTTTAAATAATAAAGTGAAAAATAATTCAATGCCAAATAATGTTCAAAAAACTTAAAGAGGTAAAGCTCTTCCAACAGCAGCTGTGCATAAGTTATAAAATATGACCCACTTTAAAAAAGAAAATATAAAAAAAATTAAGAAGTTGCATTCTGACTTTTGGGATATTAAACATGCATTTTTTGTTATGTTTTCAAACCGGCAATTTCACTAACATGTCAAAAATAAACACTTGGTATAAAACAGGAGAAGAAATTGCGTGGGTCTGCAGCCACAGAGAGTGAAAGAGATCAGTGCCAGCTCACAGAGGAAACTGAAGTGGTTCTGTTCATCCGTTTAACTCGTGGTGGTTTACGGCGTGGTGCACATCAAAACTACCATAATCAAAGCCACGAGGCTGCACAGAACTCGCAAAGATTTGTTTAATTCCTTGACGCCACTGTTGAGTTATCAACAGTTTTGTCAGGGGGGGGGTTCTTACTAGGAAAAATGCCTACAGTACCTGCATGTTTTGTCAAAATTCAGTTAAAACTAAGAACATAAGAACATTTCCTCAGTTGTGTTTAAGTTCTGCAAACTTACTTTTTGAAGTAAAATGAAGCACTTAATTCACACTAACACAACGGCAGAGTGCAGTCCACAATGGTACTGCACTTTGCCTTTGGATTTGCCTTTGTTCTATTCTCTTTGTTAATTACTGCAAATTGTTTGGACTTTTTCCTCTAAATTAAAAAAATAGCTAATCCCTGACACTTTTAATTTCTCTTTTTATAAATGTTTTTCTCCATTTCAGGATTATGACTATGATATTGCACAGTATATAGGTTTTTAAAGACATCTACACATTAAGAGCTTCAGTGGCATTTTAAAGGTCAAAGGTCAAATGACGATGTCATTCTATTCTCATTGTGACATCTGTACCACTAATGCACCTGGAAACCATCATATGTTCTAAAAAAGTGTGAGCCTAACGTGGACCATGGTACAGTATTGTTCAAAATAATAGCAGTACAATGTGACTAAACAGAATAATCCAGCTTTTTAGTATATTTTTTATTGATATGTGGGAAACAAGTTACCAGTAGGTGAAGTAGATTCTCAGAAAACAAACAAGACCCAGCCTTAATGATATGCACGCTCTTAAGACTGTGCAGTTGGGCAATTAGTTGAAAGGGGTGTGTTTTAAAAAAATAGCAGTGTGGGATTCAGTCACTGAGGTCATTAATTTTGTGAAAAAACAGGTGTGAATCAGGTGGACCCTATTTTAGAATGAAGCCAGCACTGGTTAAACATGCATTTGAAAGCCTGAGGAAAATTAGTCGTTCAAGACATTGTTCAGAAGAACAGTGTACTTTGATTAAAAAGTTGATTAGAGAGGGGAAAACCTATAAAGAGGTGCAAAAAAAGTTCAGCTAAAATGATCCCCAAGGCCTTAAAATGGAGATCAAAACCAGAGAGACGTGGAAGAAAACGAAAGACAACCATCAAAATGAAGGCTCAGCGAATGATCAGCTCCAGGATGATCAAAGTCCGTCTGGAGTTACCTGTAAGTACTGGGACAGACACTGCTATTTTTCTGAACACACTCCTTTCAAATAATTGCCCAGTTGCACAGTCTTAAGAGCGTGCATATCATTAAGGCTGGGTCTTGTTTGTTTTCTGAGAATCTACTGCACCTACTGGTAACTTGTTTGCCATTTAGCAATAAAAATATACTAAAAACCTGGATTATTCTGGTTAGTCACATTGTACTGATATTATTTTGAACAAAACTTTATAAGGTATGATCATTTCAGTAGGAGAATAGTAGAAAGCAATACCTGTGCAGCTGCCTTTACAGTTTTTTACAGCGCAATATGAATATAACACTTCTGCAATATAAGGCTAAGCTCAAGTTTAACTAAATAAATTGTAGCTTGTTGGAGTGTCTACAACAGCCTCCGAGCTGCAGAGTTAGTGTGACTCGGACAGTAGTTTCTACAGTGCTTAATTAAACGTTTCTATTGAATACTGATAAAAAAAGACCATGTCACTAGGTAAAGTGTCACATATCTGATATTATCACAGTGTAGCCTCATGAAGAGTGGAATATAGCTCTACCTGATGGAACAGAAAAGCACAGTTTAACGGAGATCAGCCTAATATAATTTTATTTTAGTTTAAATAACACTAAATATACAACTTGTATTGTATTTAATTATTTTACCCTTGATATAAACTTTAAACTTTATACTTTTAAAAGTATAGATTTGTCGATGTAAGTGGAACTAAGGTTTATAAGTCTGATGATAGTCCTTTTGAAGTGAGCTCTCACAGATCACAGCTGGAATCAGAGGGAATGGTTTCTCAGGTGTTGACAGGTGCTCAGTCTTACAACAGAAATGTGATCGTTTTAAATAAAAAATGCATAAGTTTACATACCCAGCCGGAGAGAATATGAATGAACACAAATACCTTTCTCTCACTCAAAGTTAGTGGTTGGGTAAACAACCGTGTTTAGTCTTTTTAAATCATAATGACAACAGAAACAACCAAAATAACCCTGATCAAAAGTTTACATACCCCAGTTCTTAATTTAACATCAATGACAGCTTTAATTATTTTATGGTAGTTGTGGATGAGGCTCTTTATTTTCTCAGATGTAAAGCTGCCCATTATTTTTGGCAAAAAGCCTCCAGTTCCTGTAAATTCTTGGGCTGTCTTGCATGATCTGCACGTTTGAGATCTACCCAGAGTGGCTCAATGATACTATGGTCAGGAGACTGAGGCCAGTCCAGAACCTTCACTTAACTGCACTGCTCTCAGTCATCGAAGCCCTGAGACTGGCAAAGGTAACAAGTCATCTGTCCTCATCTTACTGGATCTGTCTGCTGCCTTTGACACCGTTAACCATCACATCCTCTTGTCTTCTCTCAGTGCGATGGGTGTCTCTGGAATGGCATTGCAATGGTTCAAGTCTTACCTCTCCGATAGGTCATTCAGAGTATCCTGGAGAGATGAGGTCTCTGAGTCCCAACATCTCAGTACAGGTGTGCCACAGGGCTCAGTGCTTGGACCGCTACTCTTTTCCATTTACATGAGTTGCCTTGGCTCTGTCATTCAGAAACATGGCTTTTCCTATCACTGCTGCAGATGACACTCAACTCCACTTGTCATTTCAACCTGATGATCCGACGGTCTCTGCTTGTGACTCGGCCTGAGTGACATCTCACTTTGGATGAAGGACCATCACCTGCAGCTGAACCTTGGAAAAACAGAACTGCTAGTGATTCCTGCCAACCCAAAGACCCACAACAACCTCTCCATTCAACTAGGCTCATCAACCATTACACCGTCCAGCACTGCCAGAAATCTGGGAGTGCTAATTGATGATCAACTAAACTTCATAATTCAATTCATTAATTCATCCTCTACAACATTAGGAAAATTAGACCTTTCCTATTGGAGCACTCTACGCAAATCCTAGTCCAGGCTCTTGTCTTGTCTTGTCTACTGGCTGGACTCCCTGCTGCACAACCAAACCAAGAGTGGTCTTTAAAGAACCGAAGAGAGCGCATGTAACTCTTCTCCTCATTAGGTTACACTGGCTCCCGACTGATGCCCGCATTAAGTTCAAAGCTATGCTCTTGGCCTACAAGACCACCACTGGCTCCGCCCCCTCATATCTTCACTCACTAACACAGACCTATGTTCCTACCAGATCCCCGCGATCTGCAAATGTCCAACGTCTGGTGGTACCATCCCAAAAAGGAAAAAAATCACTCTCGCGTACTTTCTCTGGTCCACATTGGTGGAATGATCTACTGCTGCTACAAGATCAGCAGATTCTGTAGACATCTTTAAAAAAACGCTTGAAAACACATCTCTTCCATCAACACCTGACTGACAAACACTGAATTCTACTTCCTTTCTATTGATTCCTTCACAGTATGAATGGTGTACCTTTCATCACAGGCCTTGTTGACTCCTCTATAAATGTAATGTTTATGGTTGTGGCCAAAAAGTTAAATTTTGGTCTCATCACTCCAAATGACTTGAGGCTTACTTTTGGCAACTCAACCATGCAGCCCATTTTTCTTATTTTGCATTTTGAAACAGCCACACAAATTTTTTTTAATGAGTATGTCCTGTATTGTCAGGAGTCCAGAAACTCATTGACCTTTTATTCACACACACACTGATTAAAACAGATCACAGGTGAGGATGGTTACCTTTAGTAGCCATTCAAACCTGTTTGTGTTGACTTGTGTGCATGTTATCAGACCAAAATCACCAGCTAAACTAAAAGATTATCATTCCAAAATATAATTAAAATAAAAAAATGATATAGCACCAAACAGTAACTGAGTGAAAAAATGTTTTGTGTTATCATTCATATTCTTTGAAAAATGGCCAAACAATCACTAATTCTGTCAGGGTATGTAAACTAATGAGCACAAGTGCATCTTAAAATTGTCAGTACAGTATTCTTGGCCAAAGCCATGACACATATTTGTTTTTTTTTTGTGTTGTAGTTTATTTTATTAATGAGCTTCACCACTTGGCCTGAAGCAAATGTTCTATTGTTGTAATATAATCTTCTACTGTGAGTCATTTAGCCCGGCCTTACTTTTGAATTGGTGAACAAGAGCTGTACTGGTGTGTGGTACAGCTGTTTCTATAAATCCAGGGTGAGGAAGGGCCCCCATAACCTAACCTGTCCTGCTTAGGGCCCCCAGATCAGCAGGGCCGTGCAGGAACAGAGAGAGACATCGACCCATCCCCTGCTTTGGGCTTTTGAACAACAAAGAGCAGCCAGCTGACATCTGTGACCTTGTACATTGATAAACATTAAAGGTTGCTCGTCCAAAGCTGTATTTGTGCTTCTCTGAGTCTAGCCTGTTCTCCAGAAACCACATGGAATACAAAATCAACATAACAGGTGATGCATTCTTTATTAGCTCACTCCTTTTCACCGTCTTAACTATTGACCCATTCTGCCAAGTCTTCATACACTTTGCTGCTTTGTAATGTTGCATATTTCACACAGATCTGACACAGTCTCTCTCTCCAGTCCGTCACCATCTGAACTCTGTGAGTCTTGTGCCACTGCAGGTAAACGTTGTACGCCTTTCGATCTGCCGCTAGCTTTTTCAAATACTCCGCCAGGTCTTTTGTGTTTGTGAAATCCTCCACGTGGACGAACGAACGAGGAGGCGCTAGGGCTTCATAGGTGGCTCTGCTCGGCCCCAAAACCACCGGCACAGCTCCGGACCGGAATGCGTTTCTCCAAAGCTTCTCGCTAATGTAGTCCGTTGCCTTGGAATTTTCAAATGCCAAGTAAAAAAGGCAATTTGAAATAGTTGGCAGTAGCATTTCATCCGATATAGGCCTCTTGTTCCACTTGCCATACACTTCGATGGGAATGTGTTTCTTAAGATTCCGGTAAACATTTGTTCGGCTTTGTCTTGGCTTGAATTTGCTGACCACCCAACTGGCAAAGCAAGACCTGTTCTTCATCGAGAAGTTTAATCTGTCGCCTCCGGGTAGAGTCTCTCCATAGGGGATTGGGATATCCGCATCTCGTCTGTACGTCATGGTCCAGTTGAAGTAGCCGTTGAATCGGGGAAGGTTATTGTTGTTGACTGGTGGTTCCATTGAAAGCCAAACCCAGCGCTGCCATTTTGGACGTTTTAGATGCAACGGTAGAAAAGATATACCGTTGCCTAGCTCATGGTGATGGAAGACAACTACATCAGCAGAGGAAAAGGCAGAGGCATGGTCAATCAGATAACAGCCGCTGACGTTGGATCTGTCAAAGCACACGTCTCCGTCGAGCCGGTATGAGACACCAAAAGGCCAGTGCCAGAGTAAGATGGTTAGGTTACGATGAAGAGGATTGTGTCTTTGCAAAGAAGTCTGGTTTGGCAATTGGAAATAAAATACAGCTGGCAGAAATGTGAACAGAATCAGTACAATGGAGAAGAGGAGGAAGTGAGTTTTTATCATCGTCAGTGTTTTCAAAAGAGACCAGTCCTAAAGAAATAAAAACAGTCCATTAGTGGAAAATACCCAACTTATTTGTGTGTTAGTATTGTTATTTTCCCTCTTAAGACTTCTTTTTGTAAAAATGTACCTTTTTTATTTAAACTTTTTTTATCCAGACAAGTCCCACTGAGATTAGAAATCTTTTTTGCATAGAGTCCTGGCCATGTGTGTGTGTGTGTGTGTGTGTGTGTGTGTGTTTGAGTGTGTGTGTGTGTGTGTGTGTGTGTGTAGGGGGCACTGTTGTACATGTCTTTAGTGGTAGGGGAAAACCTGAGTAACCAGAGGAAACCTACACAGACACGGGAGGAACTCCACACAGAAAGTCCCTTCCCTGAATGGAAACTAAACCCAGGTCCTTCTTACTGTGAGGCAGGAGTGCTAACAGTGACCTTGGTCACAACAGAACAATCCCGTTGGCTTCAATTGGTGAGTGCTACTGATTTATTGTTTAGTGTTAATGTACTTTTCATTCATATGTATCTGGGTTTTATTAGCAGGTAGGCTGCTATCTTCTCAAGAATAGTGCTTCTGTCCTGGTGGTGACTGTGACAGTTGGCTGTAGTAGCTGTTTCAGTTTGGCATCTGTGCGGTGTCTCGGCTGTCCTCTCCCCAGCATCAGAGCACTTAGTCCAGCTCACTGATCTCTGACCAGCCAACAGAGTACTGAAGCCTGCTTCAGAGTAAAAGTTACTGCTTCAACGTGTTCATGCTCAGGTTGATCTGATATGTCTACAAATGCTAATAGAAAGAAACTTAGTAAACACTAGTGATCACATGAGATGATAGACATGTGGTGATAGATGTGTAATTTGTTTCTGGCCTTCAGGAGAGGCAGGATTACATTTACATTTACATTTATTCATTTAGCTGACGCTTTTATCCAAAGCGACTTACATTGTTCTACAGTAATTACCAGTGTTACAGTCACTGGAGGCAAGGTGGGTTAAGTGTCTTGCCAAAGGACACAACGACAGTATGAACTGTGGGGAGAGTGAGAATCAAACCGCCTACCTTCCGGTTGAAGGACGACTGCTCCACCCACTGAGCTACTGCCGGATTAGATAAATCATTGTAAAACCACACTTTTTATCTCACTGCCATTACATTATAAAACCATGCATTCATAATGTCAGCATTTTTGATTTTGAAGAAAAGTACTGATGATTGACATTTTTACTGTTTTTTACCAGATTCCGCTGTTTTCCCATTGTAGGCCCCTGTAGGAAATTCATGTATTTTTCACACGTTATCCTATGGAGCCATGTGACTACCAGAGTGACCCATGAGTAAATTGTATTAAAAAAATGTTACAAGTTTAAAAACTTCAACAACTAATGAGGGCACATAAGAACAACAAACACAAAATAAACACATTTAAAACAGAAATATCCAGAGAAATTGAAAATATACACTAAGAACTATATGGAAAAAAAACAAACAAAGTGTCTGTGCACCTGCTGCCTTTTGAAGCTGAGAAGTACAGGCTAAACAATAAGATTAGACTCCCCAGTCATTGTGTCACTGGGCAAGACACTTAAACCAGCATGCCTCCAGTGTTTGTAGCACTGATGTGTGTGATTGTAGAAGTGGAAATGCACACCATTTATAAATTCTAGAGTTCTTATTAAAATGTGTGTAATGTTTATAAATATCTCAAAGGCACAGTTCCACTTTATTTCTCTGAGCTTTTGAATCCTCTCACTATGAGCTCTGAGATCTGAGGTCTAAATGTCTGGAGACCAGCTCCTTCTTCTGTTCCCAGGACTAGGCTCAAGATCAGAAGGGACAGAGCCTTTTCAGGAGCAAACTATGGAACAGTTTACCACTACACGTCAGAGAGAGCTCTTTAAATCTCGAATTACTTTGGCTTATAGTACTAGTCTTGTATCCTATTTTGATCTAATTTTGTTATATTTTACTTATACTTATTTACATTTCCAACGTGTAGCACTTTGGTGTCCTCAGGTTGTTTTAGACCAACATTAGCTGTAAAAAGTGGAAAGGACACAGTGGACCTGAACAGTTTATACTCATTGATGTAAAAGGCGTGATTATGAAATGTGGCGTCAAGTTTGAGAAACAGGAAGTAACATGCCACAACTATTTTCACAGCATTGCTTTGAGTTTTATTTTATGAAATGTTTGTGGATTGATAACTTATTCCCTGTAGTAGGTTGCTGTCAGCACAGTCCCAGTTTGGAGAAGCAGACAGGTGCAGTGACACAGATGCATGTTCTGTATGTCAGATCAGCGAGAATATGTTTTGTCCCCAATAACAAACTTTTTCTGAAGGTTTTTCTTTAAACATATGACTGATATCTGTCGAACTGTGCATTAACATAACTCCAGAAGCAATTATTTATACAGCTGCAGCCTCTGTGACCATATAAATATTCTCCCAGCAGCAGATATGTTTTAGTTTCAAAATTGATTTTTCTTATGCCCTATTTACCTATTAACTTGGCTTTTGTCTTTACTCTTTACACTTTGAAATGAAAAATAATTATCTTGTCTGCTTCTTAAACGATATGTGTGCTGACAAATTATTCACTAAATTGAATAAGATACCTATTAATAAAGATCTTCTAAACTAACCTAAAAATACTGGATTGAGATGCAAAATAAAAACTTGTAAACAATAAAAATGAATGAAGTGGGCACTCACTTGTTGCACACAGCGTTGATCCTGCAGCTGCTGTGAGAAATTCCTCTCACGGACTGTTTTTGACTCGGTGTTAGCCACAGACACATCCTGGTTTGAGGTGTGACACTCTGCCAGCAGCTGCAGGCGGGGTTCAAAGGAGGAGCAGTGCCAAACAAGAAAAGGCAGGGGCATATTTGCACACAACAAAATCTCCATTTAAAAACTCAGATCCACTCACCTTCAACAAAGATGTGTGGGTCTGATCGACAACTGACATTCACAGAGACCAGATAGAGTATTGTATTATTATTTAATCTCTACATGCTTCCTTTAGGCCAGTTAATACACAGCTGGGACGCATCATACCATAATTATGCAGATGAGATGACACTCAGATTTACATTTCACTCACAGCAGGTGAAAATAGACCAATCCATTCACTGTGTCCAATTATTTTGCACTGCTGCTCGGGTTCTAACTAACACCAGGAAGTACAACCACATCAGTCCAGTTTTAAAATCTCTGCACTGGCTTCCTGTTGCTCAGAGAATAGACTTTAAAACAGCACTGCTGGTTTACAAGTCTCTAAATGGTTTAGCACCAGAATATATTTCTGACGTTAGTTCCTTATGAGCCTCCTCGGACTCTGAGAACATCTGGGACAGGCCTTCTGCTCGTGCCCAGAGTTAGAACTAAACAGGGTGAAGCAGCGTTTAAGTTTCATGCAGCAAAAACCTGGAACAGCCTCAACTTCACAATGTTCAAGGGGAGGTTAAAAATCTCCCTCTTTAGCGCTGCTTTCAATACAACTTAAAGTGTTCTTTTTTATCTTCACTCTTTTATAATGTTTTAGGCCCGAGCCGGTGATGGCCGAGAAGGCCTATTGTTTTTGCTTGAGTTATTTATTTATTTATTTATTTTTCTGCAAAAGGATCTTCAATTTGACCCAGTAAACATGCGCGAAAAGTAATTTTTATTGGGCCCAAAGTTCAAGGAAGTCCCCGAAAAAAAGAAAAATATGAAAAAAGACTCACTGGCGACCCCTAGAAAAGTCAAAATACATTGGGCCTATGGAAAGTGAAAGTCATTTTTTTCCAATGTAGAAATAAAAAACTTGATACATCCATAGGACACCTCAGGGCAAACAGAAAAGTCTATGACAGCCACAGCCTAAACTCAACAGGAAGTCCGCCATGTGGGGTGAAAGGCGCGGCCACCTAAATCGCACCCCTCGTGTCAAAAGATTCAACTCATTGTGTTTTCATCTAAATGGCCCCAATTTTGGTGAGTATCATCTAGACACATGTGCCAACAAAAGTTGTCAGTTTGTTTTTGATATCTTATCGGGTGTGGGTGTGGCAAGCCTGTAACGAGGCGGCCATTTTTGTGAAAATAAAATATTTGTTAACTCTCAAACGCCTTCTCGGATCAAGTTGGATGCAATAAAACGTTTGTGCACATTCATGACCTGAACACAAAGATATAAAATAGATACAAGACATGATGTAAATAAAAGGATTATCTTTAGAAATGGCCCTCCAGCGCCACCTACAAACTTATAATGGGACCAAAGAATTTAGTTTGTCATAGAGACATGAAATTTGGTAACACATCACTTATGTCATGACGAACATAAAAGCTAATGACAACCACCCCCTATTTATAAATGTGTTGCCATAGCAACGGCGCAAATATGTGGAAAAAGTCAATGGGAAGGGAAAATTTTAGTTTGTCCTAGGCAAATGAAACTTGGTACACACATCCAGCATGGGCTTATGAACATAAAAGCCAATGGGGACCACACCCTATCACACACGAGAAGGCAGCCATTTTGAATTGAAAATGTGAACCGGCTTAGAATACAACTCACTTTTAAAAATTGACAGAAAATAGCTGCTTCATTCCACAAACACCAAACTTAGGCAAAATGAGCTAAACACACGTGTGCACAATATACAGCACCTTTTCTTGTTGTTTTTGCTCAATTTATATATTTTTTTTATTTCTTCAAAATTATCCTCAATTTTGACCCAATAAATTTGCACAAAAAGTACATTTTATTGGCCACTAAACTCAAGCCTGGCAAAAAACTCAAGCCTGAAAAAAAATGACTCAGTGGCCTATGGAAAGTGAAAGTAATTTTTTCCAATGTAGAAAAATGAAACGTAGCAAACAGAAAAGTCTATGACAGCCACACCCTAAACTCAACAGGAAGTCCGTCATGTGGGGTGAAACACGTGACCACCTAAATCGCACCCCTCAAAGATAAACTCAATGCGTTTTAATCTAAAAGACCCCAAATTTGGTGAGTATCATCTAGACACGAGTGCCAAAAAGGTTATCAGTTTGTTTTTTGATACATTTGTGGCTGTGGTTGTAATGAGCCTGTGAAGCCATTTCTTTGGGAAATAAATGCCATTTCCCAATTGCCAGGATCCTTCCTTTGGAGGAGGCTCCTCCAGAGCCAAGACTAGAGTCTTGGAAAACTCTTCAGAATCTTTTGGAACTGGTAAACTTGTTATTTTAGACAACTAATATTTACATTTTTACTTTTTTAACAGGGGGGTGCAGCGATTTCTATGTCATTGCAAATCTCCAGCCAGTACTTCATTTTTCTCGCATTAACCCAAGCATAATCTATTAATAATAATCTATTATTTTCAAAAGATCTGACAGATTGAAACATCTCTGAGTAGATAAATTGTAGCCTGAAATGATTTTGTTCTGTCCATTCACCAGATTTATTAGATAAAAAGATTTTTAACAAGCCTGAGTAAAGATGTTGAGTGCTGTTGTTTCACCGAGTCATGGTCAGACAGTAAAAAAAAAAATGATTTAATTTCTTTAATTTTATAATTGTCCTTAACTGGAATTGGGCGTGTCTTTTCATTCAGGTTAGTGCACCATTTGAGAGATAGTATGAGCCTTCCTTCAGCTCCAAGGCTGTAGCTGTAGTGTCTTTGCCTGGGTTTCCGATTGAGCAGGTGCCTTGTATAAACATTCAGGCTTAGGCGGGGTCTTACAACAGGAATGTCCATCCATCTTCTTCTGCTTATTCGGGACCCGTGTCACGGGGGCAACAGTACAGACCGGTACATCGACATCTACAGCTATGGAACGTCTAAGTCGGTAATAGAAGCAACTTAGCAGCAGAAGCCTACAGAACTTTGTAAATGTTTGTGATTCTTGTCTTTTTGAAATTAGTGACATGTCATTGTTGAGAAACTGCTCCGGGTGTTACTACGACTCTGTCACGTGGTGCGTCTACTCTCACTTTGTCGCTGGCTAGTTTTGTTTGAATTGTTTGCATGTCATCTGGAGGTGTGTCCTGCTGAATTCAATTCCTTGAATCAGACGAGTATTGAAATGTTAACCACCGCAGCAGCCTGATCTCGTGCAGTCCTCATCGCTTGAAGACCAAAGTAAAGACCGAGTAAAGACCATCAACTCTGCCTGCATGCAACTCCACCAAGCAGGGATTGACCGACAGGGCACCTGAGTATTGCACTTTTTTGTACTAATTGTTTGGACTTAAAAATGTATTATTTCTACTTTTGATTTCTTCTTGCATATTTCTTTTAATGCTCTTCAATGTGTTTTCAAATTCCTACTGTCCTTTCAACATGGAAATTATCATCGGTTTCACGCAAAAGGCAATGCAACCATAATAATGTTATATCACTTTCCATTGTTTCCACTGTCCCTTCTACTTTCTCAATAGGCTTGTGGAACTGCCAGTCTGCTGTGAACAAAGCTGATTTCATTACAGCTTTTGTTCAACATTCTGGTCTTTCAGTTGTAGCACTTACAGAAACATGGATCAAACCAGAGGACTCTGCCACTCCGCTGCCCTCTCCCATAATCACACTTTCTCCCACAGTCCTCGCCTCACAGGAAGAGGTGGAGGGACCGGATTACTTATCCCTACTGACTGGAAGTTCAACCAGCTAGCACCCTTGTGTGACAACAGCTCCTTCGAGTTCCACGCTGTTACCATCACCCACCCTGTTAAAAGTCACTTTGTAGTATTCTATCGACCCCCAGGTCAGCTTTGACATTTCTTGGAGGAGTTGGACGTGCTTCTTTCATCCTTCTCTGAGGATGGTACTCCTCTGGTGGTATTAGGAGACTTCAACATCCACCTTGAAAAGCCACAGGCTGCTAACTTCAATAACCTGACTACATCATTTGACCTCAAGCAGGTCTCCACAGCAGCAACTCACAAGTCTGGTAACCAACTAGATCTCATCTACATAAGGTACTGCTCCGCTCGGCATACTCAGGTCACGCCTCTGCACACTTCGGATCATTTCTTCGTAACTCTCAAACCTCGACCTAACTTTTCCAGACACTGCAATTGTTTTACCGCTGGTCACTTTTTGACACAACCTGCGTACAATCAGTCCCTCCAGCTTTTCCACTGCCGTCTCTTTTGCGCCCCCCCTCCTCTGAGGAGCTCTCTTTTAAACACGAACAATGCACCGACACTCTGTGCTCCACGCTTACATTCTGCTTGGACAACTTAGTCTGTGCGCATGCATCAACCCGTGTGCTGCCAGTTACAAACGCTCCAACTAGCTTTTTCATTTTTTCTTTATTTTGATATAGTATTGCGTTTTATTTTGTCACCAAATTTGGACCATGTCTTGCAAACCAATTGAGGACACAAACAGGAAATTTTTGAGTTTTTTCGTAACTCCTGCTTCTTGCACTCGGAACTGTTAAATTACGGTGGTACCCACAGCTGATGGCATTGTTTACAAAAAGGATCAACTGATAGCACTGAAGCCGGCTCCAGGGACTGCTGTGGCTGACCACAGCAACTCTAACAAACCTCTCTAACATCTTTGAGAACTGCAGACTAAAAACACATAGGGGATGCAGGGGAAATAAAAAGCTACGAAGAATGAGGATGGCGAAGAAACAACAGAGACTCAGGTTTAAGCCGTGTCTTCCCTCCATCCTCATGGGAAACGTACGCTCCATTGTCAACAAAATGGACGAACTAACAGCAGGACATTACCGCTAACAATGCCTCCATCCCGCTGGGCAGGTCTGATCACAACCTGGTGTTTCTCACCACCTCCTATGTGCCTCTAGTGAAACATCAGCCCCCGAGTACAAGAACAGTGAGAAGATGGACTGACGAGACACTGGGGACACTACAAAACTGTTTTGAGTTGGCAGACTGGCAGGTAGGCTACTCACTGAGCCCCACGGAGAGGACATAGATGGGCTTACTGAGTGCATCACCAGCTACATTAACTTCTGTGAGGACAACATTATCCCAGCCATGACCGTGAGCTGTTACCCAAACAACAAGCCATGGATTACAAAGGACATTAAAATCACACTCAACAAAAAGAAGAAAGCATTCAGAGCAGGCAACATGGAGGAGGTGTGAACTACGCAGAGGGACCTGAGAGTGCAGATGAAGCTGGCAAGGAAGAAGCATGGGAGGAAGCTGTCAGGAACACAACTTTTCAGGAATGGCAAAAAGACTCACTTTGCAGACCCACACGAGGGAGATGGTTAAAAAGGTTTAATTCAAACACACACAAGGAAACAACAAACTTGAGGATACAATCCTGCACCGGACAGGGGAAAGCACACAGACTATAAAGGGAACACAATGAGACACAGGTGGAGCACATTAAGGGCGGAGCAGGAAATCACAAAGGAGGGAAAGACACAAGGGCAGGAAGTCAATCTGACATACAGGCAGGGGTGAGACACTTCACAATAAGACACAGGAAGTTAACTACAAAACATACAACAGACACGAGGTTGGGACATGACAGAAGCTGAAGTGGTAGCTCAAGCAGAACAACATGAGGGATGTCTGGAGTCGCATTAAGACCATCACTGGATACAAGCCAACCAGTGGTGGAGGCATTGAGGGCAGTGTGGACAAGGCCAATGTGTTCAACAGGTTCTTTAACCTTCATGACACTGCGGTCTTTGACCACACTCCTGTCTCCACAGCAGAGCGGCAGCCAGCAGCCACTCCTATCTCCCTCCCTCCCCCTTCTCCCCCCACTCATCTGCAAGATGGCCCTGCTCACACCTTCTCCCCAAACCCGTCTGACCCCTTCACACTGATCTTCACTGCTGAACAGGTGAGGAAACAACTGCAGAGACTCAGAGCAGGAAAAGCTGCAGGCCCTGATGGCGTGAGCCCCAGAGTCCTGAAAGCTTGTGCCCCCCAGCTCAGCAGAGTTCTGCATCAGATCTTCAACCTGAGCCTGAGTCTCCAGAGAGTCCCCCTGGTGTGGAAGATGTCGTGCCTTGTTCCGGTCCCGAAGACGCAGCGTCCCAGCGACCCCAAGGACTACAGGCTCGTGGCACTTACCGGCGACTAAATAAAGCATATAATTGGCAAAGTGAAGGCTCAAGACAAGAAAGGATGACAGACTAAATCACAAATGATTAAAGTCTGTTAAAAGTATGGTAGAGGTAAAATTATTATCTGGCAATATCCATTAATAGCTTGGGTTTATTAATATTAGACACAACATAAGTAAACTCTAATGCCATTACAAGATGCACATTTGTTTTATTTTATTCTCTTTGAATTCAAGAGGTTCACAACACAAAACAGTTATGCACAAAGTGCACATGATGAACATAGCTTAGGCTGTGCTTTCTCAAGTATAAAGTGCATTTGGAGGACCAACCCCTTAACCTCAGTCATTTTAGTCCACAGAACTGAACATATAGGCTAAACATAGCCTAACTGCTTAGTAAGATAACACAGAAGAAAAAACCCTTAGGTCTTTGCCTCTAAAAAAGACTAACATTCACGAGGTGGAGCATACTTCCTCCACCTCGTGAATGTATAGTTGTCTTCTGCCATCTTCATGAGCAGCTGGACTATGTCACGCAATAACAAAAATACACCAACAAGAGGGAGATTAATGAAATCTTGCGTTTTTTTTTTTTTTTTTTTTTTTGTAACGCAAGCCTACGAGTAAAATATTACTAAAAATCAATTAGTAATGCCTTACACTACTGCTTTACAGGAAAAAGTAATAAATTACTGTAACGCATTACTTTTGTGACCATAGGTGAGAGTTGAAATGTAGACAGACCCCACATCTTTCAAAGAGGCCCGCATCACACCACTACTTAAGAAACCCACTCTCAACCCTTCACTGTTAGAAAACTACAGACCGGTTTCCCTCCTTCCCTTTACTGCCAAAGCTCTGGAGCGAGTTGTGTTTAAATAGCTCTCCTCCTTTCTCACACGAAACAACCTCCTGGACCAGAACCAGTCTGGGTTCATGAGCGGACACTCAACCGAAACTGCACTGCTCTCAGTCATCAAAGCCCTGAGACTGGCAAAGGCAACATCCAAGTCATCTGTCCTCATCTTACTGGATCTGTCTGCTGCCTCTGACACCGTTAACCATCACATCCTCTTGTCTTCTCTGCGATGAGTGTCTCTGGAATGGTGTTGCAATGGTTCAAGTCTTACCTCTCGGGTAGGTCATTCTCTGAGTCCCAACATCTCAGTACAGGGGGGCCTCAGGGCTCAGTGCTTGGGTCGCTACTCTTTTCCGTATACATGACATCCCTTTAAAGAACCAAAAAGAGCGCACGTAACTCCTCTCTTCATTAGGTTACACTGGCTCCCTGTTGACGCCCGCATCAAGTTTAAAGCTATGCTCTTGGCCTACAAGACCACCACTGGCTCCGCCCCCTCATATCGTTACTCACTGATACAGACCCATGTTCCTACCAGATCCCTACGATCTGCAAATGAACAACGTCTGGTGGTACCATCCCAAAAAGGAAAAAAATCACTCTCACCTACTTTCTCTGGTCCACATTGGTGGAATGATCTACCTGCTGCTACAAGATCAGCAGATTCTGTAGACATCTTTAAAAAAAACGCTTGAAAACACATCTTTTCTGTCAACACCTGACTGACAAACACTGAATTCTACTTCCTTTCTATTGATTCCTTCTCTATAATAAAAAAAAATAAATAAAAAAAAAAACTTTTCCTATCCTTAGCTTTGTATGCTGTGCTAGGTTTTTAACTGACTAGTTTTTTGTGCACTTATGCTTTTTGTTCCTTGTGTTGTTGAAATTGCTTCCATTGTTTTCCTCACTTGTAAGTCGCTTTGGATAAAAGTGTCTACCAAATGACTAAATGTAAATGTATAATTAACTGCCCGTAAGTCTGGGACTAGCTTCTAGCCAGAAAAAAATGCACTAAGGCGGTGCAGGACAAGCCGTGCTTTCCGCCTGGAGGCTTTGATGAGGCAGCTAGGCCATGCTGAAGTTGTTATAGTCTGCCTGTTGAATGTGGATGGGGCCAGTGGCAGTTCGATTAGAGTGGTCTACACATTGCCATTTTTCTATTTTTTGGGGCTTTCTTCTTCCTCTGGTGACCAATGATTTTAATAAAAAAAAAAAGAGGCAGGTTTTTATTTTGACAAATGCAGCAAGCATCCTACTATCTACTCTTTGTTATCAACATGGCTACGGTGAAAGTCTTTCGCAAACAATTGAAAAATGTGGCACCAAAGGATTTTTTGAAAGGAAAAGATGTTTGTGCTCTATTCCTGTAGGCTTTTGCATATGCTAAATACATGCGCTCTTTTCATCAGCCAATGTCCTTGTTTTTATTACCCATTTAGTGTTAGTTAACAATCCTTTTAGTCACAGATTTACTTTGCAAAAACTTTTACTGTTACAGCGGTTTGTAGTTTCTTCATATCTGCCGCACTTTGGTTATGTAAAATTAATTGTTGCTAAAACAAAGCTTGTGGTAGGCGGATACTAACCAATCACCTAACAAGTTTTCAACACAAAGACACGCCTCCCTTTTGCAAACGCTTTCAATGAAAGCCTTCCCAGATGGTTCTGTGAAACAGACTATGTGAGCAGTTTTATCTTGTGGAGTCAGGTCTGTCTTTCAGAGCAGAGGCCCAAAACCCCAGAGCAACATAACACATTTTCTTATCCCAGAGGTAATACGTCTGTTTATGCTATCTGAAAACTATTAGTTTGTACTTGTAAACATTTTTATTATACAATAATACAGATAATTTATGCCTACAAAAGTGATTTTTTTTATTTTGGGACATTTATACATATATAGTAATGTATAATGCTAACGTTTTAGCATTAAACAGTATTAGCATTGTACAGTATTATACATTATACATTATACAATTATATTTTATATTTTTAATTGCATTATAGTAAATGTAACTTTTTGTTACAGCTTATTGATTTAAATTTAAGTTAAATATACTAAACAGATGGACTATGAAGTAGTTGTACAAATGCAAAAAGGACACCTAGTATATGTATAGTAGTTAATTCTCTGCACTTTTGTGTAGACTGGTTTTTATAAAGGCTTCTTCTTGTTCTGTATTCCGATACTTGTTCTCTGAAACTGGATCCATCCTTGTTTGCCCTGGGTGAGGGGCCTGGATCCTCGGTCCACCTCCTTTGATAACAGTGCTGCAACAAAAGGTCAAAAGGTGCTTTTTTTTTTTGAGTGGACTCAGAAGTATTATTATATATTTTTCCTGTACTATGGAATTTTTTATTTTATTTACCTGAGATCTGAGAGGTATGTTTTTGGCCAATTTGTTAAAACATTGTGTATTGAAAATCTGATATTGTTGGTACTAAATGATGATATATTGAATGAAATCACTTAAATAATAATTACATTTACCAGTTTAAAAACTTGTTCTGTGCTCATTCGAGTGGAACCTATGAGTCCTTTTTATGTATATTGCCAACCTCATCCTTGAATCTAGACTTAGATAACCCTTTCCTTAGATTCCTAGAGATGTTACGAGTAGTACTACCACTTTAGGGTTCATTAGTTTACACTGCATCCTATAACAAGAGTTCGATTCTAATCCAAAGGTGCAAAAGAAGTTATTCAAAAAGTGATGTTTGACGTGGCGTCAGCTGCTATAGTGTCAGAGAAGAAGCCCGCTGTGACCCCACCAGCTAAAAAGTCAAATGCTGAAGGCTCTTGCTTCTCGGACCAGGACGAAAACACTGTTACTTCTTTCTTTAGGACAGTTAAGTCTGTCAATGAAGAATTCTCAGAATACATAGGCACTCGTCTCACAGAAAATCCAAACCCAGAGGAAAAGCCAAAAAGGACTATTAGCATCTGTGGCCCTTTTGTCCTTTTTTTTGTCCTTATGTCCTTTTCCTCAACAGCAACCTGAAAAAGTCATAGGTTATGCCAGTTAAAGTTTGACACTATTTGTAACAAAGGTTGTTGTTATAGGCTTGAACTTGTTTTGATTCTTATAAGCCTATTATGCACATTGGGTATTTTAGTTAACAAATTGTTCACCAGTTACATGTGCATTTATTGCTATAGGTAGCCCTTATACCTGAGCATAGCCTATGTTTGTGTCAAGTTGTCATGGTGCTGTTTTTTTAATGAGCATATTTATTTAAAGAAAGGTTTAGTATGACATTGGCTTATTCGTGCTGTAGGTCTGGCCTACCTATCATAATTTCTGGCCTACCTATCATAATTTGGCCAAAGAGCCTCCTTAACTATACAAAGATATTTTGTTCAACAGACAATACGGAACAAGCAACAAGAAAATGCTGAAAGGTCAGATGTCAGTTTTATTAATGCCACCCTGGTGAAATGACTGGGCGTGTTGACTTTCGCTATGACTGTCTGACACCTGCCACACTGATTCAGGGTTTGACTCTGAAACTGGCATTGTGTCCATGAGTCAGAACAGAAGCAGCTCCAGACCATAGATTCTGGAAGGGGCTGGGGGCCACACACTTCCTGTTTCTGCAGAGGAAACAGTTGGGCACAGTTGTGTAAGTTGAACAGTTAGTGGTATGTGCACTAATGACTACAATGGCCTGGACTTCTATTTTCTTTAACTTTATTAAGACCATAACTCTGTCACATATTAATTATTTCCTTAGTAATGGCATTTGAGCCACAGTGGCTCAGAGGCAAGACACTGGCCACAGGACCAAAGACGTAACTTTGATATGTACGTTGGTTGTTTAAGAAATGTAAGTGTGAATGAGTAAGATTTTTAAGTTTTTATTGACTCAAGTCAGTATTTCCTGTAAAATGTGTCAACAGAGTTTATCTGCTGCTCATACAGAAAAATGTGGGCAAAAAAAACAAAACAAAGGCAAAGGATTCATTCATTTACACTTAAAGCAGTTTATTTAGGCCTATAGGCCTGCTATAGGTATATTCAATACATTGATCAAATTTAATTTGTGCAGAGCACACAGTTTTAGCAGTACTAGAGTAAAATTTGATACATGTGATTTACAAAATGTTACATCCTTGGTAATTAGTAAGTAAGTAATAATGTGGCAAAAGTAGGGTACACACTTACTAGGTAGGTACTGTTTACATACCATGTAGTCGCTGGGTAACTACAGTGTAGTGAATTGTTTTGGTACAGCATGTTCGGTTTGTTACACGTGTGTACCGTTCAGTACAATAAATAGTACATTTTTTAATCATGGTCCTCCGCATCCATCCATCTCTTATCTCTAAGGGAGCGCCCTGTCACCGTGCGGAGAAAGCTCATTTCGGCCGCTTGTATCCGGGTTCTTGTTCTTTCGGTCATGACCCAAAGCTCATGGCCATAGGTGAGAGTAGGAACGTAGATTGACCGGTAAATCGAGAGCTTTGCTTTACAGCTCAGCTCCTTCTTCACCACGACAGACCGGTACATCGACCGCATTACTGCAGAAGCTGCACCGATACGTCTGTCAATCTCACGCTTCCTCCTTCCCTCACTCGTGAACAAGACCTCAAGATACTTGAACTCCTCCACTTGAGGCAGGAGCTCTCCATCAACCTGAAGGGGACAAGCCACCCTTTTCCGACTGAAAACCATAGTCTCAGACTTGGAGGTGCTGATCCTCTCGGCTGCAAACTGTCCCAGTGCACACTGAAGGTCCTGGCTTGATGGAGGCAACAGGACAACATCATCTGCAAAAAGCAGAGACAAAATCCTGTGGTCCCCAAACCAGACTTCGTCAGGCCCCTGGCTGCACCTAGAAATCCTGTCCATAAAAATAATGAACAGGACCGGTGACAAAGGGCAGCCCTGCCGGAGTCCAACATGCACTGGAAACGGGTCTGACTTACTGCTGGCAATGCGAACCAAGCTCCTGCTCTGGTCGTACAGGGACCGGACAGCCCTTAGCAAAGGGCCCTGGACCCCATACTCCCAGAGCACCCCCCACAGGGCACTGCGAGGGACACAGTCGAATGCTTTCTCCAGATCCACAAAACACATGTGGACTGGTTGGGCAAACTCCCATAATCCCTCCAGCACCCTGGAGAGGGTATAGAGCTGGTCCAGTGTTCGACGACCGGGACAAAAACCGCATTGTTCCTCCTGGATCTGAGGTTCGACAATCGGCCGCATTCACCTCTCCAGTACCCTGGCATAGACTTTCCCGGGGAGGCTGAGGAGTGTGATCCCTCTGTAGTTGGAACACACCCTCCGGTCCCCCTTCTTGAAAAGAGGGACCACCACCCCAGTCTGCCAGTCCAGATGTACTGTCCCCAACCGCCACACAATGTTGCAGAGGCGTGTCAACCAAGACAGCCCCACAACATCCAGAGACTTGAGGTACTCAGGGTGTATCTCATCCACCCTCGGTGCCTTGCCACCGTGGAGCTTCCCGACTACCTCAGTGACTTCGGCTTGGGTGAAGGACGAGTCCACCTCTGATCCCTCGGCCTCTGCTTCCTCAGTGGAAGACGTGTTGGTGGAGTTGAGGAGATCCTCGAAGTATTCTTTCCACCGTCCAACAATATCCCCAGTTGAAGTTAGTAGATTCCCACCTCCACTGTAAACAGTGTTGGCAGGGCACTGCTTCCCCCTCCTGAGGCGCCGGACGGTTTGCCAGAATTTCTTCGAGGCCGACCGATAGTCCTTTTCCATGGCCTCACCGAACTCCTCCCAGACCCGAGTTTTAGCCTCCACGACCACCCTCCACGACCACTCATTTACATTTACATTGAGCCATTTAGCAGACGCTTTTACCCAAAGCAACTTACAAGTGAGGAAAAACAATGGAAGCAATTTTAACAACACATCCTGGTCCATCTACAACTTCAGCTTGTTTTTAATAAACGTAATCTCAAACATGAAAGTAAAAGGACATATACTGTATCACCCTCCGCGAGTGGTCAAGACAAGACAAGACAAAACATTTATTTTTGTATAGCCCAATATCATAACAACAGCCGCCTCAAAGGGCTTAACAGACTGCACTAGACAACATCCCCTGACCAGTGTAAACCTAACCCTATGATCAATCAGTCTCCATACGTTTGGTGAAATAAGTATGTTTTGAGTTTGCTTTTGAAAATCTCAACAGAGTCAGATCGCCGCACTTCCACCGGGAGCCCATTCCACAAAAATGGGGCTCCATAAGAAAAGGCTCTGTAGCCAGCAGACTTCTTCTTTATTCGAGGAAGTTGAAGGAGGCCAGCGTCCTGAGAGCGAAGCGTACGAGCTGGAGTATACCAGGTGATGAGGTCAGATAGGTAAGAGGGCGCGTCCACAA